>CAMZMU010000100.1:6760835-7215963 GCA_947311845.1 Poa pratensis | reverse complement strand
CTGAACATAACTACTCTGCCCGTCAAAAAAAAAACATAACTACTCTGCGAGTGAGAGCTGGATCGAGACCTCGATGGGAAGGTAGCGTGTACAGTGGGAGGAAGAGCAAGACAACGGCGACCCTCCAATTTCTTTCCCGTCGAGACGGCCTTGCACCCAGGTCTGGGGGATCCAGCGATGCCTCTGGCCACCACGCCTCCATTCCCCCGTCCGTGGCGCGCCGCCTACCTCCGGACCCTGCTACAAGTCGTCGTCTCCTTAAGTCCACCGACGAGTCGTAGACCTATGCCACCGCGCGCCGCACTGCTGCTCCCTGCCGGAGAGAGAGACAGGAAGGGGAGGGGCGCTTCCGAGGTGGACGAATGGGCCCGTGCTGCTGCTGCACTCCGCCGGAGAGAGAAAGGAAGGGAAGGGGCATGCACGTGGTGGGCAAGGAGACGGGAGGGGAGACCGTGTGGTGGTGTCAGGGGGAGAGCAGCACTCGATAGAGGCAGAGGAGGGTGCGACTGCTGTGAGAAATTTAGTACAGTCGGGGGATGAGTGGACAATATGTGCATTTTGTTACTGAATTCTATACTTTTCTGTGGTGACCTTGGTAAGCTCTGTTCTTCTCCAGGAATATGAAAATACTACATAATAATTGCTCAAAAAAATTCGGTCTGTTGATTGACTTCAGGTAAATTTCCTTGTAGCTTCAGTTTCTGTACATTGGCATAAAATCTTGGTAACTTCTGTTGACGAATTTATCTGTTGAATGTTTTTAAAATTTAAGATATACCTGACATAGAATGTTCTTATAAATGTTATCGTCTTCCCTGTGATTTTGAGTTGTCTCTCTAAGTCTTGTCCTTCTTATTCTCAGGAGTTGTGACAGTTCAGCTGTGCGGAAAGTAAATGGCTGGGGCATGTTGGATAGAGCACCAACCTCTCCAACATATCACGATTTGCATTTTCGTCTTTCCCCACACAATATGTATTTTCGTCTTTTTCCACAAAAGACCAGGTAATCTGATTTGGAGCTCACTATTTCACATTAACTAAATTTGTAGTTTGTAGTGATTTTTCATGCCTAATCGTAAATTTTCCTGGACTACATGGACTTTTGTTCTCTATTTGCAAATTTGATTACTGGAAACTGGAAATCAATGAACTGTAGATATTAGATACTAATAAACAAATGGTCCAGCTGAACGTGTATAAGTATTCCCACAAAAATAAAAATTAATCAGTACCGAAACATGTATGTTGAGGTACAATTCACAATTATACTCAATTTTGAGCTTTCTATTGACTGCTGCACGCAGTCAATTGAATCCCTTAGACGCTTTGCTATTAAATTTTGATATTTATTTCGTGAATGCTTGTAGCTGCAAGGCTTTCAGATTTGGAAGAGAATAAACATAAAGTTACTGCATTTTTGCGTTTGAAGTTCTGAAGTTATACAGTACTTACTGAAAAGCCTTGAAAACATGATACTCGTGCAATTGGGATCTGAGTAAGTCGGTAGCATGAGAGAGTGAAATTAAACTCCACATTCAGTTTAGAAATAACCTGAAAGAGTTCATCTATCATCTAACCAAGAGAATGCACGCTCATGTTCCTGGATCTTTAGTCATAGGTATTATCTACGGTGTGCAAGCATGAATGCTTCACTCCTGAAGCTTATTTAATGAACAAATTGGTCTCTCTTACTTGGCTCTGCACGTACGATGCAATTAACGTGAATGGTAACCTAGGCTGGCGGGACAAGCTCAATGAATACAACAAGCCATTCTTTGATTTCTGGTATATGTTATTTGTCAATTATTTGGTCTCCTACAAACTAACTGAATGATGACATAAAAAATTGGGATGATATCTCTAAGATTCAGCTGCAAGCCTGCAACTGTTGGCGACCGCAAGTGCAGTGACGACCAGGACAGCGCTGTTGACAACATGCGAAACCACGGCGGTACATTGTCTTGGGGCACGAACATGAACACAAGATTCCTACCAGAGTATGTCGTCAGCTTAAGTTTCCCAGCGTCCAACAAATGCAACGTTGGTGAGTGCCCTGTCTGAAACTTCCAAACTGATGCTGCAGTTGTTACGAGCGTTTTTTTTATCACATGTGGTTCAGTGGGAACATGGGTTTCAGAATCATTGTGAGCGACCTCGGAGCTGAAAAATCTTTCACCGGTGTGTTCTTGACATATTTCCGAATCTTGTATCCGAGATTCGGTTGTTGATGTCATCCCCAAGATACAGACATTGCAGGGGACTTAGAATCGCTTCAAGATAAACTGCTTTTCTTTTGTTTGAGGACATAATTCTGCAGTGCCTACAATGCAGCCATATACATTTAGCATCCATCCTTTATGTCATACATATCTTTGCAGTTTTCCAAGAAACTTTTTAGTTATGCAAGAAAACTCTAGGTAGATTAGTTCACAGTAGGCAATTACTTGGTCCATTCGTTCAATTCATATGTCCTCACATTATAGTTTGTTTCGACATCTCAATGAAGTGGAATCTTTTTTTTAATACGTGAATTTTCACGTGCACTATTATGATTACATGTCCATTGAGTAAAAACACTCGAGTGACCGTAGCAACGCACGGGTATTCAACTAGTAATAATAAGCTACTCTAATCATAGATGGCAACTCTTATGACAAGTTCAACTAAATCGAGGTGCAAGTAAAAAAAATCAAATATCCAAAAGGAGGCGGTTGCACAATTACAAGTTATGTTTCATACAGCAATGAATTCGACCGCTGAATACTACAACAACTCAAATACCAGAATGACCGCGATCGTACGAGCTGTCCTAGTCATCCTTCACGCCGACGCATATCATCCTCTTCTTCCTACATAGGATTAGCGGAACCTGGAGATAACGGAAGAACAAATATTATATTGACTTATCAACTCACAAAACACATACTCCTCCGTACACAAGGATGTCTCAACTTTGTTTAAAATTGCATGTATCTAGACATGTTTGGTGTGTAGATACATGCAAATTTGGACAAAGTTGAGACATCCTTTTATGGACGGACGGAGTATTTACATATGTGTTCTCATCAATAATGGCAGTGCCTTCTATCAGGAAATAGTAAAGCATCAAATCTATGCACCGACAGTTTAGAAGCTCGCAAACCATTAATTAATAATTTTCCGGGCCTAGAACTTTCCCTGCAACCCAAACATCATCTCGGCCGTGGGCAACGTCCGCTGGCACTGCAGGAAGAGCACGCCGAAGGCTCCAGCGCTCCGCACCCTTCCGGCCGCAACCGCGCAATTGGCCGCCATTGTAGCTACCGCCAGATCCGCCATGCGGGCTACCTGCTACGTCTCAAACGTATCTATAATTTTTGATGTTCCATGTTGTTATTATGCCAAGGCTACATGTTTTACATACACTTCATACCATTATTATGCATTTCTGAGACTAACCTATTAACAAGATGTCACAGTGCCAGTTCCTATTTTTTGCTGTTTTTCTGTTTCAGAAAAGCTAGTCGGGAAATATTCTCGGAATTGGACGAAAATCAACGTACATCCCTATTTCACCAGAAGACTCATGGGCCAGAAGGACAAGTCCGGGGGAGGTACGAGGCCTCCACGCCAGGCCTCGGCGCGCCTGGAGGGGTGGCGCCGAGGGTCACTCGTTGACTCGAGAACCTTCCGACGCCGCCCTTTTGCCTATTATTGCCTCAGTGGAAAAAACCCTAAAACACTCCACGATTTCTCCAGAAAAGCTCCGTAGCGCCGTCGCCACCAAAAACTCATAATTCGGGGACAGAAGTCTCTGTTCCGGCCCTGCCGGGACGGGAAAGTGCCCCCGAAGCCATCTCCATCGACGCCACCGCCTTCATCATCGCCGTTGCTGCTTCCCATGATGAGGGGGGAGTAGTTCTTCATCGAGACTGAGGGCTCTACCTGTAGCTATGTGGTTCATCTCTCTCTCACATGGTGTGATCTATATGTGATAATGAGCTTTATAATCTAGTTGAATCCATAGATGTTACTTCATAATCTTATGAATATGCTACTCAAGTGATTTTATTAATGTAAACGATAATAGTTCCTACATAGCCGTGAAAGAGAGAAAATGGTTGGTACCATGCTACACAGTAAACTAGCGATGAGAATAAGTTACAGAGCTAAAAGAAGGAACGGAAAATTCACTAGCATATATACACGGCCCAAAAGATAAGAACGATCGAAGTATAGGTACAACCCAACACAGTTTTCTCGTTGAAAGGGAAAGGCCCATAATAGCCTGCTTTACACCGTACGGAACGCTCAGTAAAAATCAGCGATCAATCGATGGAATAAATGGACGGCTAAGCAATCGACTGAGAATTAAGAAAATTCTCAGTCGACTGAGCATTATCAATTTCAGAGCTCATCAGCTAGCTCTGCTCACGTACCGCAGGAGTGACGATCAGATGGAGGCGCAGAACGGCAGAACAAGGCGGCGGCCGCCGCTCTGGTGAAAATGATCGCGGCCTCCGCGGCGCCATCTCCAAGCTGCAGTCGCTGAGCCCGTCTCCCGAGACCGACGCCCTCTTCACCGCCCTCGTGGTCGCGTGCGTCCCGCCGAACACCCTTGACGTGGCCACCGGAAGGCCCAGAGGATGCGCCGCGACCTCGTCCATCTCTGCGCCGACGCCGGGCGCGCCTCGAGGCGCGGTGCTCCGACGCGCTCGCCACCCTCGACGACCCGCTCCGCCACCTCAGGCTCTTCCCCTACTACGACGGCTGCGCGGGCCCGTGCAACCTGGAGCACAAGCTCCTCTCCACCCACGCGCCGGACCGCCTCGCGCTGCGCACATCGCGTTCCTCGGCTCCGGCTCGTTGCCGCTCAGCCGTTGCTCCTCGCCGCGTGCCACATGCCGGACGCCGTCGTCGACAGCTTTGACCCGTCGGCGACGCCAACGACCTTGCCCGCAGACTGCTGCTCTGCGCCGGCGCCGGTGCCGCCGACGTTGGTGCCACGACGCGCATGTCGTTCCGCACCGCCGACGTCGAGGGCCTGACGCACGAGCTCACCGCGTACGACGTGGTCTTCCTGGCCGCGAGCGCCAGCGTTGAGCGGAAGGCCCGCGTGATCGCGCACTCGGCCAGCACATGGCCGACGGCGCGGCGCAGGTGGTGCGGAGCGCGCGCGGGGCCCGCGGCTTCCTGTGCCCCGTGGTGGACTGGAGCCAGCGGACGTCGCGCGGGGCGGGATCCAGGTGCTGGCCGTGCACCACCCCGAGCGCGACGACGAGGTGGTGATCAAGTCCGTCATCGTCGCGCGCAAGGTGGCCGGTGGATGCTACGCGCTGCCCGCGCCGGCCAAGTGCTGCGAGGTGGAGACGGCGGCGCGGGCGCGCTGGAGGTTGCCGCCAACGAGCTGTCATCTTGACGCCATGGAGGAAATTCGGAGGCGCGCATGGTGATGGAGTGTCTGTTGTGAGGTGACATGGTACGGAAGTTACCATCTAAAGTGCCAGGTCGAAGCATAGTTCGAAGAAATAAAAGGCCGGTGAGAATGCTTTTTTTTTAAACTAAAACTACAGTACAATTGTACTCCATTATTTATGTATATTAAAAAAACGGAAAATCTAACTAGCAGGCGCCTGCTGTTTGGCGTAAATCGACGCATCTCCGCGAGCCGTTGGATCGACGACGGACGGATGAGATGCGGTCGGAACGACAAGTTGCGCACGATGCACACGTCGCGCACGTCGCGCTCGCGTCTTTGGATAAGGTCGCCTTCCCCGCGAGCCACCCATCGCGTCTCCCCCGCGAGCGCCCCTCTCCTTGCCTTTCGAACCCGCTGCCGGAGACGCGTCCGAGGCCGCCGCCGACGTCGCCCCATCGCGGTACCGCACGGGGGCCAGCACCTCCCACGGTGTCTTCCTCCCCCCAACGCCACGGCTGCTCCTCCGCTCCTGGCCGCCGCCGATGTCGCCCCGTCGCGGTACCGCACGAGGGCCAGGACCTCCCACGGCGTCTTCCTCCCCCCAATGCCACGGCTGCTCCTCCGCTCCTGGCCGCCGGTGAGCGAGACGGAGGTGTTGGTGGTGACTGGGGAGGCTGTGGGGTGGGCGACGACCGCCGGAGAGGGGATCGCCGCTGGGTCGCCCGCTGCATCGCGGGAGCGTTCCATCCGCGACGACGTACTTGGTCTTCACGACCGGCGTCGGCGTGGTCTCCCGTCACAGAGACCAGCGGCTTGACGACGTGCTCCGACGAAGAAACCAGCGGCGGCCACGGCTCCTCCAACAGCGGAGGTCACATCCTCGTGGAGGCGTCGGCAATGGCAACGGAGGCTCCCGGCGCGATGGCAACTGGCGGAGGCGCCCGGCTCCAAGCGGCAGTGCCGCTGCTGACGGTGGAGGGCAAGAGCCTTCGTGGCCCTCGGGGCAGCGGACACTAGTACAGAACGACACATCCGATACCCCTCTATGGCAACGGCAGGAGTTAGGCGACGGAGAATCGCGACATCCCCCGCGTGCCCACACTGGGCCGTAAAGCAGGCCCACAACAAAGGCAACGGGTGAATAGTGGAATATATGTTGGCAACGGAGGTTAGTTTGCCTCCGTTACCGATGTGTGCTCATCGCACACGGACAGTTTCGCAATCTCCGTTGCCTTTAGAAGCAGCCGACAGCCCGCGGCCTATAAGAACCTACTATGCCCTTCACTCTCACTCTCACTGTCTCACTTCCAACCCTAGCCGCCGCATAGTCTCCTCGATCTCTCTCCACTCTCTCGCATGGCTTCCACCGTCGGCGCTGGTAGATCCGGCCATCGCGGCCGCGGCCGTGGCCGCCCCACCCTCCGGGCCTTCAGGCAGCAGCAGCGTCAGCTGGTGTTGCGGGACGAGCTTGCGGAACAGGCCGCCGCCGCTCCGGCCCCCGCGGGCCGGTCCGCAACCGTGGCGCTCGTCCGCACGGCGAAGGCTCCGGCCGCACCCGCTCATTTGGGCGCCATTGCAGCTACCGCGAGATCCGCCAGGCAATGTACCCCGGCCGCCGTCCTCGCTCTCTGAACCATCCGTCTTCCTCCCCGTCCTCGTCCTCCGACGAGGACGAAGAGGAAGAGGAAGAGGAAGAGGAGGAGGGTCGTGATCTGGAGATCGCATGCCAACTCTCCCGCGCGATTTCGAGCGCGATGACGCCAAGCGTCGTCAGGGCGAGGCCGATCTGGAGGCGGCGGTCCTCCTCTCCGAGGCCTCGACCCAGGTCGAACGCGCCGAGGAGGCGGTCTACCAGTCTGACCTCCGGGCCGCCATAGCCCTCTCTTTGGTCCACGGCGAGGGCAAGGCGCCGCCAGGGGAGGCCGGCGCTAGCTCCGTCGCCGGCGGCGACCCTAAGCGAGCCCGCCTCGCCTAATGTAAGACCCCAGTTCAGTAGGATAGTTGTTTTCTAGTTGTAAATAGCTAATTGTTTATCCATAGATTTGCTCTGTTTTTAGTAGGCATTGTTTACACATAGATTTTAGCTGTTTTCTAGTTGTAAGTAGCTAATTGTTTATCCATAGATTTGCTCTGTTTTTAGTAGGCATTGTTTACACATAGATTTTAGCTGTTTTCTAGTTGTAAGTAGCTAATGTTTATCCATAGATTTGCTCTCTTTTAGTAGGCATTGTTTACACATAGATTTCCGAATCTTTCACTGGTGTGTCTTGACATATTTTCGAATATTGTATCCGAGATTCGGTTGTTGATGTCATCCCCCAAGATACAGACATTGTAGGGGACTTAGAATCGCTTCAAGATAAACTGCTTTTCTTTTGTTTGAGGACATAATTCTGCGGTGCTACAATGCAGACATATACATTTAGCATCCATCCCTTTATGTCAATACATATCTTTGCAGATTTTCCAAGAAACTTTTTAGTTATGCAAGAAACTACTAGGTAGATTAGTTCACAGTAGGCAATTACTTGGTCCATTCGTTCAATTCATATGTCCTCACATTATAGTTTGTTTCGACATCTCAAATGAAGTGGAATCTTTTTTTTTTAATACGTGAATTTTCACGTGCACTATTATGTTTACATGTCCATTGAGTAAAAACACTCGAGTGACCGTAGCAACGCACGGGTATTCAACTAGTAATAATAAACTACTCTAATCATAGATGGCAACTCTTATGACAAGTTCAACTAAATCGGGGTGCAAGTAAAAAAAAATCAAATATCCAAAAGGAGGCGGTTGCACAATTACAAGTTATGTTTCATACAGCAATGAATTCGACCGCTGAATACTACAACAACTCAAATACCAGAATGACCGCGATTGTACTAGCTGTCCTAGTCATCCTTCACGCCGACCCATATCATCCTCTTCTTCCTACACAGGACTAGCGGAACTGGCGATAACGGAAGAACAAATATTATATTCGACTTATCAACTCACAAAACACATACTCTCTCCGTACACAAAAGGATGTCTCAACTTTGTTTAAAATTGCATGTATCTAGACATGTTTGGTGTGTAGATACATGCAAATTTGGACAAAGTTGAGACATCTTTTTATGGACGGAGGGAGTATATTACATATGTGTTCTCATCAATAATGGCAGTGCCTTCTATCAGGAAATAGTAAAGCATCAAATCTATGCACCGACAGTTTAGAAGCTAGCAAACCATTAATTAATAATTTTCCGGGTCTAGAACTTTCCCTGCAACCCAAACATCAAATAGACGGCGTGAAACGAAACAATCCTAGATATCCAAAATCTTCCGACGGCAAATGCGTGGGTCACACTGCGAGTTTGCCAGTTCAATAGGAAAAAGGAATATCTAGACGAGTTGCAACTCGTACCGGGCAAATTCCAATTTAGTAATGGGAGACCTTATCATTACGAAAAAGTAACGGAGACCTAATTACAAAATCCAACATGTGCACGTGGTGGGAGAACACCTACTATGTGCAAAGTGCACTGTGAATTAGCTTCCTCTCCATATATGATGCATGACGTCAAACATATATATGTGGGCTACGTACGTGAGCTCGCTCTTGCAACAGTGAGCATGTATTCTTCGTCTGGACACATCTCTAACTAGCTAGGGTAAGGCTAAACCATGGAGCCGTTAGCGAGCCGGTCGGCGACGGGAGGGCGACTCTCGGCGTTGGTGGATGGTCCCTCCGACATCTGATGACGGTTTTCGGTCTCTCCATGGTGGAGTGTGGAGGGTTGGTGTATATGTGTACCCTAGTTCTGTTATGTGGCGGTGTATATTATTTTTTGTATGCTCGACGATTTCAAGGTAGAACTCGGAATCACAATTTGGTGGGTGGATGATGATCGTGTGCTGAGCACTTGTGCGTATGAGGAACGGACACGATCGAATGCCCCAACCTTATGCCTGGGCTGGAGCACCTCACGAGGAACCCGATTAGTGCCAGGACGTGGCTCCGTCAGGGGGACGTACCGCTGTCAGCAACACGCCCGCATGTCCGTCTCGTGTGATGAAAGCATTCTCCTCGCCACCGTCATGATGGACGGCCGTGGCCGGAAGGAAAGAAGTCTCGTCGGATGGGTTGGCCGTGCGCTGTTGTCCTAGACAGGATCCACGCGACGATCGTGGCCTGGATCGCTATACTCACCTGCAGATCATACCGGAAAGTCGGGTTGGAGTAGCAGAAGATGCTAGGCCAACGGGAAAAAGGAAAAGGAGAAGATGCTAAGCTTAGAGTTACTAGCAAAATGCCCGTGCGTTGCAACGGGAGAAAAAAATCTGAGTCGTACGTTGTAAAGGGACACAAAACTACTAAATTTACAATGCACTTGGGTCGTCATTTCGTGGGACAAAATCGAGTCATACTCGTATCGGTGGAACATTTCTGTCGAGAGATGCTTGGTTTGACCGTGCAGTGTTTATTTTTACTTGATTTTATGACGAAACCTTCAAAAACTCATAGAAAATATTTGATAACGTCTAACTGAAATTTATAATTTTTAAAATTACACTCGAGCACAAAAATCAATGTTCGAAGCACACTCCACACCACTTGTCCCGCACACACATCACACACAGACGCACCGCACGACACAACAGGACACCACACTCCATGCCTCCCTTTGAACCTTTCCCTTGCCTTATCTTCTTTTCCTTTCTTCTATCTTCCCTCTCTTATCATCTCCCCATCTCTCCTGCAAGCAACAGGCTGCAGCGCCGCTCCCTCCACCCGTCCCGTCCTGTTCCGGCCATGGCTCCCCCCCCCATGGCTCCTCTCTCCACCGGCCGTCACCTCCGCTCCGGCGCCGTGCCTGCCGTGCTCCGGCACTTCCTTGAGGATGCCCGCGTGGCCTTCGTCGGCTACAACATCCCTTCCGTGGAGCGCATGGCGAGCAGCTGCTTGGGTGGAGCGGCGTGAAGAGGTGAAGTGGATGGGCACCTCTACCTTGCCTGGAAGCTGTTGCCGCCTCCTGCGGAAATATCTTCCCCTCGAGGTCCTCCTTGCTCGCGAAGACGGACAAGCTTGCTGCCCTCCTCGCGTCGCCTCCGGCCAGCTAGCTCCTATTGCGCCTGGCTGCTCTCTCCAGCACCTTAGGAGCCTGCTGCGCTCCCATCCTCTGTTTTGCCACCGCAGGTCAGCGTCGGAGGTTCGTCGCGGGATTCGTCACAGATTGCGGCCTGGCGCTGCCCCTTATCTGGGATGATGATGGTGGAGCTGTGGCTGAGGAGCAGCAGCCCGTCCACTGAGCTACTCCCTCGACGTTGCCCCTCCCCCTGCCCTGCGGTAGCTGGGTGGATCGGCGCGCGCCAGTAGCACCTCGAGGTTCTCCAGCCACACAGTGGCGGCGACGGTGGTGTTCCCCTGCTCTGGATTATTTTTGTTTCTTATCAAAGCACTCGCGGACGGGGATGTGTATACGCTCGCTCGGGCTGAGCAACCAAACAGCCGAACCGGTATGCGACTTAGTGAAGGACTGCAGGTTAATTTCTGTATTCCTGCGGGTTAATTGTTTTGTAGCAAATTGTTTTATCAGGATCATGGGCCAGTAGCTCGCGTGGGCTGGAGCTGGGCCTGGAGCATGAGATTCTGTAGCTTGCGTGGGCCTGGAGCGTGAGGTGATCGGGATCAGGAGTCTGGAGCGTGCGCGCTAGCTTGAGTGGGCCAGGGCGTGAGAATTGAGATTGAAAGTCTGAGCGTGCGCGCGCGACATACGACGTACCGTACGTACAAAGCAAGAAACAGTCCTCGTATTATATAGTAGAGATTATACTACTTCAATAGTAAAAAACAATAGGTGGACAAGTTGTACGTACTGGGCAAATCCAATACATTGTAGTGCCCCACTAAAAAATTCAATCCAATTAGTAATCGAAGAGACCTCATCGTTTGGAAAAAGTAACCATAGACCTAGATACAGAAATCCAACATGCATCTGCAAACTAGACCGACGTTGTGTGCTTACGCTCTTTGCCTACGTAATTAACAGGTTGGTGTACCTACTTAAGCTTGTAATAACACGTATGATTCATACACCTTATAATATTTCAAACATTGGCGCATTTGTGCGATGCATTGTTATGTGGATCGGGAGAGCACAACTGATATTTATACTGCGTGCATGCGCGTGGGACGTAAAAACTGATTAACCTGGGGCGTAAAAACCTGATTAATTTAACGGCTGGCCTTTTTCCCTTTCTTCAAAGACTGCACGCGTTTTCAAATAGGGACAAAGTGGGTTGTCGGTTGCAGATGCTCCTACAGCCACTACGGCGGTGGTACTAAGTCGAAGATGTGTGTGTGGGCCTTTGTGCTTGGCGTTGGCGCATCATCGGGATAATCGTCAAGGTTACTTCTTCATGAACTTCTTTTTTTGATAATTGGCCTGACTATGTGTGGTCTCTTTTGAACCTAGCTAGCCATCGTTTGTTTTTTGTCTTGGGCAGCCGGTACACACCACTCACTTGCTTATAAACGTTAGATCGTACGTGCATGCATGGAGTTTTCCGATGCGGTGGTGGTGGAGAAAATTCCGGTACACACCTCGGCAGCGTCTCTTCATGCTCTGGGTGGTGGCAACGCTCAATTCCGATTGGTGGTGGTGGAAACAATTCTGGCGAGGTCGCACAGCTAGCCTGTTATTTATGCACGTGGGAAAAAGTATCTGGGGATGCGGAGGAAAAGAAAGGGAGAGGCGCGAGACTTCTGAACCACGATTTTGAGCTTCGCTTGCTACGCTTTCGGGGAGATCCACTATGACTCGATCTGGTGGTTTTCGAGCTAGGTGTTGCAAGAAATCGCGCGAGGTAAAAGGCGTGGATTATATAGTGGAGTTTTCTTTGGGAGGGTCACAAATTCGAACGAGTTGGAGATTTGTTTTTTTGTTTTTGTTTGGACGTTTCGTCGGACACATGCAAGGTGTGGACTCTCAGCTGGAGATAGGAGATGACAAGTCAGCCCCAGTAGGATGATGTCGGCCCGACAGAGAGAGAGAGAGAGAGAGAGAGAGAGAGAGAGAGAGATCATGGTCCATCGGATTAAATGAAGATCAACATCATCATTAAACTAGATTAAGAAAATCAGAGACAGGAGCTTAATTCCGTTCTTCATCAGGTTCTACTATGAAGAACATTCAGAGGCAGAAGCTTAATTCTGTTGTTGATGGATAGTTATCAATAAGCTAAAAAAATATAGTGCTATGTCTATGCACTATATTCCATAGAGGAGCAGAGTGAGAGAGAACAGAAAACTTATCAGCAGGTCCGGTCACACATGTCTGGGGCCTGGGGCGAGACGACAAAATGGGACGCTTTTGGACAGATAAAAATTCAGAATGTATTGTGTTTCAAAAGAAATTCAGTAAATAGCATAGATCGATGGTGTTTGAACCATAAAACCCACAGCGCAAATTATTTATTTATAATGGCTCAGAGAACTACATCATAATTGTGTGAAAACAATATAGTTTTACAAAAGATTCTCCTTTAAGTGGCACAAAGAGACTATTAGCTCATCAGTTCATGTCCAAAACAAATAACCATGATAGTTTCTATGCTCATCTGTTCATGTACTGTCACCATCCTAGTGAAGACGCATAGAGATGGTACATAGAAAGGGTTTCAGCGCTAAATAGCTTCTCCAAAGTCCTGCTGTAGGGCGCCTTGGGCTGCTGTACCAAGCATGGACCAAGCCGGAGCACGTACCGGGACGAGATCGCCGGGACGACACGACACAAGAAAAATGGGCAGTGGGGAATAATGCAACAAAGTGAAGGCAACATCGTTTGGCTGCCCTCTGCTGCTGTACCAAGCAAATAAAGAACTGAAATGGAGTTCAGCACCAGAAAAAGGACGCGGAGGAGGTGGCGACATGGGAAATGGGCCGGGGCAAGTCTACCCTTTCAGCGGCCCAGCAACTACACGGCGTCATGACTTGGACGGCCCACCAGCCAATCAGCATCTGCTGATGAAGAAGCTGCTAATCACGACCAGCTCATGCCAATAAGAACCCATTCTCCGTTGCACATGTTGGATTTTGTAATTAGGTCTCAGGTTACTTTTCCTAACTATAGAGGTATCCCTTTACAAATTGCATTGAATTTTCCAATCCGACATATGCATTGGAATTTACAACTCATCACAATGTTCTTTTTTAATCAAACTCCAAACGTTGCTTATAGAAGCTACCCATCGAGCTTGTATAAATAGACACTCATGGTGGTAGCAAATCTCATCCATCACAGCACATTCACTCACTCACACAAACACTTATTTCCTTTTCCTTGATTTCCTAAGGCGGCTTAGTGAGATGGAGTACTCACCCAAGCTAGCTGCACTGCTGCTCTTAGCTCTCGCGTCTGCAATGGTCGTCACTGCCCAAACTGGGGCGGATGACATGCTCAACGCCCACAACGAACTGCGCGCCGCCGTCGGCGTGGGGCCGGTGGTATGGGACCCCATAGTGGCAGCGTACGCGCTCGAGTACCCGGAGAAGCGCGCCGCCGACTGCGAGTTGGTACTCTCTCCAGGGAGCCCATACGGAGAGAACCTCTTTCGGTCCCCTGGGACCGACTGGAAATACCTGGACGCAGTGATTTATTGGGCATCAGGGAAGCAGTACTACGACCACGCCACAAACACCTGCTCTGCGCTGACGGTCAGGAGTGTGGTGAGTACACGCAGATGGTGTGGAGGGACACGACGGCCATCGGCTGCGCCGGTTTCATCTGTAACAACGACGCTGGTGTTTTTGTCATCTGCAGCTATAGCCCGCCAGGTAACGTGGACAGGCAGACTCCATACTAGGCTATGTATATTGTATGCATTTGACTATGCATGCATCTACATAGCAGCGGCGTACGTGTTGCACACATAAATAAACAAGGGACACTCCTAGGGATTGATTGACCGAGAACTCAATTAATTCTCGGCCGACAGATGTCTCCCACATACATGTGTGTGTGTGCGAGTCGAATCCCCCCTCTGTTTCCCTCATATACGGTTTTGGAATTGCTTGTTTTTCTATTTGTCCTGTAACTCATGGTTGGGCTTGTATTTGTTTGTATTTGAACCTGTAATCATATTGTGATTGTGCCCTGACTTTGTTATGGATGTGTCTCTAATTTAGTAAGAATGAGAACAATACCAACACATTATCACGTCCACCTTAAGTTCAAGGAACATGGTTGTGTTGCTAGAGAACAAAACTTACGTTTTACTTATATTTTTAATGATCTGATTTCAGCAATGTATTTTAGATATGCAGCACAACTTTCTTCAACGAAACAAAGAAAATTGTAGTGAAGCTAATCGAAGGTTATTTAGCAATAGTCTCCTAAATTTTTGACACGACATGCACTGATTTTTGCGCATTAACTTAGATGACATAGCAAATCTCTTCTCTTCTCTACTCTACTATATAATGGCTTGAGGTGATGGTCATGGTACAACATCAAATTGTCCATGTAGTTGGAAATAATTACCCGCATGCCACCCGCAAGTGAAAAAAAATGGTTCGACTTTTTTGTTCGTCGTCTCCCCGAGGCCCCCTCCTCCTGAACATAACTACTCTGCCCGTCAAAAAAAACATAACTACTATGCGTGAGAGCTGGATCGAGACCTCGATGGGAAGGAAGCATGTACAGTGGGAGGAAGAGCTAGACAACGGTGACCCTCCAATTTCTTTCCCGTCGAGACGGCCCTTGCACCCAGGTCTGGGGATCCCAGCGATGCCTCCGACCACCACGCCTCCATTCCCCGTCGTGGCGCGCCGCCTACCTCCGGACCCTGCTACAAGTACGTCGTCTCCTTAAGTCCACCGACGAGTCGTAGACCTATGCCACCGCGCCACACTGCTGCTCCCTGCCGGAGAGAGAGACAGGAAGGGGAGGGGCGCTTCCGAGGTGGACGAATGGGCCCGTGCTGCTGCTGCACTCCGCCGGAGAGAGAAAGGAAGGGAAGGGGCATGCACGTGGTGGTGCAAGGAGACGGGAGGGAGCACTAGTAGAAAATGGGCCTATGGTCCCGGTTCGGTTGGGCCTTCAGTCCCGGTTGCCCAACCGGGACTGGCCAATCGGGACCAATGCTGGTCCCGGTTGGGCCACGAACCGGGACCAATGGTTGTCCACGTGGCCTGGTCTGGCTGCTCGTGGGGGGAGACTCATTGGTCCCGGTTCGTTAACGAACCGGGACCAATGAGTGCTTTTTTTTTTTGGTATTTAGGGTTTAGGATTCGATCTCGCCGGTGCCCCCTCTCGCCGGTGCCCCCTCTCCCTCTCGCCGGTGCCCCCTATCGCCGGTGCCCCCTCTCCCTCTCGCCGGTGCCCCCTCTCGCCGGTGCCCCTCTCCTTCTCGCCGGTGCCCCTCTCGCTATCGCCGGTGCCCCCTCTCCCTCTCGCCGGTGCCTCCGTCGTCTCCCCCTTCTTCGCATCGCCGACGAGCTCTCCATCGTTTCCGTACGCATATTATACGCTCTACTATATACACAGTACACGTTGATGCATATATAATTAATATTCGATCTCTTGCGAGAATACAACTATTTAATTACATGGAGATAGATCAAGCCATCAAGGCATATTAGTTCATCGTCCGAAGCATAATGTTCTCCCTTTCATCGATGCCTCCCTAAGCAGAAATCCCGCCAATTCCTCTTGAATTGCTCCTACGCGCAGTTTTGGTCGAGCTTCTCCCGCATTTTGCTCAAAAGTTGTTCTCCGCTCAGTGGTCAACTCGCGAATGAACTCGCAAACGTAGAATCCACATAAATTACTCCCCGGTGGCTGCTGCGGACATGTCACCGATTTATAAGTTAGCTCATCTTTGAATGGACCTTCTACCTTCTGTTTGAAATTGTCCAACACCTGCTTTGGCAAAGAAAATGAACAAAGGAGTTATTAATTACTTGACATCAGGGAACGAACGAAAGAGGGCGATATAATGCGATAATGATTGAAATTACTTGTTGAGCATTTCTTTCATGTCGGACCACATGCTTGGTCCCAACTTAATGAGTCGTGGACTTCAACTGTGGACTTGTCAGGTTGAATGCTTAGCAGAATCCAGTGGAACCTGCGGACGTTTACATAAAGCAGACATGCATAGCTCATCAATTACACTTAACATCGAGAAAGCCAAATAAAAATATGTACAAGACAAAACACTCACTGAAGTTGTAAGGAAATAGTATTTCCGTACAGAAATGTTGCATGGTTAAAAAGGTGGTCAGGTCATGCTCCACGTCTTTGGGGTGATTGACTAACGTATGTGAATTCACGATATACGGGTCAACGAACCCAACCTCAAAAACTTTAGTTCTTTTGCATTCCATCATCTTCATTCTGCATAATAGCGTACAAAAGGATATATATATAGTCAGGATAATATAATACAGGCAATGAACGAGCTGAGCTAGAGACTTAATTACGAAAATAAATCACTTACAGACAATAGCAAGAGAGGATAGATTTGTCGAGGGCGCGCTTTTGGAATAACTGGAACAGTTCAGTCAGTTGAACCTGTATAACGTAACGTTTGAAGAAATGCTCCACTCTAACGTCCACCGGAAACCATCTTTCGCGTCCTTCTTTGATGTGTGCACCAGGTACCAGTATGCAATTTCGCATATGTGTTGATAGACCGCAGCTCCTCATTACTGACCATAGGCTCCCCTTGGACATATTTCCGTGCCATCTCTAACATTGGCGCAGATTCATAGCCTAAAAGTTGACCAAGGCTCATACCCAAGGCGGTAGCCTGTTCCTTGGCCTGCGATACAGTGACACCAAGTTCTTTAGCAGCAGCTATGGCTCTGGGGTCCAATAATTCCAGGTCCTTATCCATAGCGACTCTGAAGTCCTTGTCGACATCGGAACACACTATGAGCGGGGGGACCGATTGATTTTTCTGCTGTCCGAGCTGGGCAATTTGTTTCCCGCTTTTTGCACTTCTTCCCTTGTTCTGCTCAGACTGGGCACGTGCTAGCTTAGTAAGTTCACGACCATAGTCAGATGGCAGATTCATCGATATCTGGGATGGCTGCTCAAGGAAGGACTTTCTCCACTTTTTGGTTTTTGCATCATATACCGGCTTCTGCTCGGGCTTTTTTGGTGCAAAAAAAGCCTTATTGTAGGCAGCCACCTCCGCGGCGTTTTCCGCTACAGTCCTGTCATAAGGTCTAATGGGAAGATTCTTATGAGGTACTGTTGGGAGGGGCGACCTTTTACGTTTCGGTGATCGCTTACCCCTCATAGTACGAGCGGTGGGCGGAAACGGCTGACGCGGCGGCGGAGACGGCTGACGCGGCGGCGGAGACGGCTGCGCTGGAGACTGGTGAGGCGGTGAAGAGGACTGTTGCGCTGGAGACTGTGAGGCGGTGAAGAGGACTGTTGCGCTGGAGACTGGTGAGGAGTCGATGGCCTTGGCTGCCAGTTCGGAAGCACGATGAATTCCTTTGGCCATAGAATGGTCGCTTTCTTGGCTTCTCCAAGTTCAAGCACCTCCCCATCTTCACCTGCAGGGTGTTGCAGCTTCAGCTCCTCATAATCTTTCATCACTTCATCCACCGCGACAACAGCGTAGCCATTTGGAACCGGAGAGAAATGGTAAGTTGGATTAGGTCCAATTGGTACGACATAGCCGACCGCCACCTTCAGGTTAAGTTAAAAACTTTCACATGCATCTCACAAGGTGTGCTCTCCATGATATCATCCACTGGGTAGCGACGAAGTGGAGCCACTGCATCATCATTACCATCCTGGAGCTCCGTGGAAGCCACGCTGCTTTTCCGATTCGATGGGACACCGGTACCATCGCATGCAGCTTCTACCATGTGCCGTTGAGATTGGCCGCTAGTACCTTGCTGGCTAAGCACGGCAATTTGTTCCTTCTGCAGCTTTAATTCTTCTTCTATATTACGCAGCCGGTCTGCAGCAGCGCGTGCTTCCATTGCCTCCTTTCCTTTCTCCTCTGATGGCTTCTATCAGGAAATTTCTTCCTGTGCTCGGGAATCGCAATTGTCTTGGGCTTGGAGCCAGGTACGCCTCGTAACCGTCCGTCGTGTTCCTTATTCCCAAGGGCGCGTGTGAGCTCGTCATCCTCTCTATCGGGAATGAACCGTCCCTCTTCAACATCCTTTACTGCTTTTCTAATTTCTTGGATGGGTAGTAGGGGATTATCTTTGTGTCTTCTGTTATATATGCACTTCCCTTCTGCGTCCAACGTGCCCCCATGCCCGTAAAACCAATTTCTTGCCCGTTCGATCCACTTGAGTGGCTCTGGAGTGATCCCATTAGCCAGCAGGTCCGCCTCAAGTTTCTCCCACTTAGGCATGCTACCAGCGTAGCCACCAGGCCCCATAGTATGGTGGTACATCTTTAGAGCAGCATTTGCCGCATTTTTTGCAGACTTTTCCAGAGCTTCCTCTGATTTCTTGTACGCCACAAATTCTTCCCAGTAGTCCTTTATCTTCTCATACCCTTTATCGAAGTCTGGAGTCTTATTTTTCTTGACAAACAGTTTGTTCAATCTTTTCTTCCAGTTCTTGAATAGCTCGGCCATCTTCTTAAGTGCCCAGTCCTTGACTTTTTGCTCCATGATTTTCCGGGCAATCTTTTCTGCCTCATCTGGATCCTCCTCATCTGAATCCACCTCTGGCGCCGGCAGGGTGAAATTAACCATGAGCTTTCTCCAAAGTCTTTCTTTGCCCTCATCGCTGACATATAGCTGTCCTTTCTCTTGGCCGATGCCATTCTCGAACGGTGATCGGGATGAAGTCCCTAACAAGAACTCCGCATTGCTTTACCATTTTATTTTTAACACCAGGGGGAGCAGTCGGTGTGCCGTCTTCAGCGACTCTTTCGATCGTGTACCTTTCTTGGTCGCCCAACTTTTTGGCTGGGCCTCGTTTTGTCCTTACAGAAGATTTGCTCGATCCGGAGGGCTAAAAGAAGAAAGAGCGTTAATATATGTATATAGACATCAGAGGCTTAATTAATACAATCTTCGGCTTCATTAATATATGTATATGCACCTCGCCGGAGTTTGCAACATTTAATGTTCCACCGGAGCCTTCGGCTTCTCCCTCGTCGGCTTCTCCCTCGCTGACTTCTCCCTCACCCCGGCCGTCGGGTTCTACCTCACCGGAGCCGTCTCTTCGGTTGAGAGACTCATCTCCCTCACCGGAGTTGTTCAAAAACTCCGTGGTGACATCGACAATATCTTCCGGCCCGCGGATTATATCCTGGAGGATATTTTCCTGATCTTCGTCTCGTTCCATAGTTTCTGCAAATTAAGAACAATGCACAAAACTTTAGTTGGGTAACTTGTTCCATATGTCAAGATACATCTACAATATCATCTCATTTGCAAGAACAAATTAGAAACTTCATATGCTGCCGTATCGTAAACCCGTAAACTCGTAAACTCGTATCGTAAACCCGTAAACTCGTATCGTAAACCCGTAAACTCGTATCGTAAACCCGTAAACCGTAAACTCGTATCGTAAACCCGTAAACTCGTATCGTAAACCCGTAAACTCGTAAACTCGTATCGTAAACCCGTAAACTCGTTAACTCGTATCGTAAACCCGTAAACTCGTTAACTCGTATCGTAAACCCGTAAACTCGTTAACTCGTATCGTAAACCCGTAAACTCGTAAACTCGTATCGTAAACCCGTAAACTCCTAACACAGTACTAACAATTCCTAACACAATTTTACATCACAAAAAATCCTAAATGTTTTCCCTAATGCAGCAAGTAATTCACTATATACATCACACTAAAATTGTAACCTACAATTTTAATCTAATATATTACTTCTAACCTAACAATTTCTATATACATCACAATTGCTACAATTTTAATCTAATTACTTCTAACCTAGTAGAATGCAGCAAGTAATTCACTATATACATCACACTAAAATTGTAACCTACAATTTTAATCTAATATATATATTGTACAAAAAAAAACTGTAAATTGGCTAACATTTTGGTGAACAACAAATATACATCACACTAAAACTGTAAATTGGCTAACATTTTGGTGAACAACAAATATACATTGTACAAAAAAAAAATCTTGCCAACATTTGGACGTGTACAGTACGTACGTAGCGGCGACGGCGGCCGGGGATCGATCGGCAGGGACGGCGAGGCGGCGTCAGGGCAGGGCAGGGGTGTGGGCGTGCGGCCGGCGTCGGGGGCGCGAGAGGCGTCGACGGTGTTGGGGCGGCGCGGCGTCGGGGGCAGCGTCGACGGCGTGGGGGCGGCCGTGGAGGGCGCGAGCGGGGGGCGCGGCCGTGGAGGAGAGGTGGCGCGTGTGGAGGAGGTGGCGCGGCCGTCCAGGGCGCGGCGGACGTCGACGGCGGCGGCGGGGCGCGGCGTGGGGCGCGGCGTGGAGGTCGGGCAGCCTGCCGGCGTCGTTTCGCTCTGCGTCGCGCCTTCCGGTCCTTAGTCGATTTTGCCTGAATGGGGAAGAAGAGAGGGCGCGAGCAGTTATACTAGGACTCATTGGTCCCGGTTGCTGGCAAGAACCGGGACCAATGACCCTTTGGTCCCGGTTCTTTCCACCAACCGGGACCAAAGAGTGGGCAGTTAATGCCGCGGGATCCACGGACTCATTGGTCCCGGTTCTTGGTAGAAACCGGGACCAAAGAGTCCTTTTTCAAAATTATTTCGAACTTTTCAGTTCTGAAATTTTGTTCCCGCCTTTTTTTTTCTTATTTAGGTGTTTGGATATGAATTTCAAATGGTTTTGAATCTGAAAAGACTTTCAACATGAAAAGTTTTTAAATTTGAATAAATAATCCAAAACCATTTTCTGTTTTCTAAAATAATTATTCTAACTATACAAACTATTAACCATTTTGCCAGACCTCGTCCAGAAGGCGCTGCGGCGGGCGTGGCGGATCCATCTCGTGGAGACGATGCGTTCGTGGCTAGGAATGGTGGATTAGGGTTTACCCCGTCGGCGACAATATATAAAGACCTCCAGGGCAGCGCTGGGGGAGGACAGGTGCCCAGGAAAGCGCTGGGGGAGGACACGTGTCGTGACCGCAAAGCCCGTCTTTAGTCCCGGTTGGTGTTACCAACCGGGACTAAAGAAGCACACAGATCGTGTGTTTCTTTCAATCGCTTGTGAGCCGTTGGATCAGGGCCGGGTGTGTTTCTTTTGAGGGATTGTGAGCTGTTGGATCAGCAGTATCACGACCACTTCGTGAGCCACATGACCCGGTTGGTGTTACCAACCGGGACTAAAGAAGCACACGGATCGTGTGTTTCTTTCAAGCGCTTGTGAGACGTTGGATCAGGGTGTGTTTCTTTTGAGGGATTGTGAGCTGTTGGATCAGCAGTATCACGACCACTTCGTGAGCCACATGACCCGGTTGGTGTTACCAACCGGGACTAAAGAAGCACACGTACCCTATATATACCGCCCTCCTCAGACAAGTTACTCACTCACACAAAACATTCCAGCGTCACTCGGAGAGGCATCTTTGGGCAACCAGCGGCAAGACGTCTCTGATGACCTGCGACCGTTCCAAACGGTTGCAGATCATCAGAGATGTGTTGCCGGACGGTTGTAGATCATCAGAGACGTCTTGCCGCTGCTTGGATCGAAGTGGTGCTCAAACACAAAACATTCCAGCGTCACTCGGAGAGGCATCTTTGGGCAACCAGTGGCAAGACGTCTCTGACTACACATCACATAAAGGTTTAATACATTACATTGATTTACATAAAAGCCATGAACCCTTCTTCGCGTATGTCCCTGGCCTATGATCGCTTCAGCCGTAACCATGGAGCATCTTCATTATTTAACGGGATGCTTGGGTCAGTTCTCACTGTGAAGGGCGGAATTTCATCAAACTTATCATAATCTGCTGACATGTCTGTCTTGTCCTCGACTCCCACGATGTTTCTTTTCCCTGAAAGAACTACGTGACGCTTTGGCTCATCGTCTGATGTATTCGTTTGCTTGTTTTTTCTTTTTTTCGGTCTGGAGGACATGTCCTTCACATAGAAAACCTGAGCCACATCATTGGCTAGGACGAATGGTTCGTTCTTGTAACAACCAAGATTCTTGAGATCCACTGTTGTCATCCCGTACAGCTGGTCTACCTTTATCCCTTCTCCATTCATGTTGACCCAACTGCACCGAAACAAAGGGACCTTAAAAGTAGGTCCATAGTCAAGTTCCCATATCTCCTCTATGCGACCATAGTATGTGTCCTTTTGCCCATCGTCGTTTGTTGCATCAAAGCGGACACCACTGTTCTGGTTGGTGCTCTTTTTATCTTGGGCGATCGTGTAAAATGTATTCCCATTTATCTCGTACCCTTGGAAATTCAATACAGTCGAAGATGGTGACGCGGCCAACAAGTAGAGCTGATCTCCGACAGTGGTGTCATTCATGAGCTGTAATCGCAACCAACTGCCGAAGGTCTCCATGTGTTTTTCTTTAATCCAGGAGTCATCCTTCCCCGGGTTCTTGGAGCGTACATAATTCTTGTGTTCCTCGATATACGGAGCCACGAAGGTGGAACTTTGTAGAACTGTGTAGTGTGCTTGAGTTAAAGAATGCCCGTCCCTACATATCAGTGCTTTCTTTCCTAGCGTGCCTTTTCCACTCAGTCTCCCCTCATGCCGCGATTCAGGAACACCAATCGGCTTAAGGTCAGGAATAAAGTCAACACAGAACTCAATGACCTCTTCTGTTCCATAGCCCTTGAGATGCTTCCTTCTGGCCTAGCACGGTTATGAACATATTTCTTCAAGACTCCCATGAACCTCTCGAAGGGGAACATATTGTGTAGAAATACAGGACCGAGAATGGCAATCTCGTCGCGTAGGTGAACCAGGAGATGCGTCATAATATTGAAGAATGATGGGGGGAACACCAACTCGAAGCTGACAAGACATTGGACCACAGCCTTCTGTAAACTTGGTAGAGTTACTGGATCGATGACCTTCTGAGATATTGCATTGAGGAATGCACATAGCTTCACAATGGGTACTCGAACATTTTCCGGTAGAAGCCCCCTCAATGCAACCGGAAGCAACTGCGTCATAATCACGTGGCAATCATGAGACTTCAGGTTCTGGAATTTTTTCTTTGCCATATTTATTATTCCCTTTATATTTGACGAGAAGCCAGCCGGGACCTTGATACTGCTCAGGCATTCAAAAAAGATTTCCTTCTCTGCTTTGGTAAGAGCGTATCTGCTTAAGTATTTACGCCCTTTATCCGTCTGCTTGTTGTATGGGTCTTTCATACGTTGCTGGTCTGCCCGTGCTTCCGGTGTATCTTTTGTCTTCCCATACACGCCCAGGAAGCCTAGCAGGTTCACGCAAAGATTCTTCGTCACGTGCATCACGTCGATTGAAGACCGGACCTCTAGGACTTTCCAATAGGGTAGCTCCCAGAATATAGAGCACTTCTTCCATATGGGTACGTGGTTGTCAGCGTCATTCGGAACAGATAGACTGCCAGGACCCTTTCCAAAGATTACTTCTAAATCCTTGACCATGTCATATATAACATCACCATCAGGGAGGTTAGGCTTCTTCCGGCGATCTGCCTCACCGTTGAAATGCTTGCCGGGCTTTCTTACGGCATGACCGTTCGGAAGAAATCGACGATGCCCCAGGTACACATTCTTGTTTCCCAAATGTATACTTTCAGTCTTATCTAAACAGTGCGTGCATGCATTGTATCCCTTGTTTGACTGTCCTGAAATGTTACTAAGAGCAGGCCAATCATTGATGGTTACGAACAGCAACGCTCGTAGGTCAAATTCCTGTTGTTTGTGCTCATCCCACACACGTACACCTGGTTCGGACCACAACTGCAAAAGTTCATCAACTAATGGCCGTAGGTACACATCAATGTCGTTGCCGGGTTGCTTCGGGCCTTGGATGAGCACTGGCATCATAATGAACTTCCGCTTCATGCACAACCAAGGAGGAAGGTTGTAGATACATAGAGTCACGGGCCAAGTGCTATGACTGGAGCTCTGCTCCCCAAAAGGATTAAAGCCATCTGTACTTAGACCAAATCTTAAGTTCCTTGCGTCATCTGAAAATGTCGGGAACTCTCTGTCGATTTTTCTCCACTGGGACCCATCGGCGGGGTGTCTCAACTTCCCGTCTTTCTTACGCTCTTCTTTGTGCCATCGCAACAACCTGGCATGCTCTTTGTTTCTGAACAGACGTTTCAACCGTGGTATTATAGGAGCATACCACATCACCTTAGCAGGAACCCTCTTCCGGGGGGGCTCGTCATCGCCCTCAACATCACCAGGGTCATCTTGTCTTATCTTGTACCGCAGTGCATTGCATACCGGGCATTTATCCATGTTCTCGTACTCACCGCGGTACAGGATGCAGTCATTAATGCATGCATGTATCTTCTGCACATCTAATCCTAGAGGGCAGATAGCCTTCTTTGCTTCGTATGTAGTCTCGGGCAATTCGTTATCCTTTGGAAGCTTCGGCTTCATTATTTTCAGTAACTTCTCAAATCCCTTGTCAGAACAACCAGTCTCTGCCTTCCATTTCAGCAGTTCCAGTGTGGTACCGAGCTTTGTGCTGCCATCTTCGCAGTTTGGGTACAGCAACTTTTTGTGATCCTCAAGCATGGCCTCCAACTTTAGCTTCTCCTTTTCTGTATCGCATTCTCGCTTTGCATCAGAAATGACCCCACCAAGACCATCAGCGGGCTCATCTGATGCCCGATGTTCACCTCTTTCTTCTTCAACGTCTTCCATAACAGTATCACCGCATTCCTCAGGGAACATAGGATAGTTGTCATCATCCTCCTCTTCTTCATTGTCTTCCATCGTAACCCCTCTTTCTCCGTGCTTGGTCCAACAATTATAGCTGGGCATGAAACCTTTCCGAATCACGTGGTCTTGAATGGTTCTCGGGTCAGAGTACTCCCTGACGTTCCGACACTTCTCACATGGACAAGGCATAAAATTATTCACTTTGTTTGCCTCAGCCACATCGAGAAATTTATGCAGGCCTGCAATAAACTCGGAACTGCGTCGTTCGCCGTACATCCATCGCATCCGTGCATCCATCTGCATCATATATATATTAAGTTTATCAAATACCATTACAATAACATCTTGAATAGTGAAATGACCACCGTACATCGACACGTGCAATATTTCTGTATCAATTACAGACGAAAAGGATAAAGTTGCTAACCTCGGTGCGGGTCGGGCATTTCATCGAACACATCTTGTGCGTGGCAAAGAGAAAAAAAACTAGCACCCCACTTCCCACCAATCCAGGAAAAAAAAACAGAGGAGAGAGGGGGGTGGGGGCAACAATATATAGGCAGGGGAGGGGTATTGGTCCCGGTTCTTGGCACGAACCGGGACCAAAGCTCCGCGGCATGCCACGTGGTCCGGCTCTGGAGCTTTGGTCCCGGTTCTTGGCATGAACCGGGACCAATGCCCCCAACCGAACCGGGACCATGCCCCACGGGGCCCTGGCAGCTCGAACCGGGACCAGTGCCAGGCACTGGTCCCGGTTTTTGCCTGAACCGGGGCTAATGGCAAAACAGTACTCCGGACCAAAGGTCCTTTTTCTACTAGTGGAGACCGTGTGGTGGTGTCAGGAGGGGAGAGCAGCACTCGATAGAGGCAGAGGAGGGTGCGACTGCTGTGAGAAATTTAGTTACAGTCGGGGGATTGAGTGGACAATATGTGCATTTTGTTACTGAAATCTATACTTTTCTGGCTGTGACCTTGGTAAGATCGGCTCTTCTCCAGGAATATGAAAATACTACATCATAATTGCTCAAAAAAATTCGGTCTGGTTGATTGACTTCAGGTAAATTTCGTGTAGCTTCAGTTTCTGTACATTGGCATAAAATCTTGGTAACTTCTGTTTGACGAATTTATCTGTTGAATGTTTATTTAAAATGTAAGATATACCTGACGTAGAATGTTCATATAAATGTTATCGTCTTCCCTGTGATTTTGAATTGTCTCTCTAAGTCTTGTCCTTCTTATTCTCAGGAGTTGTGACAGTTCAGTTGTGCGGAAAGTAAATGGTTGGGGCATGTTGGATAGAGCACCAACCTCTCCAAACATATCACGATTTGCATTTTCGTCTTTCCCCACACAATATGTATTTTCGTCTTTTTCCACACAAGACCAGGTAATCTGATTTGGAGCTCACTATTTCACATTAACTAAATTTGTAGTTTGTAGTGATTTTTCATGCCTAATCGTAAATTTTCCTGGACTACATGGACTTTTGTTCTCTATTTGCAAATTTGATTACTGGAAACTGGAAATCAATGAACTGTAGATATTAGATACTAATAACACAAATGGTCCAGCTGAACGTGTATAAGTATTCCCACAAAAATAAAATATAATCAGTACCGAAACATGTATGTTGAGGTACAATTCACAAATTATACTCAATTTTTGAGCTTTCTATTGACTGCAGCACGCAGTCAATTGAATCCCTTAGACGCTCTTGCTATTAAATTCTTGATATTTATTTCGTGATGCTTGTAGCTGCAAGGCTTTCAGATTTGGAAGAGAATAAACATACAAAGTTACTGCATTTTTGCGTTTGAAGTTCTGAAGTTATACAGTACTTACTGAAAAACCTTGAAAACATGATACTCGTGCAATTGGGATCTGAGTAAGTCGGTATGCACGAGAGAGTGAAATTAAACTCCACATTCAGTTTAGAAATAACCTGAAAGAGTTCATCTATCATCTAACCAAGAGAATGCACGCTCATGTTCCTGGATCTTTAGTCATATGGTATTATCTACGGTGCAAGCATGAATGCTTCCACTCCTGAAGCTTATTTCATGAACAAATTGGTCTCTCTTACTTGGCTCTGCACGTACGATGCAATTAACGTGAATGGTAACCTAGGCTGGCGGGACAAGCTGAATGAATACAACAAGCCATTCTTTGATTTCTGGTATATGTCTTATTTGTCAATTATTTGGTCTCCTACAAACTAACTGAAATGATGACATAAAAAATTGGGATGATATCTCCAAGATTCAGCTGCAAGCCTGCAACTGTTGGCGACCGCAAGTGGCAGTGACGACCAGGACAGCGCTGTTGACAACATGCGAAATCCACGGCGGTACATTGTCTGGGGCACGAACATGAACACAAGATTCCTACCGGAGTACGTCGTCAGCCTAAGTTCCCCAGCGTCCAACAAATGCAACGTTGGTGAGTGCCCTGTCTGAAACTCCAAACTGATGCTGCAGTTGTTACGAGCGTTTTTTATCACATGTGGTTCAGTGGGAACATGGTTTCAGAATCATTGTGAGCGACCTCGGAGCTGAAAAATCTTTCACCGGTGTGTCTTGACATATTTCCGAATCTTGTATCCGAGATTCGGTTGTTGATGTCATCCCCCAAGATACAGACATTGCAGGGGACTTAGAATCGCTTCAAGATAAACTGCTTTTCTTTTGTTTGAGGACATAATTCTGCGGTGCCTACAATGCAGGCATATACATTTAGCATCCATCCCTTTATGTCAATACATATCTTTGCAGATTTTCCAAGAAACTATTTAGTTATGCAAGAAACTACTAGGTAGATTAGTTCACAGTAGGCAATTACTTGGTCCATTCGTTCAATTCATATGTCCTCACATTATAGTTTGTTTCGACATCTCAAATGAAGTGGAATCTTTTTTTTTTAATACGTGAATTTTCACGTGCACTATTATGTTTACATGTCCATTGAGTAAAAACACTCGAGTGACCGTAGCAACGCACGGGTATTCAACTAGTAATAATAAACTACTCTAATCATAGATGGCAACTCTTATGACAAGTTCAACTAAATCGAGGTGCAAGTAAAAAAAATCAAATATCCAAAAGGAGGCGGTTGCACAATTACAAGTTATGTTTCATACAGCAATGAATTCGACCGCTGAATACTACAACAACTCAAATACCAGAATGACCGCGATCGTACGAGCTGTCCTAGTCATCCTTCACGCCGACCCATATCATCCTCTTCTTCCTACACAGGATTAGCGGAACCTGGAGATAACGGAAGAACAAATATTATATTCGACTTATCAACTCACAAAACACATACTCCCTCCGTACACAAAAGGATGTCTCAACTTTGTTTAAAATTGCATGTATCTAGACATGTTTGGTGTGTAGATACATGCAAATTTGGACAAAGTTGAGACATCTTTTTATGGACGGAGGGAGTATATTACATATGTGTTCTCATCAATAATGGCAGTGCCTTCTATCAGGTAATAGTAGAGCATCAAATCTATGCACCGACAGTTTAGAAACTAGCAAACCATTAATTAATAATTTTCCGGGCCTAGACCTTTCCCTGCAACCCAAACATCATCTCGGCCGTGGGCAACGTCCGCTGGCACTGCAGGAAGAGCACGCCGAAGGCTCCAGCGCTCCGCACCCTTCCGGCCGCAACCGCGCAATTGGCCGCCATTGTAGCTACCGCCAGATCCGCCATGCGGGCTACCTGCTACGTCTCAAACGTATCTATAATTTTTGATGTTCCATGTTGTTATTATGCCAATGGCTACATGTTTTACATACACTTCATACCATTATTATGCATTTTCTGAGACTAACCTATTAACAAGATGACACAGTGTCAGTTCCTATTTTTTGCTGTTTTTCTGTTTCAGAAAAGCTAGTCGGGAAATATTCTCAGAATTGGACGAAAATCAACGTACATCCCTATTTTACCAGAAGACTCCATGTGCCAGAAGGACAAGTCCGGGGGAGGCACGAGGCCTCCACGCCAGGCCTCGGCGTGGCCTGGAGGGGGTGGCGCCGAGGGGTCACCTCGTTGACTCGAGAACCTTCCGACGCCGCCCTTTTGCCTATTTATTGCCTCAGTGGAAAAAACCCTAAAACACTCCACGATTTCTCCAGAAAAGCTCCGTAGCGCCGCCGCCACCAAAAACTCATAATTCGGGGACAGAAGTCTCTGTTCCCGCACCCTGCCGGGATGGGGAAGTGCCCCCGAAGCCATCTCCATCGACGCCACCGCCTTCATCATCGCCGTTGCTGCTTCCCATGATGAGGGGGAGCAGTTCTTCATCGAGACTGAGGCTCTACCTGTAGCTATGTGGTTCATCTCTCTCTCACATGGTGTGATCTATATGTGATCATGAGCTTTATAATCTAGTTGAATCCATAGATGTTACTCTTCATAATCTTATGAATATGCTACTCAAGTGGTTTTATTAATGTAAACGATAATAGTTCCTACATAGCCGTGAAAGAGAGAAAAATGGTTGGTACCATGCTACACAGTAAACTAGCGATGAGAATAAGTTACAGAGCTAAAAGAAGGAACGGAAAATTCACTAGCATATATACACGGCCCAAAAGATAAGAACGATCGAAGTATAGGTACAGCCCAACACAGTTTTCTCGTTGAAAGGGAAAGGCCCACAATAGCCTGCTTTACACCGTACGGAACGCTCAGTAAAAATCAGCGATCAATCGATGGAATAAATGGACGGCTAAGCAATCGACTGAGAATTAAGAAAATTCTCAGTCGACTGAGCATTATCAATTTCAGAGCTCAGCAGCTAGCTCTGCTCACGTACCGCAGGAGTGACGATCAGATGGAGGCGCAGAACGGCAGAACAAGGCGGCGGCCGCCGCTCTGGTGAAAAAGATCGCCGGCCTCCGCGGCGCCATCTCCAAGCTGCAGTCGCTGAGCCCGTCTCTCTAGACCGACGCCCTCTTCACCGCCCTCGTGGTCGCGTGCGTCCCGCCGAACACCCTTGACGTGGCCACCGGAAGGCCCAGAGGATGCGCCGCGACCTCGTCCACCTCTGCACCGACGCCGTGGCGCGCCTCGAGGCGCGGTGCTCCGACGCGCTCGCCGCCCTCGACGACCCGCTCCGCCACCTCAGGCTCTTCCCCTACTACGACAGCTGCGCGGGCCCGTGCGACCTGGAGCACAAGCTCCTCTCCACCCACGCGCCGGACCGCCTCGCCGCTGCGCACATCGCGTTCCTCGGCTCCGGCTCGTTGCCGCTCAGCCCGCTGCTCCTCGCCGCGTGCCACATGCCGGACGCAGTCGTGGACAGCTTTGACCCGTGCGGCGACGCCAACGACCTTGCCCGCAGACTGCTGCTCCGCGCCGGCGCCGGTGCCGCCGACGTTGGTGCCACGACGTGCATGTCGTTCCGCACCGCCGACGTCGAGGGCCTGACGCACGAGCTCACCGCGTACGACGTGGTCTTCCTGGCCGCGAGCGCCAGCGTTGAGCGGAAGGCCCGCGTGATCGCGCACCTCGGCCGGCACATGGTCGACGGTGCGGCGCAGGTGGTGCGGAGCGCGCGCGGGGCCTGCGGCTTCCTGTGCCCCGTGGTGGACTGGAGCCAGCGGACGTCGCGCGGGGCGGGTTCCAGGTGCTGGCCGTGCACCACCCCGAGCGCGACGACGAGGTGGTGATCAACTCCGTCATCGTCGCGCGCAAGGTGGCCGGTTGATGCTACGCGCTGCCCGCGCCGGCCAAGTGCTGCGAGGTGGAGACGGCGGCGCGGGTGCGCTGGAGGTTGCCGCCAACGAGCTGTCATCTTGACGCCATGGACGAAATCCGGAGGCGCGCATGGTGATGGAGTGTCTGGTGTGAGGTGACATGGTACGGAAGTTACCATCTAAAGTGCCAGGTCGAAGCATAGTTCGAAGAAATAAAAGGCCGGTGAGAATGCTTTTTTTTGAAACTAAAACTACAGTACAATTGTACTGCATTATTTATGTATTAAAAAAAGGAAAATCTAACTAGCAGGCGCCTGCTGTTTGGCGTAAATCGACGCATCTCCGCGAGCCGTTGGATCGACTACGGACGGATGAGATGCGGTCGGAACGACAAGTTGCGCGCGATGCACACGTCGCGCACGTCGCGCTCGCGTCTTTGGATAAGGTCGCCTTCCCCGCGAGCCACCCATCGCGTCTCCCCGCGAGCGCCCCTCTCCTTGCCGTTCGAACCCGCTGCCGGAGACGCGCCCGAGGCCGCCGCCGACGTCGCCCCATCGCGGTACCGCACGGGGGCCAGCACCTCCCACGGCGTCTTCCTCCCCCCAACGCCACGGCTGCTCCTCCGCTCCTGGCCGCCGGTGAGCGAGACGGAGGTGTTGGTGGTGACTGGGGAGGCTGTGGGGTGGGCAACGACCGCCGGAGAGGGGATCGCCGCTGGGTCGCCCGCTGCGTCGCGGGAGCGTTCCATCCGCGACGACGTACTTGGTCTTCACGACCGGCGTCGGCGTGGTCTCCCGTCACAGAGACCAGCGGCTTGACGACGTGCTCCGACGAAGAAACCAGCGGCGGCCACGGCTCCTCCAACAGCGGAGGTCACATCCTCGTGGAGGCGTCGGCAATGGCAACGGCGGCTCCCGGCGCGATGGCAACTGGCGGAGGCGCCCGGCTCCAAGCGGCAGTGCCGCTGCTGACGGTGGAGGGCAAGAGCCTTCGCGGCCCTCAGGGCAGCGGACACTAGTACAGAACGACACATCCGATACCCCTCTATGGCAACGGCAGGAGTTAGGCGACGGAGAATCGTGACATCCCCCGCGTGCCCGCACTGGGCCGTAAAGCAGGCCCACAACAAAGGCAACGGGTGAATAGTGGAATATATGTTGGCAACGGAGGTTAGTTTGCCTCCGTTACCGATGTGTGCTCATCGCACACGGACAGTTTCGCAATCTCCGTTGCCTTTAGAAGCAGCCGACAGCCCGCGGCCTATAAGAACCTACTATGCCCTCCACTCTCACTCTCACTGTCTCACTTCCAACCTAGCCGCCGCATAGTCTCCTCGATCTCTCTCCACTCTCTCGCATGGCTTCCACCGTCGGCGCTGGTAGATCCGGCCATCGCGGCCGCGGCCGTGGCCGCCCCACCCTCCGGGCCTTCAGGCAGCAGCAGCGTCAGCTGGTGTTGCAGGACGAGCTTGCGGAACAGGCCGCCGCCGCTCCGGCTCCCGCGGGCCGGTCCCGCAACCTTGGCGCTCGTCCGCACGGCGAAGGCTCCGGCCGCACCCGCTCATTTGGCCGTCATTGCAGCTACCGCGAGATCCGCCAGGCGATGTACCCCGGCCGCCGTCCTCGCTCTCTGAACCATCCGTCTTCCTCCTCGTCTCGTCCTCCGACGAGGACGAAGAGGAAGAGGAAGAGGAAGAGGAGGAGGGTCGTGATCTGGAGATCGCTTGCCAACTCTCCCGCGCCGATTTCGAGCGCGATGACGCCAAGCGTCGTCAGGTCGAGGCCGATCTGGAGGCGGCGGTCCTCCTCTCCGAGGCCTCGACCCAGGTCGAACGCGCCGAGGAGGCGGTCTACCAGTCTGACCTCCGGGCCGCCATAGCCCTCTCTTTGGTCCACGGCGAGGGCAAGGCGCCGCCAGGGAGGCCGGCGCTAGCTCCGTCGCCGGCGGCGACGCTAAGCGAGCCCGCCTCGCCAAATGTAAGACCCCAGTTCAGTAGGATAGCTATTTTCTAGTTGTAAATAGCTAATTGTTTATCCATAGATTTGGTCTGTTTTTAGTAGGCATTGTTTACACATAGATTTTAGCTGTTTTCTAGTTGTAAGTAACTAATTGTTTATCCATAGATTTGCTCTGTTTTTAGTAGGCATTGTTTACACATAGATTTTAGCTGTTTTCTAGTTGTAAGTAGCTAATTGTTTATCCATAGATTTGCTCTGTTTTTAGTAGGCATTGTTTACACATAGATTTTACCTGTTTTCTAGTTGTAAGTAGCTAATTGTTTATCCATAGATTTGCTCTGTTTTTAGTAGGCATTGTTTACACATAGATTTTAACTGTTTTCTAGTTGTAAGTAGCTAATTGTTTATCCATAGATTTGATCTGTTTTTAGTAGGCATTGTTTCCACATAGATTTTAGCTTTTTTCTAGTTGTGAATAGCTAATTGTTTATCCATAGATTTGTTCTGTTTTTAGTAGGCATTGTTTACACATAGATTTTAACTGTTTTCTAGTTGTAAGTAGCTAATTGTTTATCCATAGATTTGCTCTGTTTTTAGTAGGCATTGTTTACACATAGATTTTATTTGTTTTCTAGTTGTAAGTAGCTAATTGTTTATCCATAGATTTGCTCTGTTTTTAGTAGGCATTGTTTACACATAGATTTTAGCTTTTTTCTAGTTGTAAGTAGCTAATTGTTTATCCATAGATTTGCTCTGATTTTAGCTTTGTTTCTGTTATGCCGATGATTAAAATTAGGTGACACCGTGTGATCCGGGGGTGGCGCTAGTGATCCTTGTGATATGCACAAATACACATCGATCTTGTGAATCCTACTTGGCTCGCTTGCTCCATCCCTAGAATTTGTGTGTCCAATCTACCTATATATGAGGTATTGTTTAGGCTATGTTCTAGTTGCAATTAGTTCTATATTTTCTGTAATGCCGATGAAGAAGCATATGTCTTGTGTATAGAGATGAATGAGCTTACATTTTGATTTTTTTTCATCTCCTTTAGGGCGAGGAGGAAACCTGGAGACTATGCGGCGGCCGTGAAGACGTAGGAGCGGGGCTCCGTCCACACGGTCCACTGAAGCCGGCGCCTCCAGGAGCAAGACTTTTGTGCAGTACTAAATAGGTAGAAGAAGACCACGCAATGAAGCTGGGCGAAGAGGAAGGTGAAGAACCGGCGGCCGTCAAGCAGGAACCACAGGGTTCCGTCGACGGTGCAGCAGGCGTCACCTTATAATATTTCAAACATTGGCGCATTTGTGCGATGCATTGTTATGTGGATCGGAAGAGCACAACTGATATTTATACTGCGTGCATGCGCGCGGGACGTAAAAACCTGATTACCCTGGGGCGTAAAAACTGATTAATTTAACGGCTGGCCTTTTTCCCTTTCTTCAAAGACTGCACGCGTTTTCAAATAGGGACAAAGTGGGTTGTCGGTTGCAGATGCTCCTACAGCCACTACGGGATAATCGTCAAGGTCTACTTCTTCATGAACTTCTTTTTTTGATAATTGGCCAGACTATGTGTGTCTCTTTTGAACCTAGCTAGCCATCGTTTGTTTTTTTGTCTTGGGCAGCCGGTACACACCACTCCACTTGCTTATAAACGTTAGATCGTACGTGCATGCATGGAGTTTTCCGATGCGGTGGTGGTGGAGAAAATTCTGGTACACACCTCGGTAGCGTCTCTTCATGCTCTGGGTGGTGGCAACGCTCAATTTGATTCGGTGGTGGTGGAAACAATTCTGGCGAGGTCGCACAGCTAGCCCTGTTGTTTATGCACGTGGGAAAAAGTATCCGGGAATGCGGAGGAAAAGAAAGGGAGAGGCGCGAGACTTCTGAACCACGATTTTGAGCTTCACTTGCTACGCTTTCGGGGAGATCCACTATGACTCGATCTGGTGGTTTTCGAGCTAGGTGTTGCAAAAAATCGCGCGAGGTAAAAGGCGTGGATTATATAGTGGAGTTTTCTTTGGGGAGGGTCACAAATTCGAACGAGTTGGAGATTTGTTTTTTGTTTTTGTTTGGACGTTTCGTCGGACACATGCAAGGTGTGGACTCTCAGCTGGAGATAGGAGATGACAAGTCAGCCCCAGTAGGATGATGTCGGCCCGACAGGAGAGAGAGAGAGAGAGAGATCATGGTCCATCGGATTAAATGAAGATCAACATCATCATTAAACTAGATTAAGAAAATCAGAGACAGGAGCTTAATTCCGTTCTTCATCAGGTTCTACTATGAAGAACATTCAGAGGCAGAAGCTTAATTCTGTTGTTGATGGATAGTTATCAATAAGCTAAAAAAATATACTGCCATGTCTATGCACTATATTCCATAGAGGAGCAGAGTGAGAGAGAACAGAAAACTTATCAGCAGGTCCGGTCCACACATGTCTGGGCCCTGGGGCGAGACGACAAAATGGGACGCTTTTGGACAGATAAAAATTCAGAATGTATTGTGTTTCAAAAGAAATTCAGTAAATAGCATAGATCGATGGTGTTTGAACCATAAAACCCACAACGCAAATTATTTATTTATAATGGCTCAGAGAACTACATCATAATTGTGTGAAAACAATATAGTTTTACAAAAGATTCCTCCTTTAAGTGGCACAAAGAGACTATTAGCTCATCAGTTCATGTCCAAAACAAATAACCATGATAGTTGCTATGCTCATCAGTTCATGTACTATCACCCATCCTAGTGAAGGCGCATAGAGATGGTACATAGAAAGGGTTTCAGCGCTAAATAGCTTCTCCAAAGTCCTGCTGTAGGGCGCCTTGGGCTGCTGTACCAAGCATGGACCAAGCCGGAGCAGGTACCGGGACGAGATCGCCGGGACGACACGACACAAGAAAAATGGGCAGTGGGGAATAATACAACAAAGTGAAGGCAACATCGTTCGGCTGCCCTCTGCTGCTGTACCAAGCAAATAAAGAACTGAAATGGAGTTCAGCACCAGAAAAAGGACGCGGAGGAGGTGGCGACATGGGAGAATGGGCCGGGGCAAGTCTACTCTTTCAGCGGCCCAGCAACTACACGGCGTCATGACTTGGACGGCCCACCAGCCAATCAGCATCTGCTGATGAAGAAGCTGCTAATCACGACCAGCTCATGCCAATAAGAACCCATATTCTCCGTTGCACATGTTGGATTTTTGTAATTAGGTCTCAGGTTACTTTTCCTAACTATAGAGGTATCCCTTTACAAATTGCATTGAATTTTCCAATCCGACATATGCATTGGAATTTACAACTCATCACAATGTTCTTTTTTAATCAAACTCCAAACGTTGCTTATAGAAGCTACCCATCGAGCTTGTATAAATAGACACTCATGGTGGTAGCAAATCTCATCCATCACAGCACATTCACTCACTCACACAAACACTTATTTCCTTTTCCTTGATTTCCTAAGGCGGCTTAGTGAGATGGAGTACTCACCCAAGCTAGCTGCACTGCTGCTCTTAGCTCTCGCGTCTGCAATGGTCGTCACCGCCCAAACTGGGGCGGATGACATGCTCAACGCCCACAACGAACTGCGCGCCGCCGTCGGCGTGGGGCCGGTGGTATGGGACCCCATAGTGGCAGCGTACGCGCTCGAGTACGCGGAGAAGCGCGCCGCCGACTGTGAGTTGGTACTCTCTCCAGGGAGCCCATACGGAGAGAACCTCTTTCGGGCCCCTGGGACCGACTGGAAATACCTGGACGCAGTGATTTATTGGGCATCAGGGAAGCAGTACTACGACCACGCCACAAACACCTGCTCTGCGCCTGACGTCAGGAGTGTGGTGAGTACACGCAGATGGTGTGGAGGGACACGACGGCCATCGGCTGCGCCGGTTTCATCTGTAACAACGACGCTGGTGTTTTTGTCATCTGCAGCTATAGCCCGCCAGGTAACGTGGACGGGCAGACTCCATACTAGGCTATGTATATTGTATGCATTTGACTATGCATGCATCTACATAGCAGCGGCGTACGTGTTGCACACATAAATAAACAAGGGACACTCCTAGGGATTGATTGACCGAGAACTCACTTAATTCTCGGCCGACAGATGTCACCCACATACATGTGTGCGTGTGTGCGAGTCGAATCCCCCCTCTGTTTCCCTCATATACGGTTTTGGATTGCTTGTTTTTCTATTTGTCCTGTAACTCGTGGTTGGGCTTGTATTTGTTTGTATTTGAACCTGTAATCATATTGTGATTGTGCCCTGACTTTGTTATGGATGTGTCTCTAATTTAGTAAGAATGAGAACAATACCAACACAATATCACGTCCACCTTAAGTTCAAGGAACATGGTTGTGTTGCTAGAGAACAAAACTTACGTTTTACTTATATTTTTAATGATCTGATTTCAGCAATGTATTTTAGATATGCAGCACAACTTTCTTCAACGAAACAAAGAAAATTGTAGTGAAGCTAATCGAAGGTTATTTAGCAATAGTCTCCTAAATTTTTGACACGACATGCACTGATTTTTGCGCATTAACTTAGATGACATAGCAAATCTCTTCTCTTCTCTACTCTACTATATAATGGCTTGAGGTGATGGTCATGGTACGACATCAAATTGTCCATGTAGTTGGAAATAATTACCCGCTATGCCACCCGCAAGTGAAAAAAAATGGTTCGACTTTTTTGTTCGTCGTCTCCCCGAGGCCCCCTCCTCCTGAACATAACTACTCTGCCCGTCAAAAAAAAAAATAACTACTCTGCGTGAGAGCTGGATCGAGACCTCGATGGGAAGGAAGCGTGTACAGTGGGAGGAAGAGCTAGACAACGGTGACCCTCCAATTTCTTTCCCGTCGAGACGGCCCTTGCACCCAGGTCTGGGGATCCCAGCGATGCCTCCGGCCACCACGCCTCCATTCCCCGTCCGTGGCGCGCCGCCTACCTCCGGACCCTGCTACAAGTACGTCGTCTCCTTAAGTCCACCGACGAGTCGTAGACCTATGCCAGCGCCGCACTGCTGCTCCCTGGGAGAGAGAGACAGGAAGGGGAGGGGCGCTTCCGAGGTGGACGAATGGGCCCGTGCTGCTGCTGCACTCCGCCGGAGAGAGAAAGGAAGGGAAGGGGCATGCACGTGGTGGTGCAAGGAGACGGGGGGGAGACCGTGTGGTGGTGTCAGGAGGGGAGAGCAGCACTCGATAGAGGCAGAGGAGGGTGCGACTGCTGTGAGAAATTTAGTTACAGTCGGGGGATTGAGTGGACAATATGTGCATTTTGTTACTGAAATCTTACTTTTCTGGCTGTGACCTTGGTAAGATCGGTTCTTCTCCAGGAATATGAAAATACTACATCATAATTGCTCAAAAAAATTCGGTCTGGTTGATTGACTTCAGGTAAATTTCCGTGTAGCTTCAGTTTCTGTACATTGGCATAAAATCTTGGTAACTTCTGTTTGACGAATTTATCTGTTGAATGTTTATTTAAAATGTAAGATATACCTGACGTAGAATGTTCTTATAAATGTTATCGTCTTCCCTGTGATTTTGAGTTGTCTCTCTAAGTCTTGTCCTTCTTATTCTCAGGAGTTGTGACAGTTCAGCTGTGCGGAAAGTAAATGGCTGGGGCATGTTGGATAGAGCACCAACCTCTCCAAACTATCACGATTTGCTTTTCGTCTTTCCCCACACAATATGTATTTTCGTCTTTTTCCACACAAGACCAGGTAATCTGATTTGGAGCTCACTATTTCACATTAACTAAATTTGTAGTTTGTAGTGATTTTTCATGCCTAATCGTAAATTTTCCTGGACTACATGGACTTTTGTTCTCTATTTGCAAATTTGATTACTGGAAACTGGAAATCAATGAACTGTAGATATTAGATACTAATAACACAAATGGTCCAGCTGAACGTGTATAAGTATTCCCACAAAAATAAAATATAATCAGTACAGAAACATGTATGTTGAGGTACAATTCACAAATTATACTCAATTTTTGAGCTTTCTATTGACTGCTGCACGCAGTCAATTGAATCCAGACGCTCTTGCTATTAAATTCTTGATATTTATTTCGTGATGCTTGTAGCTGCAAGGCTTTCAGATTTGGAAGAGAATAAACATACAAAGTTACTGCATTTTTGCGTTTGAGTTCTGAAGTTATACAGTACTTACTGAAAAGCCTTGAAAACATGATACTCATGCAATTGGGATCTGAGTAAGTCGGTATGCAGTTGGAAATAATTACCCGCTATGCCACCCGCAAGTGAAAAAAAATGGTTCGACTTTTTTGTTCGTCTCTCCCCGAGGCCCCCTCCTCCTGAACATAACTACTCTGCCGTCAAAAAAAAAACATAACTACTCTGCGTGAGAGCTGGATCGAGACCTCGATGGGAAGGAAGCGTGTACAGTGGGAGGAAGAGCTAGACAACGCGACCCTCCAATTTCTTTCCCGTCGAGACGGCCCTTGCACCCAGGTCTGGGGATCCCAGCGATGCCTCCGGCCACCACGCCTCCATTCCCCGTCCGTGGCGCGCCGCCTACCTCCGGACCCTGCTACAAGTACGTCGTCTCCTTAAGTCCACCGACGAGTCGTAGACCTATGCCACCGCGCCGCACTGCTGCTCCCTGCCGGAGAGAGAGACAGGAAGGGGAGGGGCGCTTCCGAGGTGGACGAAGGGCCCGTGCTGCTGCTGCACTCCGCCGGAGAGAGAAAGGAAGGGAAGGGGCATGCACGTGGTGGTGCAAGGAGACGGGAGGGGAGACCGTGTGGTGGTGTCAGGAGGGGAGAGCAGCACTCGATAGAGGCAGAGGAGGGTGCGACTGCTGTGAGAAATTTAGTTACAGTCGGGGGATTGAGTGGACAATATGTGCATTTTGTTACTGAAATCTATACTTTTCTGGCTGTGACCTTGGTAAGATCGGTTCTTCTCCAGGAATATGAAAATACTACATCATAATTGCTCAAAAAAATTCGGTCTGGTTGATTGACTTCAGGTAAATTTCCGTGTAGCTTCAGTTTCTGTACATTGGCATAAAATCTTGGTAACTTCTGTTTGACGAATTTATCTGTTGAATGTTTATTTAAAATTAAGATATACCTGACGTAGAATGTTCTTATAAATGTTATCGTCTTCCCTGTGATTTTGAGTGTCTCTCTAAGTCTTGTCCTTCTTATTCTCAGGAGTTGTGACAGTTCAGCTGTGCGGAAAGTAAATGGCTGGGGCATGTTGGATAGAGCACCAACCTCTCCAAACGTATCACGATTTGCTTTTCGTCTTTCCCACACAATATGTATTTTCGTCTTTTTCCACACAAGACCAGGTAATCTGATTTGGAGCTCACTATTTCACATTAACTAAATTTGTAGTTTGTAGTGATTTTTCATGCCTAATCGTAAATTTTCCTGGACTACATGGACTTTTGTTCTCTATTTGCAAATTTGATTACTGGAAACTGGAAATCAATGAACTGTAGATATTAGATACTAATAACACAAATGGTCCAGCTGAACGTGTATAAGTATTCCCACAAAAATAAAATATAATCAGTACCGAAACATGTATGTTGAGGTACAATTCACAAATTATACTCAATTTTTGAGCTTTCTATTGACTGCTGCACGCAGTCAATTGAATCCCTTAGACGCTCTTGCTATTAAATTCTTGATATTTATTTCGTGATGCTTGTAGCTGCAAGGCTTTCAGATTTGGAAGAGAATAAACATACAAAGTTACTGATTTTTGCGTTTGAAGTTCTGAAGTTATACAGTACTTACTGAAAAGCCTTGAAAACATGATACTCATGCAATTGGGATCTGAGTAAGTCGGTATGCACGAGAGAGTGAAATTAAACTCCACATTCAGTTTAGAAATAACCTGAAAGAGTTCATCTATCATCTAACCAAGAGAATGCACGCCATGTTCCTGGATCTTTAGTCATATGGTATTATCTACGGTGCAAGCATGAATGCTTCCACTCCTGAAGTTATTTCATGAACAAATTGGTCTCTCTTACTTGGCTCTGCACGTACGATGCAATTAACGTGAATGGTAACCTAGGCTGGCGGGACAAGCTCAATGAATACAACAAGCCATTCTTTGATTTCTGGTATATGTCTTATTTGTCAATTATTTGGTCTCCTACAAACTAACTGAAATGATGACATAAAAAAATTGGGATGATATCTCCAAGATTCAGCTGCAAGCCTGCAACTGTTGGCGACCGCAAGTGGCAGTGACGACCAGGACAGCGCTGTTGACAACATGCGAAATCCACGGCGGTACATTGTCTGGGGCACGAACATGAACACAAGATTCCTACCGGAGTACGTCGTCAGCTTAAGTTCCCCAGCGTCCAACAAATGCAACGTTGGTGAGTGCCCTGTCTGAAACTCCAAACTGATGCTGCAGTTGTTACGAGCGTTTTTTTATCACATGTGGTTCAGTGGGAACATGGGTTTCAGAATCATTGTGAGCGACCTCGGAGCTGAAAAATCTTTCACGGTGTGTCTTGACATATTTCCGAATCTTGTATCCGAGATTCGGTTGTTGATGTCATCCCCCAAGATACAGACATTGCAGGGGACTTAGAATCGCTTCAAGATAAACTGCTTTTCTTTTGTTTGAGGACATAATTCTGCGGTGCCTACAATGCAGGCATATACATTTAGCATCCATCCCTTTATGTCAATACATATCTTTGCAGATTTTCCAAGAAACTTTTTAGTTATGCAAGAAACTACTAGGTAGATTAGTTCACAGTAGGCAATTACTTGGTCCATTCGTTCAATTCATATGTCCTCACATTATAGTTTGTTTCGACATCTCAAATGAAGTGGAATCTTTTTTTTTTAATACGTGAATTTTCACGTGCACTATTATGTTTACATGTCCATTGAGTAAAAACACTCGAGTGACCGTAGCAACGCACGGGTATTCAACTAGTAATAATAAACTACTCTAATCATAGATGGCAACTCTTATGACAAGTTCAACTAAATCGAGGTGCAAGTAAAAAAAATCAAATATCCAAAAGGAGGCGGTTGCACAATTACAAGTTATGTTTCATACAACAATGAATTCGACCGCTGAATACTACAACAACTCAAATACCAGAATGACCGCGATTGTACGAGCTGTCCTAGTCATCCTTCACGCCGACCCATATCATCCTCTTCTTCCTACACAGGACTAGCGGAACCTGGAGATAACGGAAGAACAAATATTATATTCGACTTATCAACTCACAAAACACATACTCTCTCCGTACACAAAAGGATGTCTCAACTTTGTTTAAAATTGCATGTATCTAGACATGTTTGGTGTGTAGATACATGCAAATTTGGACAAAGTTGAGACATCTTTTTATGGACGGAGGGAGTATATTACATATGTGTTCTCATCAATAATGGCAGTGCCTTCTATCAGGAAATAGTAAAGCATCAAATCTATGCACCGACAGTTTAGAAGCTAGCAAACCATTAATTAATAATTTTCCGGGTCTAGAACTTTCCCTGCAACCCAAACATCAAATAGACGGCGTGAAACGAAACAACTCCTAGATATCCAAAATCTTCCAACGGCAAATGCGTGGGTCACACTGCGAGTTTGCCAGTTCAATAGGAAAAAGGAATATCTAGACGAGTTGCAACTCGTACCGGGCAAATTCCAATTTAGTAATGGGAGACCTTATCATTACGAAAAAGTAACGGAGACCTAATTACAAAAATCCAACATGTGCACGTGGTGGGAGAACACCTACTATGTGCAAAGTGCACTGTGAATTAGCTTCCTCTCCATATATGATGCATGACGTCAAACATATATATGTGGGCTACGTACGTGAGCTAGCTCTTGCAACAGTGAGCATGTATCTCTTCGTCTGGACAATCTCTAACTAGCTAGGGTAAGGCTAAACCATGGAGCCGTTAGCGAGCCGGTCGGCCGACGGGAGGGCGACTCTCGGCGTTGGTGGATGGTCCCTCCGACATCTGATGACGGTTTTCGGTCTCTCCACTGGTGGAGTGTGGAGGGGTGGTGTATATGTGTACCCTAGTTCTGTTATGTGGCGGTGTATATTATTTTTTGTATGCTCGACGATTTCAAGGTAGAACTCGGAATCACAATTTGGTGGGTGGATGATGATCGTGTGCTGAGCACTTGTGCGTATGAGGAACCGGACACGATCGAATGCCCCCAACCTTATGCCTGGGCTGGAGCACCTCACGAGGAACCCGATTAGTGCCAGGAAGTGGCTCCGTCAGGGGGACGTACCGCTGTCAGCAACACGCCCGCATGTCCGTCTAGTGTGATGAAAGCATTCTCCTCGCCACCGTCATGATGGACGGCCGTGGCCGGAAGGAAAGAAGTCTCGTCGGATGGGTTGGCCGTGCGCTGTTGTCCTAGACAGGATCCACGCGACGATCGTGGCCTGGATCGCTGTACTCACCTGCAGATCATACCGGAAAGTCGGGTTGGAGTAGCAGAAGATGCTAGGCCAACGGGAAAAAGGAAAAGGAGAAGATGCTAAGCTTAGAGTTACTAGCAAAATGCCCGTGCGTTGCAACGGGAGAAAAAAATCCGAGTCGTACGTTGTAAAGGGACACAAAACTACTAAATTTAGAATGCACTTGGGTCGTCATTTCGTGGGACAAAATCGAGTCATACTCGTATCGGTGGAACATTTCTGTCGAGAGATGCTTGGTTTGACCGTGTAGTGTTTATTTTTACTTGATTTTATGACGAAACCTTCAAAAAAATCATAGAAAATATTTGATAACGTCTAACTGAAATTTATAATTTTTAAAATTACACTCGAGCACAAAAATCAGTGTTCGAAGCACACTCCACACCACTTGTCCCCGCACACACACATCACACACAGACGCACCGCACGACACAACAGGACACCACACTCCATGCCTCCCTTTGAACCTTTCCCTTGCCTTATCTTCTTTTCCTTTCTTCTATCTTCCCTCTCTTATCATCTCCCCATCTCTCCTGCAAGCAACAGGCTGCAGCGCCGCTCCCTCCACCCGTCCCGTCCCGTTCCGGCCATGGCTCCCTCCCCCCATGGCTCCTCTCTCCACCGGCCGTCACCTCCGCTCCGGCGCCGTGCCTGCCGTGCTCCGGCACTTCCTTGAGGATGCCCGCGTGGCCTTCGTCGGCTACAACATCCCGTCCGTGGAGCGCATGGCGGAGCAGCTGCTTGGGTGGAGCGGCGTGAAGAGGTGAAGTGGATGGGCACCTCTACCTTGCCTGGAAGCTGTTGCCGCCTCCTGCGGAAATATCTTCCCCTCGAGGTCCTCCTTGCTCCGCGAAGACGGACAAGCTTGCTGCCCTCCTCGCGTCGCCTCCGGCCAGCTAGCTCCTATTGCGCCTGGCTGCTCTCTCTCCAGCACCTTAGGAGCCCTGCTGCCGCTCCCCATCCTCTGTTTTGCCACCGCAGGTCAGCGTCGGAGGTTCGTCGCGGGATTCGTCACAGATTGCGGCCTGGCGCTGCCCCTTATCTGGGATGATGATGGTGGAGCTGTGGCTGAGGAGCAGCAGCCCGTCCACTGAGCTACTCCCTCGACGTTGCCCCTCCCCCTGCCCTGCGGTAGCTGGGTGGATCGACGCGCGCCAGTAGCACCTCAAGGTTCTCCAGCCACACAGTGGCGGCGACGGTCGTGTTCCCCTGCTCTGGATTATTTTCTGTTTCTTATCAAAGCACTCGCGGACGGGGATGTGTATACGCTCGCTCAGGCTGAGCAACCAAACAGCCGAACCGGTATGCGACTTAGTGAAGGACTGCAGGTTAATTTCTGTATTCCTGCGGGTTAATTGTTTTGTAGCAAAATTGTTTTATCAGGATCATGGGCCAGTAGCTCGCGTGGGCCTGGAGCTGGGCCTGGAGCGTGAGGTGATCGGGATCAGGAGTCTGGAGCGTGCGCGCTAGCTTGAGTGGGCCAGGGCGTGAGAATTGAGATCGAAAGTCTGAGCGTGCGCGCGCGACATACGACGTACCGTACGTACGAAGCAAGAAACAGTCCTGGTATTATATAGTAGAGATTATACTACTTCAATAGTAAAAAACAATAGGTGGACAAGTTGTACGTACTGGGCAAATCCAATACATTGTAGTGCCCCACTAAAAAATTCAATCCAATTAGTAATCGAAGAGACCTCATCGTTTGGAAAAAGTAACCATAGACCTAGATACAGAAATCCAACATGCATCTGCAAACTAGACCGACGTTGTGTGCTTACGCCTCTTTGCCTACGTAATTAACAGGTTGGTGTACCTACTTAAGCTTGTAATAACACGTATGATTCATACACCTTATAATATTTCAAACATTGGCGCATTTGTGCGATGCATTGTTATGTGGATCGGGAGAGCACAACTGATATTTATACTGCGTGCATGCGCGCGGGACGTAAAAACCTGATTAACCTGGGGCGTAAAAACCTGATTAATTTAACGGCTGGCCTTTTTCCCCTTTCTTCAAAGACTGCACGCGTTTTCAAATAGGGACAAAGTGGGTTGTCGGTTGCAGATGCTCCTACAGCCACTACGGCGGTGGTACTAAGTCCGAAGATGTGTGTGGGCCTTTGTGCTTGGCGTTGGCGCATCATCGGGATAATCGTCAAGGTCTACTTCTTCATGAACTTCTTTTTTTGATAATTGGCCTGACTATGTGTGTCTCTTTTGAACCTAGCTAGCCATCGTTTGTTTTTTTGTCTTGGGCAGCCGGTACACACCACTCCACTTGCTTATAAACGTTAGATCGTACGTGCATGCATGGAGTTTTCCGATGCGGTGGTGGTGGAGAAAATTCCGGTACACACCTCGGTAGCGTCTCTTCATGCTCTGGGTGGTGGCAACGCTCAATTCCGATTCGGTGGTGGTGGAAACAATTCTGGCGAGGTCGCACAGCTAGCCCTGTTGTTTATGCACGTGGGAAAAAGTATCCGGGGATGCGGAGGAAAAGAAAGGGAGAGGCGCGAGACTTCTGAACCACGATTTTGAGCTTCGCTTGCTACGCTTTCGGGGAGATCCACTATGACTCGATCTGGTGGTTTTCGAGCTAGGTGTTGCAAAAAATCGCGCGAGGTAAAAGGCGTGGATTATATAGTGGAGTTTTCTTTGGGGAGGGTCACAAATTCGAACGAGTTGGAGATTTGTTTTTTTGTTTTTGTTTGGACGTTTCGTCGGACACATGCAAGGTGTGGACTCTCAGCTGGAGATAGGAGATGACAAGTCAGCCCCAGTAGGATGATGTCGGCCCGACAGGAGAGAGAGAGAGAGAGAGAGAGAGATCATGGTCCATCGGATTAAATGAAGATCAACATCATCATTAAACTAGATTAAGAAAATCAGAGACAGGAGCTTAATTCCGTTCTTCATCAGGTTCTACTATGAAGAACATTCAGAGGCAGAAGCTTAATTCTGTTGTTGATGGATAGTTATCAATAAGCTAAAAAAATATAGTGCTATGTCTATGCACTATATTCCATAGAGGAGCAGAGTGAGAGAGAACAGAAAACTTATCAGCAGGTCCGGTCCACACATGTCTGGGGCCTGGGGCGAGACGACAAAATGGGACGCTTTTGGACAGATAAAAATTCAGAATGTATTGTGTTTCAAAAGAAATTCAGTAAATAGCATAGATCGATGGTGTTTGAACCATAAAACCCACAACGCAAATTATTTATTTATAATGGCTCAGAGAACTACATCATAATTGTGTGAAAACAATATAGTTTTACAAAAGATTCCTCCTTTAAGTGGCACAAAGAGACTATTAGCTCATCAGTTCATGTCCAAAACAAATAACCATGATAGTTTCTATGCTCATCAGTTCATGTACTATCACCCATCCTAGTGAAGGCGCATAGAGATGGTACATAGAAAGGGTTTCAGCGCTAAATAGCTTCTCCAAAGTCCTGCTGTAGGGCGCCTTGGGCTGCTGTACCAAGCATGGACCAAGCCGGAGCAGGTACCGGGACGAGATCGCCGGGACGACACGACACAAGAAAAATGGGCAGTGGGGAATAATACAACAAAGTGAAGGCAACATCGTTCGGCTGCCCTCTGCTGCTGTACCAAGCAAATAAAGAACTGAAATGGAGTTCAGCACCAGAAAAAGGACGCGGAGGAGGTGGCGACATGGAGAATGGGCCGGGGCAAGTCTACTCTTTCAGCGGCCCAGCAACTACACGGCGTCATGACTTGGACGGCCCACCAGCCAATCAGCATCTGCTGATGAAGAAGCTGCTAATCACGACCAGCTCATGCCAATAAGAACCCATTCTCCGTTGCACATGTTGGATTTTTGTAATTAGGTCTCAGGTTACTTTTCCTAACTATAGAGGTATCCCTTTACAAATTGCATTGAATTTTCCAATCCGACATATGCATTGGAATTTACAACTCATCACAATGTTCTTTTTTAATCAAACTCCAAACGTTGCTTATAGAAGCTACCCATCGAGCTTGTATAAATAGACACTCATGGTGGTAGCAAATCTCATCCATCACAGCACATTCACTCACTCACACAAACACTTATTTCCTTTTCCTTGATTTCCTAAGGCGGCTTAGTGAGATGGAGTACTCACCCAAGCTAGCTGCACTGCTGCTCTTAGCTCTCGCGTCTGCAATGGTCGTCACCGCCCAAACTGGGGCGGATGACATGCTCAACGCCCACAACGAACTGCGCGCCGCCGTCGGCGTGGGGCCGGTGGTATGGGACCCCATAGTGGCAGCGTACGCGCTCGAGTACGCGGAGAAGCGCGCCGCCGACTGCGAGTTGGTACTCTCTCCAGGGAGCCCATACGGAGAGAACCTCTTTCGGGCCCCTGGGACCGACTGGAAATACCTGGACGCAGTGATTTATTGGGCATCAGGGAAGCAGTACTACGACCACGCCACAAACACCTGCTCTGCGCCTGACGGTCAGGAGTGTGGTGAGTACACGCAGATGGTGTGGAGGGACACGACGGCCATCGGCTGCGCCGGTTTCATCTGTAACAACGACGCTGGTGTTTTTGTCATCTGCAGCTATAGCCCGCCAGGTAACGTGGACGGGCAGACTCCATACTAGGCTATGTATATTGTATGCATTTGACTATGCATGCATCTACATAGCAGCGGCGTACGTGTTGCACACATAAATAAACAAGGGACACTCCTAGGGATTGATTGACCGAGAACTCACTTAATTCTCGGCCGACAGATGTCACCCACATACATGTGTGCGTGTGTGCGAGTCGAATCCCCCCTCTGTTTCCCTCATATACGGTTTTGGGATTGCTTGTTTTTCTATTTGTCCTGTAACTCGTGGTTGGGCTTGTATTTGTTTGTATTTGAACCTGTAATCATATTGTGATTGTGCCCGACTTTGTTATGGATGTGTCTCTAATTTAGTAAGAATGAGAACAATACCAACACAATATCACGTCCACCTTAAGTTCAAGGAACATGGTTGTGTTGCTAGAGAACAAAACTTACGTTTTACTTATATTTTTAATGATCTGATTTCAGCAATGTATTTTAGATATGCAGCACAACTTTCTTCAACGAAACAAAGAAAATTGTAGTGAAGCTAATCGAAGGTTATTTAGCAATAGTCTCCTAAATTTTTGACACGACATGCACTGATTTTTGCGCATTAACTTAGATGACATAGCAAATCTCTTCTCTTCTCTACTCTACTATATAATGGCTTGAGGTGATGGTCATGGTACGACATCAAATTGTCCATGTAGTTGGAAATAATTACCCGCTATGCCACCCGCAAGTGAAAAAAAATGGTTCGACTTTTTTGTTCGTCGTCTCCCCGAGGCCCCCTCCTCCTGAACATAACTACTCTGCCCGAAAAAAAAAACATAACTACTCTGCGTGAGAGCTGGATCGAGACCTCGATGGGAAGGAAGCGTGTACAGTGGGAGGAAGAGCTAGACAACGGCGACCCTCCAATTTCTTTCCCGTCGAGACGGCCCTTGCACCCAGGTCTGGGGATCCCAGCGATGCCTCCGGCCACCACGCCTCCATTCCCCGTCCGTGGCGCGCCGCCTACCTCCGGACCCTGCTACAAGTACGTCGTCTCCTTAAGTCCACCGACGAGTCGTAGACCTATGCCACCGCGCCGCACTGCTGCTCCCTGCCGGAGAGAGAGACAGGAAGGGGAGGGGCGCTTCCGAGGTGGACGAATGGGCCCGTGCTGCTGCTGCACTCCGCCGGAGAGAGAAAGGAAGGGAAGGGGCATGCACGTGGTGGTGCAAGGAGACGGGAGGGGAGACCGTGTGGTGGTGTCAGGAGGGGAGAGCAGCACTCGATAGAGGCAGAGGAGGGTGCGACTGCTGTGAGAAATTTAGTTACAGTCGGGGGATTGAGTGGACAATATGTGCATTTTGTTACTGAAATCTATACTTTTCTGGCTGTGACCTTGGTAAGATCGGTTCTTCTCCAGGAATATGAAAATACTACATCATAATTGCTCAAAAAAATTCGGTCTGGTTGATTGACTTCAGGTAAATTTCCGTGTAGCTTCAGTTTCTGTACATTGGCATAAAATCTTGGTAACTTCTGTTTGACGAATTTATCTGTTGAATGTTTATTTAAAATTAAGATATACCTGACGTAGAATGTTCTTATAAATGTTATCGTCTTCCCTGTGATTTTGAGTTGTCTCTCTAAGTCTTGTCCTTCTTATTCTCAGGAGTTGTGACAGTTCAGCTGTGCGGAAAGTAAATGGCTGGGGCATGTTGGATAGAGCACCAACCTCTCCAAACATATCACGATTTGCATTTTCGTCTTTCCCCACACAATATGTATTTTCGTCTTTTTCCACACAAGACCAGGTAATCTGATTTGGAGCTCACTATTTCACATTAACTAAATTTGTAGTTTGTAGTGATTTTTCATGCCTAATCGTAAATTTTCCTGGACTACATGGACTTTTGTTCTCTATTTGCAAATTTGATTACTGGAAACTGGAAATCAATGAACTGTAGATATTAGATACTAATAACACAAATGGTCCAGCTGAACGTGTATAAGTATTCCCACAAAAATAAAATATAATCAGTACCGAAACATGTATGTTGAGGTACAATTCACAAATTATACTCAATTTTTGAGCTTTCTATTGACTGCTGCACGCAGTCAATTGAATCCCTTAGACGCTCTTGCTATTAAATTCTTGATATTTATTTCGTGATGCTTGTAGCTGCAAGGCTTTCAGATTTGGAAGAGAATAAACATACAAAGTTACTGCATTTTTGCGTTTGAAGTTCTGAAGTTATACAGTACTTACTGAAAAGCCTTGAAAACATGATACTCGTGCAATTGGGATCTGAGTAAGTCGGTATGCACGAGAGAGTGAAATTAAACTCCACATTCAGTTTAGAAATAACCTGAAAGAGTTCATCTATCATCTAACCAAGAGAATGCACGCTCATGTTCCTGGATCTTTAGTCATATGGTATTATCTACGGTGCAAGCATGAATGCTTCCACTCCTGAAGCTTATTTCATGAACAAATTGGTCTCTCTTACTTGGCTCTGCACGTACGATGCAATTAACGTGAATGGTAACCTAGGCTGGCGGGACAAGCTCAATGAATACAACAAGCCATTCTTTGATTTCTGGTATATGTCTTATTTGTCAATTATTTGGTCTCCTACAAACTAACTGAAATGATGACATAAAAAAATTGGGATGATATCTCCAAGATTCAGCTGCAAGCCTGCAACTGTTGGCGACCGCAAGTGGCAGTGACGACCAGGACAGCGCTGTTGACAACATGCGAAATCCACGGCGGTACATTGTCTGGGCACGAACATGAACACAAGATTCCTACCGGAGTACGTCGTCAGCTTAAGTTCCCCAGCGTCCAACAAATGCAACGTTGGTGAGTGCCCTGTCTGAAACTCCAAACTGATGCTGCAGTTGTTACGAGCGTTTTTTTATCACATGTGGTTCAGTGGGAACATGGGTTTCAGAATCATTGTGAGCGACCTCGGAGCTGAAAAATCTTTCACCGGTGTGTCTTGACATATTTCCGAATCTTGTATCCGAGATTCGGTTGTTGATGTCATCCCCCAAGATACAGACATTGCAGGGGACTTAGAATCGCTTCAAGATAAACTGCTTTTCTTTTGTTTGAGGACATAATTCTGCGGTGCCTACAATGCAGGCATATACATTTAGCATCCATCCCTTTATGTCAATACATATCTTTGCAGATTTTCCAAGAAACTTTTTAGTTATGCAAGAAACTACTAGGTAGATTAGTTCACAGTAGGCAATTACTTGGTCCATTCGTTCAATTCATATGTCCTCACATTATAGTTTGTTTCGACATCTCAAATGAAGTGGAATCTTTTTTTTTTAATACGTGAATTTTCACGTGCACTATTATGTTTACATGTCCATTGAGTAAAAACACTCGAGTGACCGTAGCAACGCACGGGTATTCAACTAGTAATAATAAACTACTCTAATCATAGATGGCAACTCTTATGACAAGTTCAACTAAATCGAGGTGCAAGTAAAAAAAATCAAATATCCAAAAGGAGGCGGTTGCACAATTACAAGTTATGTTTCATACAGCAATGAATTCGACCGCTGAATACTACAACAACTCAAATACCAGAATGACCGCGATCGTACGAGCTGTCCTAGTCATCCTTCACGCCGACCCATATCATCCTCTTCTTCCTACATAGGATTAGCGGAACCTGGAGATAACGGAAGAACAAATATTATATTCGACTTATCAACTCACAAAACACATACTCCCTCCGTACACAAAAGGATGTCTCAACTTTGTTTAAAATTGCATGTATCTAGACATGTTTGGTGTGTAGATACATGCAAATTTGGACAAAGTTGAGACATCTTTTTATGGACGGAGGGAGTATATTACATATGTGTTCTCATCAATAATGGCAGTGCCTTCTATCAGGAAATAGTAAAGCATCAAATCTATGCACCGACAGTTTAGAAACTAGCAAACCATTAATTAATAATTTTCCGGGCCTAGAACTTTCCCTGCAACCCAAACATCATCTCGGCCGTGGGCAACGTCCGCTGGCACTGCAGGAAGAGCACGCCGAAGGCTCCAGCGCTCCGCACCCTTCCGGCCGCAACCGCGCAATTGGCCGCCATTGTAGCTACCGCCAGATCCGCCATGCGGGCTACCTGCTACGTCTCAAACGTATCTATAATTTTTGATGTTCCATGTTGTTATTATGCCAATGGCTACATGTTTTACATACACTTCATACCATTATTATGCATTTTCTGAGACTAACCTATTAACAAGATGCCACATGTCAGTTCCTATTTTTTGCTGTTTTCTGTTTCAGAAAAGCTAGTCGGGAAATATTCTCAGAATTGGACGAAAATCAACGTACATCCCTATTTCACCAGAAGACTCCATGGGCCAGAAGGACAAGTCCGGGGGAGGCACGAGGCCTCCACGCCAGGCCTCGGCGCGGCCTGGAGGGGGTGGCGCCGAGGGGTCACCTCGTTGACTCGAGAACCTTCCGACGCCGCCCTTTTGCCTATTTATTGCCTCAGTGGAAAAAACCCTAAAACACTCCACGATTTCTCCAGAAAAGCTCCGTAGCGCCGCCGCCACCAAAAACTCATAATTCGGGGACAGAAGTCTCTGTTCCGGCACCCTGCCGGGACGGGGAAGTGCCCCCGAAGCCATCTCCATCGACGCCACCGCCTTCATCATCGCCGTTGCTGCTTCCCATGATGAGGGGGGAGTAGTTCTTCATCGAGACTGAGGGCTCTACCTGTAGCTATGTGGTTCATCTCTCTCTCACATGGTGTGATCTATATGTGATAATGAGCTTTATAATCTAGTTGAATCCATAGATGTTACTCTTCATAATCTTATGAATATGCTACTCAAGTGGTTTTATTAATGTAAACGATAATAGTTCCTACATAGCCGTGAAAGAGAGAAAAATGGTTGGTACCATGCTACACAGTAAACTAGCGATGAGAATAAGTTACAGAGCTAAAAGAAGGAACGGAAAATTCACTAGCATATATACGGCCCAAAAGATAAGAACGATCGAAGTATAGGTACAGCCCAACACAGTTTTCTCGTTGAAAGGGAAAGGCCCACAATAGCCTGCTTTACACCGTACGGAACGCTCAGTAAAAATCAGCGATCAATCGATGGAATAAATGGACGGCTAAGCAATCGACTGAGAATTAAGAAAATTCTCAGTCGACTGAGCATTATCAATTTCAGAGCTCAGCAGCTAGCTCTGCTCACATACCGCAGGAGTGACGATCAGATGGAGGCGCAGAACGGCAGAACAAGGCGGCGGCCGCCGCTCTGGTGAAAAAGATCGCCGGCCTCCGCGGCGCCATCTCCAAGCTGCAGTCGCTGAGCCCGTCTCCCGAGACCGACGCCCTCTTCACCGCCCTCGTGGTCGCGTGCGTCCCGCCGAACACCCTTGACGTGGCCACCGGAAGGCCCAGAGGATGCGCCGCGACCTCGTCCACCTCTGCGCCGACGCCGTGGCGCGCCTCGAGGCGCGGTGCTCCGACGCGCTCGCCGCCCTCGACGACCCGCTCCGCCACCTCAGGCTCTTCCCCTACTACGACAGCTGCGCGGGCCCGTGCGACCTGGAGCACAAGCTCCTCTCCACCCACGCGCCGGACCGCCTCGCCGCTGCGCACATCGCGTTCCTCGGCTCCGGCTCGTTGCCGCTCAGCCCGCTGCTCCTCGCCGCGTGCCACATGCCGGACGCCGTCGTCGACAGCTTTGACCCGTGCGGCGACGCCAACGACCTTGCCCACAGACTGCTGCTCCGCGCCGGCGCCGGTGCCGCCGACGTTGGTGCCACGACGCGCATGTCGTTCCGCACCGCCACGTCGAGGGCCTGACGCACGAGCTCACCGCGTACGACGTGGTCTTCCTGGCCGCGAGCGCCAGCGTTGAGCGGAAGGCCCGCGTGATCGCGCACCTCGGCCGGCACATGGCCGACGGCGCGGCGCAGGTGGTGCGAGCGCGCGCGGGGCCCGCGGCTTCCTGTGCCCCGTGGTGGACTGGAGCCAGCGGACGTCGCGCGGGGCGGGTTCCAGGTGCTGGCCGTGCACCACCCCGAGCGCGACGACGAGGTGGTGATCAACTCCGTCATCGTCGCGCGCAAGGTGGCCGGTGGATGCTACGCGCTGCCCGCGCCGGCCAAGTGCTGCGAGGTGGAGACGGCGGCGCGGGCGCGCTGGAGGTTGCCTCCAACGAGCTGTCATCTTGACGCCATGGACGAAATCCGGAGGCGCGCATGGTGATGGAGTGTCTGGTGTGAGGTGACATGGTACGGAAGTTACCATCTAAAGTGCCAGGTCGAAGCATAGTTCGAAGAAATAAAAGGCCGGTGAGAATGCTTTTTTTTTAAACTAAAACTACAGTACAATTGTACTGCATTATTTATGTATTAAAAAAACAGAAAATCTAACTAGCAGGCGCCTGCTGTTTGGCGTAAATCGACGCATCTCCGCAAGCCGTTGGATCGACTACGGACGGATGAGATGCGGTCGGAACGACAAGTTGCGCGCGATGCACACGTCGCGCACGTCGCGCTCGCGTCTTTGGATAAGGTCGCCTTCCCCGCGAGCCACCCATCGCGTCTCCCCCGCGAGCGCCCCTCTCCTTGCCGTTCGAACCCGCTGCCGGAGACGCGCCCGAGGCCGCCGCCGACGTGCCCCATCGCGGTACCGCACGGGGGCCAGCACCTCCCACGGCGTCTTCCTCCCCCCAACGCCACGGCTGCTCCTCCGCTCCTGGCCGCCGCCGATGTCGCCCCGTCGCGGTACCGCACGGGGGCCAGGACCTCCCACGGCGTCTTCCTCCCCCCAACGCCACGGCTGCTCCTCCGCTCCTGGCCGCCGGTGAGCGAGACGGAGGTGTTGGTGGTGACTGGGGAGGCTGTGGGGTGGGCGACGACCGCCGGAGAGGGGATCGCCGCTGGGTCGCCCGCTGCGTCGCGGGAGCGTTCCATCCGCGACGACGTACTTGGTCTTCACGACCGGCGTCGGCGTGGTCTCCCGTCACAGAGACCAGCGGCTTGACGACGTGCTCCGACGAAGAAACCAGCGGCGGCCACGGCTCCTCCAACAGCGGAGGTCACATCCTCGTGGAGGCGTCGGCAATGGCAACGGCGGCTCCCGGCGCGATGGCAACTGGCGGAGGGCAAGAGCCTTCGCGGCCCTCGGGGCAGCGGACACTAGTACAGAACGACACATCCGATACCCCTCTATGGCAACGGCAGGAGTTAGGCGACGGAGAATCGCGACATCCCCCGCATGCCCGCACTGGGCCGTAAAGCAGGCCCACAACAAAGGCAACGGGTGAATAGTGGAATATATGTTGGCAACGGAGGTTAGTTTGCCTCCGTTACCGATGTGTGCTCATCGCACACGGACAGTTTTGCAATCTCCGTTGCCTTTAGAAGCAGCCGACAGCCCGCGGCCTATAAGAACCTACTATGCTCTCCACTCTCACTCTCACTGTCTCACTTCCAACCCTAGCCGCCGCATAGTCTCCTCGATCTCTCTCCACTCTCTCGCATGGCTTCCACCGTCGGCGCTGGTAGATCCGGCCATCGCGGCCGCGGCCGTGGCCGCCCCACCCTCCGGGCTTCAGGCAGCAGCAGCGTCAGCTGGTGTTGCGGGACGAGCTTGCGGAACAGGCCGCCGCCGCTCCGGCTCCCGCGGGCCGGTCCCGCAACCTTGGCGCTTGTCCGCACGGCGAAGGCTCCGGCCGCACCCGCTCATTTGGCCGCCATTGCAGCTACCGCGAGATCCGCCAGGCGATGTACCCCGGCCGCCGTCCTCGCTCTCTGAACCATCCGTCTTCCTCCTCGTCCTCGTCCTCCGACGAGGACGAAGAGGAAGAGGAAGAGGAAGAGGAGGAGGGTCGTGATCTGGAGATCGCTTGCCAACTCTCCCGCGCCGATTTCGAGCGCGATGACGCCAAGCGTCGTCAGGTCGAGGCCGATCTGGAGGCGGCGGTCCTCCTCTCCGAGGCCTCGACCCAGGTCGAACGCGCCGAGGAGGCGGTCTACCAGTCTGACCTCCGGGCCGCCATAGCCCTCTCTTTGGTCCACGGCGAGGGCAAGGCGCCGCCAGGGGAGGCCGGCGCTAGCTCCGTCGCCGGCGGCGACGCTAAGCGAGCCCGCCTCGCCTAATGTAAGAACCCAGTTCAGTAGGATAGCTGTTTTCTAGTTGTAAATAGCTAATTGTTTATCCATTGATTTGCTCTGTTTTTAGTAGGCATTGTTTACACATAGATTTTAGTTGTTTTCTAGTTGTAAGTAACTAATTGTTTATCCATAGATTTGCTCTGTTTTTAGTAGGCATTGTTTACACATAAATTTTAGCTGTTTTCTAGTTGTATGTAGCTAATTGTTTATCCATAGATTTGATCTGTTTTTAGTAGGCATTGTTTACACATTGATTTTACCTGTTTTCTAATTGTAAGTAGCTAATTGTTTATCCATAGATTTGCTCTGTTTTTAGTAGGCATTGTTTACACATAGATTTTAGCTGTTTTCTAGTTGTAAGTAGCTAATTGTTTATCCATAGATTTGATCTGTTTTTAGTAGGCATTGTTTACACATAGATTTTAGCTGTTTTCTAGTTGTAAGTAGCTAATTGTTTATCCATAGATTTGTTCTGTTTTTAGTATGCATTATTTACACATAGATTTTAGCTGTTTTCTAGTTGTAAGTAGCTAATTGTTTATCCATAGATTTGCTCTATTTTTAGTAGGCATTGTTTACACATAGATTTTAGTTGCTTTCTAGTTATAAGTAGCTAATTGTTTATTCATAGATTTGCTCTGTTTTTAGTAGGCATTGTTTACACATAGATTTTAGCTGTTTTCTAGTTGTAAGTAGTTAATTGTTTATCCATAGATTTGCTCTGATTTTAGCTTTGTTTCTGTTATGCCGATGATTAAAATTAGGTGACACCGTGTGATCCGGGGGTGGCGCTAGTGATCCTTGTGATATGCACAAATACACATCGATCTTGTGAATCCGACTTGGCTCGCTTGCTCCATCCCTAGAATTTGTGTGTCCAATCTACCTATATATGAGGCATTGTTTAGGCTATGTTCTATTTGCAATTAGTTCTATATTTTCTGTAATGCCGATGAAGAAGCATATGTCTTGTGTATAGAGATGAAGGAGCTTACATTTTGATTTTTTTTCATCTCGTTTAGGGCGAGGAGGAAACCTGGAGACTATGCGGCGGCCGTGAAGACGTAGGAGCGGGGCTCCGTCCACACGGTCCACTGATGCCGGCGCCTCCAGGAGCAAGACTTTTGTGCAGTACTAAATAGGTAGAAGAAGACCACGCAATGAAGCTGGGCGAAGAGGAAGGTGAAGAACCGGCGGCCTTCAAGCAGGAACCACAGGGCTCCGTCGACGGTGCAGCAGGCGTCACCGGCTTTTTTTTTTGTTTCCTTTAGCCCTCATTACAAACGGTCAAAAACTAATCTCCGTATCTGATGTAAAGACTAAAGCCAACGGTTATATATTATGCCCGTTGCTAAACTTATTGCAAACGATAAAAATCTCCGTTGCCATTGTGAGGCTTCACATCAGTGACAGAGGCGGGGACACGGACCCTTTCTCCGTTGCCGAAGGGGTTTTTGGCCCGTTTCCGATGTGTCGTTCTGTAATAGTGGGAGGACTAAGCTGAAGCCTAGCCGACGGGGATGCCGCACCACGGCGGTCGACCACGGGCTCTCTATCGCCGGTGGCGGTTGTTCCTGAGGGGAATTGGGAATTGGTAACCACACGGAAGAGAAGGGAGGAAATCTCTTTGTGGATTTTGCCACAGCCCTCGGGTTCTATGCAAATCATGGATAAGTCCGGGCATGTTGTTGATTCGACTACACCGTCGTCTCGCCGACCCTATTCGTTTCACCGCGTGGAGACACCGTCCTAGTTGTCCGGTCGAGCGGTGTTCTGATAGCCGATGACCACCTCGCCATAGCCGATGACCACCTCGCCAACGCCCTGAGGAGCACGGCTTCACCCTCATCACGGCTAACCCTTCCCGGTTTAGACTGGTTTCTACGGTGTCCTTAAACCAGACTGTTTGCCACGGTTTGAAACAGGATGACTAGTTTAAACTGTTTAGATAGAACGTAATTTGACGGTGTGGTCTGGGCTGGTTACATGGTTTACACGGTTTGGCACCGGGGCGGCCACCGCACCCTGCAGTCCTTCTTGCCGCTTGCAGCCATTGACCATATTTTTAAGCAGGCAATACACAGAAACTGCAGGTGGCACGTAGTGCAGAATTTAACAGAGAAAATGGGGTCATACATGGCGACACACCCTGGCCTACATGAAGCATTTAACGCAACTAGAATATAGTTACCGATGGTAACTACGTCGATTATGTGGTGGATAACTAGAATATATCATGTGTTCATGTCCATGACAAAATCGATATAATTACCCTACTCTATTGATAATAGTTACCCACCAAGTACTGATAAAATTACCAACCTGTTATTGATAAAGTAACCCACTATTACGGATTGAGTTACCCACCCATTACCCATAGAGTTTACCCACCTAATACTGATAAAGTTAATTATGTGTTTATGATATAGTTACCCACCCTGTACTGATAGAGTTATCCACCATGTACCGATAGAGTTACCCACCATGTACTGATGGAGTTACCCATGTGTTCATGATATAGTTATACACAACGAAATCGATATAGTTACCCATGTTTTCCATACTCTCTCGGTAATAGTTCCCACCCAATACTGATGGAGTTACCCACCCAGTATTAATAAAATCACCCATATGTTTTCATGGTGTAGTTATCCACCATAAAATCAATGTAGTTATCATACTCTCTGGGTAATAGTTACCACCCCAATACTGATGAAATTACCACCTAGTACTGATAAAGTTACCCATGTTTATCATGCTTTCTTGGTAATAGTTACCACCCAATACTGATGGAGTTACACACTCAATACTGATAAAGTTACTCATGTGTTTTCATGTGTAGTTATCCACCACAAAATCGTTATAGTTACCCTACTCTCTCGGCAATAGTTACCACCCAATACTGATAGATTTACCCACCTAGTACTGATAAAGTTACCCATATGTTTTTCATAGTATTGTTATCCAGCACCAAATCAATATAGTTATCATACTCTCTCGATAATAGTTATCGCCCAATACTGATAAAGTTATCAACCAGTACTGATAAACTTATCCATGTTTATCATGTTCACTTGGTAATACTTACCACCCAATACTGATGGAATTACCAACCTAATACTGATAAAGTTACGCATGTATTTTTCATGTGTATGAAATCGACCGTCATCATCCTAATACTTATACTTATGCAAGATAAATTTACCATCTCAAAGTGATATTTACTTATGAAAACTAGGTGTGGTAACTTAAAAATCGTAAAATCTAAAAGAACAACAAAAAAAATGGTTCTATTTTAACGCAAAAACTAATCGTTAATATGGTCGGTAACTTACATACTACAGACTGGGTAACTTATATGTTACGGGGTGGGTAACTTTTGGGTCCGAAAAAAATTTCGTCGAAACATATCAACATGGGATCTAGTTTCGAAGATCTCGTCGCGACTAGCTCAGCGGTGAAAATGGATTCTAAATCGAATAAACGGTTTGGGTTACAAAACTTTTTGAATTTTCGGATTTTGCATTAAATATACGGGATGACATCACCTTTTTGGTTTTTTGTGGCTTGCATGTAAAGGAGGACCATTTCACTCCGCCAGCGCACCACCGCATATGAGTTTAGGATGACATCAACAATTTTGTTATTTAGTGCATGCATGCAAAATGAGACTATTTTTTCTCACACGGGTGCTTACACATTCGCCAAATGTAAGGCGCCTTACACATAGCGGCTCCCTTAAAAAAATGAAGTTGCAGGGTACAAGAGAGTTGTACCAGAAAACAAAAGGCTGAAAAAGGAAAATGTACATAAAAGTTCAGATGAAGCTGTCCACCCAGGCAGCAATATTGCCATAGGCCTTCCGAGTCGCCCTCAATTTCAGCAACTGAGCTTCCTCCTTAAAAACTGATCTGCAATGATATAGGCTTGGAGGTTTGCCATTGAAAATGAAGGCATTTCTAGTTTTCCATATAGCCCAAAGCCCCATCCGAATAATTTCCATGAAGAAAAGCTTGGGAATCTTCTCCCTAAGGTGCTGAATACAGTTCAAACCTTGCTTATCCATTAGATCAGCATTAGGTGCCAGCAGTCTCCAACAAGTTCGAGCAAAGGGATAGTGGAAGAACATATGATCTCTAGTTTCCACCACCGCTGCATTACACATGACACAACTGTAATCCTCCAAGTAGAACGTTTTCCTTTGCAGCAAGTCTCTTGTATTCAATCGGTCAATCAGTAAAAGCCAGCCAAACACCTTGTGTTTCTTCTGACAACAAGAGCTCCAGAGCCATTTAAAAGCCATATGAGGAGGAGGCCCAGTAAAGAGACCGGTGAGAATGCTTGGCTAGTGAATGAAATTATGGTGCTAAAAACATAGTGATTATGAAGACTGGGAATCTAGTAGTAATGGACCAAGCTAGGACCAAACCTGCATACATATATCAGATAAAAACAGCAAGCAACGCGAGGCCGGAAAAACGTCACATTTCAGGTAAATCTTTCGAGAACATATAATTAAGACTCAAAACTCCAAAGCCAAAGAGAATAATTATCACTGTTGGAGCGATTTACCCTTGCTAAACAAAGCCATAGATTTTATTTGCAAAGTCGTTCATCCCAACATCACATCGAGTGATACGACCACAAAAGTTCGCTTCCCTCTGCACAGCCAGATGCATATGTAGTCACAAAAGTTTCACACAACAATAGAACATGATATGCAATATGGTAAAGAACTAATCACTTTTTCTACAAAAGCTAGATACTCTAAATCCTCCCGGCACGATACATGTCGGTTCAGACATTTATCTTCAGTATCACACTTTAACTACCAGTATCCATGCAAATGTGTATTCAAATATAAAATTTGTAATCTATGACATGGTAAAAGTTACCATGCCCTGCGAGCGCGCAGCTCATCTTTGTATGTACATTACACCAGTTACATGCCAAGCCTCGAGAGATTCCACACCAACCAAAATTTGGCTATCAGCCTATCAACATTGCACTTGACAAATCGAAAGACAATAAAAACCACAACGACAGTCGCATATGGCGGTCCCCACACCCCCACTCCAGTAGGTATGACCTTAGTTTTGCTGAGGATTTGTTGCTGCTAGTTGGTCCTGCAGCTTGTCTAAAGAAACGGGCGCCAGCTCGTCACTACTCATCCTCGGGTACGTACGTTAATAAGCCGACCGGGTCGAGGCTGCTGACGACACTCGTTCGGAGCTCCTCACGTTGTACCGCTCGTACACTTTGTCGCGGTTCTCGTTCCACCAGTGTTCAGCCTGGTGCTCACCAAAGCGCCTTCGACTGCAAACAACAAATTTTTTCAGAGAGGGAAGATGTCAATGTAAATTAGATTTTACAATAAAACGTGGGCCTGTTGAACAACAACGTAAATTAGAAGAAAGCTTAGGGTACAATGTGCAGCACAACTCTCAACGAATTAGCCTGCTGAACAATACAGCCAGAAGTTTTTATTTTCTAATACCAGTGTTAAATGTGGATAATATTTGTGCTCTAGAATATAATAAGAAACTAAATAAACTTTCAGACCTCTTTGGCCGAATATACTATAGGCTGCCTGGACAGCAAAATCGCATCCACTGACTAATCAAGCAACTAGCATTGCAAGCATCAATGCTCCATGCATCAATGCTCCATGAGTTTGTATGTGAAAAAGAAAAGTTAAGTAGGGAGTAGAAGGAAAACAAGACAGGAAATAACTTGAATCACCTGAAGCGAACCCTCTTCAGATCCCGAGTCCCGTCGCGGAGGGTCATGAGCGTTATGTAAACACCTGGTTCGTACTGCTCAATCCACTCAGCCTGTACTTGGTTGCTCGATACTGATATGGTGCCTCGAGGCCTGTAGCCATCCTCACCATTTTGAAGGGACCTAGCATCTATGCTGACATTATCATCAGCTCTGCTACTTGCAGAAAGCATCTCATCACTATTGCTGTGTGCTCTTCTATGAGGACGATCCCCTTCGTGAGGACTGGTAATTCTGAGGCTGTGAATGCTCCCTTCACCATTTTCACTAATATTACTTAGTAACTTATGTTGGCTCGAGATTCCGTTTGAATGTGGTGACCGTCCAGATTTTGGACTCTGTGCATTTGAAGCACTGAGCAACTCATTCCTTGATGGGTGAATTTTGCCATTCATGCTAGAGTAGATAGCAACATGTGGATCGGTGCCATTTGGAGTGTGCACTTGCTTTGCTTCATTGCAGTCATAAGCTCCATGTTCTGCTGGTAATCTCTCAGCCATGTCCTTGAGCTACATAGAACCATACACATTTAATGATTATTTCTGGTGAAAAGGAGGTATCATGTTCATTTCAAAAGAAACTAATATGATAGAACCCAAGAGAACTAAATGTACCTGTGCTGTTAGAGATTTTATAACTTCCTTTGCTGCTTTTGATTTTGCAGATTCCTCTCCAACCAGTGTCATGGCCTCTTGTACTTTCTTGGCTGATTTATGCAGTTCAAGTTCATGATGCTCACAACGCTGTCTCAGGCTATCAACCTACACATATAGAAGTACTCTAATTCTCTTGCAACATGATTACCGCCCAAGAAAGTTACTGTTAAATAAAATGAAGTGCATACCTGTGCACGCAGCCTCTCAACTTCCTGAGTTAAGAGCTCATTTGTTTTCACCAGATTATCGGTAGCACTTTTTGAGAAAGAAAGACCATGAGTTGTTGGAACTGGTGTGGTAGACCGTGGTGGGCTAGACTTGCGAGAGAAAGGGGAAACAGCCCTTGAACTGGCTACTGACCGCGCTGACGTGCGCACTGCTCTCGGAACTGATCTGTTGAGATCTAAGCCTCCTGAGAAAGCAATATCTCTCAGCTGCAATAGCGAACTAACTTGAGGATTCCGGAGAAATGACAATGCATCAGTTTTCCTGCCCTGTTTTGCTGCCTTACTATCCAAACTTCTAATCATATCCATGTTACTAGAAAGGATGGATTTCCCTACTCTAGCTTCACCATTGCTTTCACCTGGAAGGTGGGGAGCAAGATCTTTCTTCTTACTAGCTGAACTAGAGTCTGACGCATTCTTCAGTTTCAAGAAACAAGAATCACAAACACGCTGAAGTTTCCAGGGATTAGGAGCCAATGCTGCTTTCAAAGCCTTCCGTGAGGTGCATGCATTACAATGGACAAGTCCACAGTTATAGCAGTTATGCCTCTTTCGGGTAAACCCAAATGGCTGATGACACGAGGAGCATTGTGATTGGTCAGCTCCAGAAACCCATTTGTGCGGGCATATAGCAGCAGTGAAGTTTGCACCACAGGCTATGTGCCTAACTGCTCTATCTCTCAATGCCTCGACCGGTGTAGGTACCTTCCGGTCCTCTATATCTCCATGGCCCAATCTCCCATTAGCTCCCTTGCCCCATGTAAAAACTTCGCTTCTACTTGTCAAAACTGCAACATGGTATGAACCGCAAGCAACTTGTTGAACATGTTCACTTGCAATCTTATCTTCAACTAAACATGGCCTTCCATCTGAATTTGGATTTCCGAGCTGACCATAAACAGAATTACCCATGCTCCACACTTTACCAGCAGTTGTCAAGCCTACAGTAAGACTGTGACCACATGCTACCCTGTAAAAATCATAATCGATAAGCGAAGCTACACAAGTAGGCTTGAGTCGTGCATCCTTATCACCATGACCAAGTCGACTCTTGTCGCCATCTCCCCATGTGAATAGCTTTCCAGAAAAAACAGTTGCACTGGACTGAGTGACGATAACCTCTACAATAGCTGCAGTATGCCATACACCACATGCAACTGCAATTGTTTTCAGCCCTGACAGTGAATCTACCTCCCTTGGACACGAAATGCTCTTCAGATCTCCATGGCCTAATACCCCAAATGAACCGTCCCCAAAAGTAAACAATTGACCCATGGATGTAATCAAGGCTGTATGCCATGTCCCACAAGAAATGTGAGCAATTTGGAGACCTTCCAAGGGTCCAGAAATCCTCCTAGGTATCCAGTGTCCTACGTCAGTGCCATGTCCTAGAAGCCCAACATTGTGTGTTCCATCTCCCCAGGTATAAAGCTCGCCCGTTATCGTCACGGCACAAGTATGAAACTCCCCACATGCAACAAAATCTATGTTGCAAGCAGCTAAAGACTCGACAAGACGAGGGTGAACCGAATCTTCCCGGGTTCCATGGCCGAGGCGGCCTCCCGAATCTTCACCCCATGTAAAAACTTCTCCATTCCTTGTGACCAAGGATGCATGCCTGACCCCACAATCCACATGATACACGTCGAGAACCAAACTGGACTCCAAAGGCTTTGGGAGGAGGAAATCGGTCTTCCCAGTTGATCTAATTATAGTGTCAGAACTGGTTCGTGCAGAGCTATCGCAGACAACTTCACCCCACACGTAGACATCGCCTAAGGAGTCGCAGTCATCTTGTGCAGAACCATGGCTGGATGTACTAGGGGCACTAGAAATGCTTGCTCGAAGAACATCTGACGATGGCCCCTTTGTGTACATCATTGTCACATCTGATCTTCAAGCAACTACAAAGCAAAGAGAACACTACCAGTATACGCATACACTTGCGACTGTCATGACATATTGTAGAATAGCAACACTGACTGAGCGATGAGCTAGAATAAGGCGGATATCTCAAACGCCTGCACATAATAAACATTAAGTGTAAAGCCATCATACAGAAGCACAAAAATACACAAGTAAAACATCATGAAGGGGGGAAAGAGCAGCAAGGTACGAGCTAATCACATAGCATTAGCATGAAAAGCCCAGACAGCAGAAACAGCATTCCATGGATTTATCGAATTCAAGACTGTTCTATGCAAACAATAGTATCTATCCACGGTGACAGGGTGTACAAAAAATCAGGGCAGGTTGCATTTTCAGTCAATAACCCCAGGTAGCATTTTAGTCAATAACCTCAGGTAGCATTTTCGAAGAAGAAAAGAACACCTACAGAATCGCATCCTTTTTTTTTCATGACAAAGGCCAAATCTATACTGTACCATGGGGTCATCCCCAACTCTAATCCAAATCCCCTACAACGATGTGTTTCGTCCCCAACTTTAATGTGTGTTCTCTGTCTGCCCTTAAAAAAAATGTATGTTCTCTGTCTTCCCCACTGGCTTGGCAGGTTTGCTGTGCTCAATTGGAGCAATTCTCTCTTACATGAGACAAAACAAAAGCATTTTCTCCTACATTACAAGGATCAAACAAGCATCAGGGGGGAACATGCTGCCTAAATGCAAAGAATTAACACGGAGCTCAACCAAGATTTGGCGCAGAAATGCGCAAAGAAACCATCTTTCCGGCACCAGGGGCGCAGAACCGAACCTCAAGACCACGTACAGGGTAAAAATTCGTGCAGGAAGGAAGAAGATTCGCTCACCGGAGCTCCGCTCCCCGTGCGCCGCCAAGGAAACCACTCCACCTTCTCGCCCTATATCCGCCCGGACGGAGCGCCGCCCGGATGGGGGACAGATTTGCCGGCCGCCGTACGCCGGCGGCTAGAGACAGAGTCGATGCGCGGCCTCACCCCTCCCTCTTCTGTCCCCCTCTCTCCTACTCTGTCTCGCTCTCTCTAGGACTACACTAGACTAGACTAGTACGATGCTTTCTTTCTCCTTTTGGGGCGCTCCGGATCACCGGGCGGAGCTGCGGCGGCGTACCCATCGTCATCATCTCACCCACGCGGCCACGCATGCGCGCACATGCGTTCCTTGTGTTCTTGCTTTGGACTCTTCACTACTCCCTCCTAAGCTCATCTTGCTTCTTTTCTAAGCCAACCTGCAGCTTAGTTAACCCCATCTCTGTTATCTCGATGCCGATGGAAACAGCTGGATTGGTTTGGCCTCTTCTTGTAAACCTTATTTAGTCACACTATGCTATGCGTTAAACTACTATTGGGATCTGAATTATCTTGTTCCTTGTCGCCTATGGAATTGACTCTCAATGGGATTTCACAGAGATCAAAATGGCGTGGCCATTTAGTTGTTTTAATCAGTGTGGAGATCAGAATGGCCTTGTTTTTGTCACTCTTCTACTTAATCCGTATTTAGACAAAGCCAAGTCAATTAATTTGGAACGGAGTGAGTAGTATTTTAGTGTCATTCCACATACCCTCTGGTATTTTAGTGTTATTCTACATAGTATGAAAATGTAGAACTGCTAGCTTAAACAAGAATTTTTTTACTTACTATAGTTCAAATAGTAGTGTGTTTTGGCATGATTAGTGGGTGGTTTAGTCATTTTGTTAGAACGGATTAATGAATGGGTGGTGCTGTGTTTGAGAAGATCAGGTTGGGGGAGCATGTTTACACCAGATTACTAGAATCTAGGTTGGAAATGTAGAGCAAAAACAAGCTTAATTTTTCAGCAACTTGGTGGTGCTAGTAAGATATTGGTATAAGCAGCTTGATTGGTGTACCAAAATCAGCAGGGAGATCAGAGGCCTTTGCTTCCAGTGAACTCATTTTCCTTTCTTGGAGGTGGTCACCGACTGCCCCCCGTATTGAAGGGGGGAATTTCACAAAACCAAAGAGCATCGTTTTATAGCTACATATAGTTTTTATTTTAAACATTCAAAAACCAAATTTTAATGTACATCTAGCCACGGATATATCCTACAAGTGTGCAAAATCTAAATCCTACGTTACACAAAAAAGAAAATATATATAGATTTGAATGTGTGAATAGTGTCCTCCAAATTTTGTCAGAATTTGTATTTTTATATATAGCCCAATAAAAAAATTCGGACCAAAATTTGCACAATTTTAGCTGAAGTATTGGCTACATTCATGTTTATTTTCAGATTTTTTTGAAACTTTAAACTATTGTTTGCAAAAATTTAAATAAAAAGCTACATGTTCCTGGATCTGTAGTCATATGGTATTATCTACGGTGCAAGCATGAATGCTTCCACTCCTGAAGCTTATTTCATGAACAAATTGGTCTCTCTTACTTGGCTCTGCACGTACGATGCAATTAACGTGAATGGTAACCTAGGCTGGCGGGACAAGCTCAATGAATACAACAAGCCATTCTTTGATTTCTGGTATATGTCTTATTTGTCAATTATTTGGTCTCCTACAAACTAACTGAAATGATGACATAAAAAAATTGGGATGATATCTCCAAGATTCAGCTGCAAGCCTGCAACTGTTGGCGACCGCAAGTGGCAGTGACGACCAGGACAGCGCTGTTGACAACATGCGAAATCCACGGCGGTACATTGTCTGGGGCACGAACATGAACACAAGATTCCTACCGGAGTACGTCGTCAGCTTAAGTTCCCCAGCGTCCAACAAATGCAACGTTGGTGAGTGCCCTGTCTGAAACTCCAAACTGATGCTGCAGTTGTTACGAGCGTTTTTTTATCACATGTGGTTCAGTGGGAACATGGGTTTCAGAATCATTGTGAGCGACCTCGGAGCTGAAAAATCTTTCACCGGTGTGTCTTGACATATTTCCGAATCTTGTATCCGAGATTCGGTTGTTGATGTCATCCCCCAAGATACAGACATTGCAGGGGACTTAGAATCGCTTCAAGATAAACTGCTTTTCTTTTGTTTGAGGACATAATTCTGCGGTGCCTACAATGCAGGCATATACATTTAGCATCCATCACTTTATGTCAATACATATCTTTGCAGATTTTCCAAGAAACTTTTTAGTTATGCAAGAAACTACTAGGTAGATTAGTTCACAGTAGGCAATTACTTGGTCCATTCGTTCAATTCATATGTCCTCACATTATAGTTTGTTTCGACATCTCAAATGAAGTGGAATCTTTTTTTTTAATACGTGAGTTTTCACGTGCACTATTATGTTTACATGTCCATTGAGTAAAAACACTCGAGTGACCGTAGCAACGCACGGGTATTCAACTAGTAATAATAAACTACTCTAATCATAGATGGCAACTCTTATGACAAGTTCAACTAAATCGAGGTGCAAGTAAAAAAAATCAAATATCCAAAAGGAGGCGGTTGCACAATTACAAGTTAAGTTTCATACAGCAATGAATTCGACCGCTGAATACTACAACAACTCAAATACCAGAATGACCGCGATCGTACGAGCTGTCCTAGTCATCCTTCACGCCGACCCATATCATCCTCTTCTTCCTACATAGGATTAGCGGAACCTGGAGATAACGGAAGAACAAATATTATATTCGACTTATCAACTCACAAAACACATACTCCCTCCGTACACAAAAGGATGTCTCAACTTTGTTTAAAATTGCATGTATCTAGACATGTTTGGTGTGTAGATACATGCAAATTTGGACAAAGTTGAGACATCTTTTTATGGACGGAGGGAGTATATTACATATGTGTTCTCATCAATAATGGAAGTGCCTTCTATCAGGAAATAGTAAAGCATCAAATCTATGCACCGACAGTTTAGAAACTAGCAAACCATTAATTAATAATTTTCCGGGCCTAGAACTTTCCCTGCAACCCAAACATCATCTCGGCCGTGGGCAACGTCCGTTGGCACTGCAGGAAGAGCACGCCGAAGGCTCCAGCGCTCCGCACCCTTCCGGCCGCAACCGCGCAATTGGCCGCCATTGTAGCTACCGCCAGATCCGCCATGCGGGCTACCTGCTACGTCTCAAACGTATCTATAATTTTTGATGTTCCATGTTGTTATTATGCCAATGGCTACATGTTTTACATACACTTCATACCATTATTATGCATTTTCTGAGACTAACCTATTAACAAGATGCCACAGTGTCAGTTCCTATTTTTTGCTGTTTTCTGTTTCAGAAAAGCTAGTCGGGAAATATTCTCAGAATTGGACGAAAATCAACGTACATCCCTATTTCACCAGAAGACTCCATGGGCCAGAAGGACAAGTCCGGGGGAGGCACGAGGCCTCCACGCCAGGCCTCGGCGCGGCCTGGAGGGGGTGGCGCCGAGGGGTCACCTCGTTGACTCGAGAACCTTCCGACGCCGCCCTTTTGCCTATTTATTGCCTCAGTGGAAAAAACCCTAAAACACTCCACGATTTCTCCAGAAAAGCTCCGTAGCGCCGCCGCCACCAAAAACTCATAATTCGGGGGACAGAAGTCTCTGTTCCCGCACCCTGCCGGGACGGGGAAGTGCCCCCGAAGCCATCTCCATCGACGCCACCGCCTTCATCATCGCCGTTGCTACTGGCATATAAAATTTCTCATTTACACCTAGAACGTGGGCATTTAAATGTCATCTTTTTTAGAGTATTTCGAAAGGGGGAACGTCGTGTATTTGCTCTTGTGGGCCGATTTCAATATCCGGAAGAGGTTTATTTTCTCATGCCACATGTCAAATCAGTAATTAGTTTTCTTCACCCGCCTTATGACTTATTAGTTTATTCGGTCGACGGACAAGTGGATCAACCACAATTCCTTGCAACAAAATTATACAATTGACGTTTTCTTGGTTCGGTCACATGTGATTGGTATCTCTTAATACCTTTGTGATGCTAATCAATCAAATGGTTTTGTTCAATCATACTGTGGTGTGTGTTTAATTACTGTTGGGATCTGGATGGTCTCGTTCTTGTCACCATTCCTCTGGTCCATATATGCATGTCTTTTGTTCCTCAAAAAATGTTAGTTTACATTCTTTTAGATAAAGACAACTTTTATTATCTCAATTATCGCATCAGGTCGATAGAAGCAAAAGAGTGAAAGAGATTATCTCGTATTTGTACTTCAGTAATTATTTGTGATGATAAACTATAAAGATGGCATGGAACTATGGATGTATGGTGTGGTCATTTGGTTGTTTTACTGACCCTTTAACTATGGTCAAATTTATGTTACTCCCTCCGTTTTTATACTTCACGTTCTGGGTTTAGTCAAATTCAAACTTTGTTAAGTGTGACCAATATTTTGAAAAAATATATCAACATGTACAATATAAAATTATTCATGATGTGGTGAGAACTAATCAAAGTGGTTTTATCTTTAAATTGGATTATGAAAAAGCTTATGATAGAATTGACAGAGCTTTCCTCATTAGAGTTCTTGAAACTAGGGGTTTTAGCCCCAAGTGGATTGCCTTGATCAAAACTAGGGGTATGCACGAGAGAGTGAAATTAAACTCCACATTCAGTTTAGAAATAACCTGAAAGAGTTCATCTATCATCTAACCAAGAGAATGCACGCTCATGTTCCTGGATCTGTAGTCATATGGTATTATCTACGGGGCAAGCAAGAATGCTTCCACTCCTGAAGCTTATTTCATGAACAAATTGGTCTCTCTTGCTTGGCTCTGCACGTACGATGCAATTAACGTGAATGGTAACCTAGGCTGGCGGGACAAGCTCAATGAATACAACAAGCCATTCTTTGATTTCTGGTATATGTCTTATTTGTCAATTATTTGGTCTCCTACAAACTAACTGAAATGATGACATAAAAAAATTGGGATGATATCTCCAAGATTCAGCAGCAAGCCTGCAACTGTTGGCGACCGCAAGTGGCAGTGACGACCAGGACAGCGCTGTTGACAACATGCGAAATCCACGGCGGTACATTGTCTGGGGCACGAACATGAACACAAGATTCCTACCGGAGTACGTCGTCAGCTTAAGTTCCCCAGCGTCCAACAAATGCAACGTTGGTGAGTGCCCTGTCTGAAACTCCAAACTGATGCTGCAGTTGTTACGAGCGTTTTTTTATCACATGTGGTTCAGTGGGAACATGGGTTTCAGAATCATTGTGAGCGACCTCGGAGCTGAAAAATCTTTCACCAGTGTGTCTTGACATATTTCCGAATCTTGTATCCGAGATTCGGTTGTTGATGTCATCACCCAAGATACAGACATTGCAGGGGACTTAGAATCGCTTCAAGATAAACTGCTTTTCTTTTGTTTGAGGACATAATTCTGCGGTGCCTACAATGCAGGCATATACATTTAGCATCCATCACTTTATGTCAATACATATCTTTGCAGATTTTCCAAGAAACTTTTTAGTTATGCAAGAAACTACTAGGTAGATTAGTTCACAGTAGGCAATTACTTGGTCCATTCGTTCAATTCATATGTCCTCACATTATAGTTTGTTTCGACATCTCAAATGAAGTGGAATCTTTTTTTTAATACGTGAATTTTCACGTGCACTATTATGTTTACATGTCCATTGAGTAAAAACACTCGAGTGACCGTAGCAACGCACGGGTATTCAACTAGTAATAATAAACTACTCTAATCATAGATGGCAACTCTTATGACAAGTTCAACTAAATCGAGGTGCAAGTAAAAAAAATCAAATATCCAAAAGGAGGCGGTTGCACAATTACAAGTTAAGTTTCATACAGCAATGAATTCAACCGCTGAATACTACAACAACTCAAATACCAGAATGACCGCGATCGTACGAGCTATCCTAGTCATCCTTCACGCCGACCCATATCATCCTCTTCTTCCTACATAGGATTAGCGGAACCTGGAGATAACGGAAGAACAAATATTATATTCGACTTATCAACTCACAAAACACATACTCCCTCCGTACACAAATGGATGTCTCAACTTTGTTTAAAATTGCATGTATCTAGACATGTTTGGTGTGTAGATACATGCAAATTTGGACAAAGTTGAGACATCTTTTTATGGACGGAGGGAGTATATTACATATGTGTTCTCATCAATAATGGAAGTGCCTTCTATCAGGAAATAGTAAAGCATCAAATCTATGCACCGACAGTTCAGAAACTAGCAAACCATTAATTAATAATTTTCCGGGCCTAGAACTTTCCCTGCAACCCAAACATCATCTCGGCCGTGGGCAACGTCCGTTGGCACTGCAGGAAGAGCACGCCGAAGGCTCCAGCGCTCCGCACCCTTCCGGCCGCAACCGCGCAATTGGCCGCCATTGTAGCTACCGCCAGATCCGCCATGCGGGCTACCTGCTACGTCTCAAACGTATCTATAATTTTTGATGTTCCATGTTGTTATTATGCCAATGGCTACATGTTTTACATACACTTCATACCATTATTATGCATTTTCTGAGACTAACCTATTAACAAGATGCCACAGTGTCAGTTCCTATTTTTTGCTGTTTTCTGTTTCAGAAAAGCTAGTCGGGAAATATTCTCAGAATTGGACGAAAATCAACGTACATCCCTATTTCACCAGAAGACTCCATGGGCCAGAAGGACAAGTCCGGGGGAGGCACGAGGCCTCCACGCCAGGCCTCGGCGCGGCCTGGAGGGGGTGGCGCCGAGGGGTCACCTCGTTGACTCGAGAACCTTCCGACGCCGCCCTTTTGCCTATTTATTGCCTCAGTGGAAAAAAACCCTAAAACACTCCACGATTTCTCCAGAAAAGCTCCGTAGCGCCGCCGCCACCAAAAACTCATAATTCGGGGGACAGAAGTCTCTGTTCCCGCACCCTGCCGGGACGGGGAAGTGCCCCCGAAGCCATCTCCATCGACGCCACCGCCTTCATCATCGCCGTTGCTACTGGCATATAAAATTTCTCATTTACACCTAGAACGTGGGCATTTAAATGTCATCTTTTTTAGAGTATTTCGAAAGGGGGAACGTCGTGTATTTGCTCTTGTGGGCCGATTTCAATATCCGGAAGAGGTTTATTTTCTCATGCCACATGTCAAATCAGTAATTAGTTTTCTTCACCCGCCTTATGACTTATTAGTTTATTCGGTCGACGGACAAGTGGATCAACCACAATTCCTTGCAACAAAATTATACAATTGACGTTTTCTTGGTTCGGTCACATGTGATTGGTATCTCTTAATACCTTTGTGATGCTAATCAATCAAATGGTTTTGTTCAATCATACTGTGGTGTGTGTTTAATTACTGTTGGGATCTGGATGGTCTCGTTCTTGTCACCATTCCTCTGGTCCATATATGCATGTCTTTTGTTCCTCAAAAAATGTTAGTTTACATTCTTTTAGATAAAGACAACTTTTATTATCTCAATTATCGCATCAGGTCGATAGAAGCAAAAGAGTGAAAGAGATTATCTCGTATTTGTACTTCAGTAATTATTTGTGATGATAAACTATAAAGATGGCATGGAACTATGGATGTATGGTGTGGTCATTTGGTTGTTTTACTGACCCTTTAACTATGGTCAAATTTATGTTACTCCCTCCGTTTTTATACTTCACGTTCTGGGTTTAGTCAAATTCAAACTTTGTTAAGTGTGACCAATATTTTGAAAAAATATATCAACATGTACAATATAAAATTTATATTATCAAAATTATCTAAAGTATACTTTAATACTATATGTATTTGGCATTATGGATGCTCATATTCTTGGTCAAACTTGACAAAAATTGACTTTAACTAAAACCAGAACGTGAAGTAAAGAAAACGGAGGGAGTATTTGTTTATTTTGTTCTTGATTAAAGAATGTCATATACATGTACACACTCCCAAAAACATCTTAACACGATGTGCTGATAATACTAGTGTGTGCTTTGGCAAGACACTAGTAGGTCATTAGGCCATTTTGGGGGAATGGATTAATGAAATGGATGGTGCTGCTTTTGAGAAGATCGGGTTGGGGGAACATGTTTACACTAGATTACTGGAATCTAGGTTGGAAATGCAGTGCAAAAACATGCTTAATTTTTCAGCAACTTGGTGATGCTAGTAAGATATTGGTATAAGCAGCTTGATTGGTGTACCAAAATCAGCAGGGAGATCAGAAAGGCTTTTCTTCCAGTGAACTCATTTTCCTTTCTTGGAGGAGGTCACCAACTGTCCCCCGTATAGAAGGAAGGGAATGTTCACAAAACCATGACTTTCCAGGACACCTCCTACAGTAGCGGTGTGACTTTCTAGGGGATCAATAAATATATAATTCAAAATGTAGGGCTTGCAAAATACATGGCAGGATTAATTAATTGGTGCATGGTTTGCAAGGGGATTATTTAGCCTGAATAATTCAGTGCAAATTAAGACTGATGAGATGACTTTGTGACAATGCGTAGGAGGGGATTAGCATGTAAAATATATAAAAAAATAACAATGATCGGTAAGCCGAGTCTATTGCACGGTTCACCTCCTAGTTGTGAGATCGAGAGTGATTATGAAATTTCTTACCGCATTTCATCTCCTAGTTCTAGCAATGTGTTGGATTTTACTGTCTTTTTCATGAAACCGGCATGTAAGATCTAGTTGACAACTATTCGAGCTTCAAAACCAAAGGCATATTTGCATCGACATTTTTTCTGAGGTGAAAGCTAACATATAACGGTGAGCTGCGATCACAAACACACGATACGCTCATCTCCCCTTCGTAGTCGTGTCTGTTCATTGGAGACGACACAGGTGAAAACCCCAGCTTGGCTATACTGAGGCAACCACGACAACGATGATTGTGCATGTCGTCTCCCTCCTCAAGGTGTTGTCATTGCCTTGACTGTGCCTCCTCTATGGGAAGCGTAGGAAACTCTAGGTCTGGCTTGACGTCCCCGGTGAAAGGACAATTTCGCCCTAACTGAATTTTAGTGAGATGACAATCTAATTAGGGGACTAATGAAACCTACTTGTGTCCTAGGGTCATGGTCGTCCTTCGCTGGTGCTCAATGTTGGACTTGACGGTTGGTTGTTCTTGTTCCCAAAGAATGTTCTATTGCCAATTTGGATTTCCTTCTATATAAAATATGATATACCAGAAAGTGTCTTTTGACTCCCGAGTTCGAGTGCTCTCTCCATTTAAAAAAATCGAAAATCATATTTATAAGTTTCAAAAAGTTGGATGTAGCAAATTATGTATCCCACAAACGTGCACAATATAAATTTCACATACTTTGTATTATGGGCTACACAAAAATAACAAAATCTCATAAATTTTAGAGATTTGAATATATGCATACTCATGTCCACACTTTTGTCATTTTTGTGTAGCTCAGAAGACAAAGTATTTAAAATTGATATTTTGCATGTTTGTGCGATATACCATTGGATACATATAGATTTTTTTTCAGAATTTTGAAACTCAAAAAATGTGATATTTGAAAAAAAAAATGGATAGAGCAATGGATCTCTGGAGCCAAAAATCTCCACTCTTGATATACATATTTCCCCGTGGATTATATGAGAAAAATAATGCATCACACTTGCCTCCCAATAAACTGTCACCTTGGTTTAACATGTGGGGCCGGCCGGTCTGCCGGCTATGGCGGAAAAGTACATGAGGTATAAGACGTGACAGAATGCCACAACTACGAGATAAAATATGATATATTAATTGAATGGGGTAAAATTTGTCACATATAGGGTGTCAAAAGTGAAAAAAAAAACTTCTTTTTATCTGAAGATGATATTAAAAAAACTTCTTTTTGTCTGAAGATGATATATCAAGCTTTGCTCAGGACGTGTGGCGAGGGAGGCAGAACTAGGATGGTGTTGAACTTTTGAAAAACTTGTGTGTTACTTATTTTTCTTATAATGATGTTCTTACAAATGGTTGGTTTTGGATAATATATGGCCTTCGGCTTTATATTGGTAAAAAAGACGTTTCCTTGGTTTGGTCGCATGCATGTGATGGGTATTTGACGACGACAAACTATACAATCGAGGAGGAGATTAGTCGCCAGGCTATCTCTTAATTACTTTGTGTAGCTAATCAATCAATGGTGCAAATAATTCGATGAGGCCGGCCCATGCACGCAAGCATGTGATTCCACACCCCAAGAAACGCCAAGAGCTAGAAGAGCTGAAAACCCGACGATGTATCATGTTCAAGGACCTATATATGTGTGGCCTCTCCGATGCATGTGCATGATTGCATTTGGTGTATATTCCTTCTTGGCAAGTAGGCAAGTCGTCAAGTTATATCCTTTGCTAAAGGCCTCCAAGCAACAAGAGTGCAATGTACGCAGATGGTAATGTGATGATGGAACATATGCTACGATGGTGATGCAAGGATAAAAGGATTGTTTGTGGTGCTTGACGTCTTGTATATTGATCATGCATGTCTTGCTGAGTTTTCCGGCAAAAAATCGAGGGAGTTCACGTAGAAGAACATATGTAAGTGTCTGATTAATTAGCAAAGAAGGTGAACCAGATACAGAGGGGAGGATGAGACCTGCCAGGATCGACAAAGCAATCGAAATGACACAACCAGCGGAAGCAGCCAACGCGTTGGCATACCAACGAATTGATATCGGAGATTAGTGTGACTCGCCCAAAGAGAGGGATGACACATGGCCTCATTAGGCACCCAAAGGAGGATGGAAGACGCGTGCCTAGTCATCGAAAGCGCCATGTACGTGTCTTTTTGTTCGTGTACTTGACTATCTGATTATCTGTATCTATCATTTTGAGGGAAACATCCATGCATATATGTTTTTATTTCTTCTTACTTGTATTTCCTTTCTTTTTCAGTTTATTTTTTAAGAAAATATTTTTCTTTTCTCGTTCTTTTGTTCCATTCTTAATTATTTTTCCTATGGTTTTATTTTTATCTCGATTCAAGCTTTTTATTTTATGATTTGGAAATTTTTGTTCTATTTAGCCTTTAAAAAAATGTTATTTTACTAGTTATCTGATCCATAGATTTAAAGCCAGATCCGAATATTTTGTTCCCCATATAGTCGGGAAAGGTTTCACTAACATTGAAATTTGGTTTCATCTAGTCTAAATTTTTGCTGCCAATAGTGGTGATTGTTTTCATGAGTGTCAAAATCTAGTCTGAAAATATGTTCTGTTAGTAGTTACTAGTAAACGCTTCATACCCGGGCCCGACGAAGCATCATCGCGGACAAATAAGCTTTATGAGACGATGAACTCGTCAACCACCAACTCGTCCGCCGTCGTGCTTGATTCGACCCCCAGCAGCCGTGCCTGGGCCGCCACGCCTTGCTCTAGGGCCCTCAGCTCAGGCCGCCATCGATGGGGATCAGGTGGGTGGGGAACGGGGCCGAGAGGAACGAGAGGGCTAGTTCGGTCGGGATTCGTCTCCTTGGTTCGATAGAATAACGGGAGGGATATTTTTGGCTGCACTAGAAAACTTTGGCGAAACAGTGTGACGGACCCAACGGCGATGTCACATAAGGAAACAAATGAAGTTTGGATGTCAAATAGGAAAGAAGATTTTAAGCCAGTGTCAAATAAGGAATTTTCTCCACCTTATTTACCGGAACAACATGTTGCCTCTATTAAAAAGCCGCCACCACATAAATTAGGCCCTTAAACCGTAGCCTAGCACCAGGGTCCTCCAGTAGTTCCACTGCCTCATTTGGTTGACGGGGAGCTACCAGAGGACCCCATGGTCGGAGGGGAGAGATACATCGGGGAGAGCTGCAGCAAGGAGAGTTTCGACATGCATGGTCGTGAGAGATAGTTAGGGTTTCCGAGTGGTAAATTTTTAGGTAACCAAAGTGGCATATCTCCAAGTCAAATCTGCCCGTAATTTGCCGTGTGTGCACACAAAACCGGCTCAGGGGGAATTTATCTGTTTTTTTATCCAATCAGCTACTAGATCCATTCCCAAATATAAGATGATTTCTTAGGCCATTTTAGCATATCAAAAAGTTTGAGGGACAGAGGTGCTAATACATTAGAGGGTGAAATACGTTTAATCTTTTTATTCATGGTATGGAGTTGAATTTTGTAGGAGAAGGTTATAGTAGGTACCTATGGGCCTGAAGCATTCTGCGGTATGGTGGGCCGACCTGAAACTGGCCTTTCGTCGAGTTCCCCTTTGATCGTCTTCTCGGCGTGCGGCGGCGTGTGTCTCGGCTAAGGCGGCCATGGCGCCAGAGGCGAGCCCGGCATCCACGAAAGCGCCGCCCGGAAGGGCAAACGCAGCTCTACGTCTCGCTCCTCGCCAGGTGCGTTCTTGAAATCACCACCAGCACCGCAAGGTTCTTCTATCGGCGGCGCAAGCCGCTGTATGCCCACGTTGTGCTCGACGTAATGTCCACGGGAGATTTCTCGTTCGATATCCATAGATTTAAAGCCAGATCCGAATATTTTGTTCCCCATATAGTCGGGAAAGGTTTCACTAACATTGAAATTTGGTTTCATCTAGTCTAAATTTTTGCTGCCAATAGTGGTGATTGTTTTCATGAGTGTCAAAATCTAGTCTGAAAATATGTTCTGTTAGTAGTTACTAGTAAACGCTTCATACCCGGAACATTAATGTTGAATCTGCCCAGAAAAAGCTTAAACAACAGCTTGTTGTTGAGTATGATCTTTTAGACATTATGTCTGAGACTCAAATTCTTTCGCTTAATGCTAAGGAAAGATTGAAAAGTATTTCATCTGAACTTACAGACATTTGGAAGAAGGAGGAGATCAAAGTTAGACAGAGATCTAGAGAGAAACAGATACTGGAAGGGGACAGGAACACTGCCTATTTCCACTCCATGGCAAATCAGAGGAGGAGGAGGAAGAAGCAGATTACCTCTCTTGAAGGACCTAATGGTCTGGTCGAAGACCCACAAGGTATTATTGATATTGCTGTCCAGTATTATAAAAATCTCTTTGGTCATGAAGACACAATTGGTGTTGATATGCTTGATAATTTTTGGGACCAGAATGATAAAGTAACTACTGAACAAATTAACTTTCTAGATGCTGATTTTACTGAGCAAGAGGTTAAAGATGCAGTGTTTGGCTCATATGCTGAAGGTGCACCTGGCCCTGATGGCATCTCTTTCTTGTTTTATCAGCATTTTTGGGATCTTATTAAAGATGATCTGATTGCCCTGTTAAATGACTGGAATAGGGGTGAGCTAGATCTCTTTAGATTGTACTTCTCTTTGCTCACTCTAATTCCAAAGGAACCTGATGCTGTTAATATACAGAAATTCAGACCTATTGCTTTAACAAATTGTAGTTTTAAGATTTTTTCCAAGTGTGCTACAAATAGACTTGGTGTTATTTGTGAGACTTTAATTTCTCAGATTCAAACAGCCTTCATTAGAGGGAGGTATATTCTTGAGAGTGTGGTCTCAGCCCATGAAATTATTCATGATGTGGTGAGAACTAATCAAAGTGGTTTTATCTTTAAATTGGATTATGAAAAAGCTTATGATAGAATTGACAGAGCTTTCCTCATTAGAGTTCTTGAAACTAGGGGTTTTAGCCCCAAGTGGATTGCCTTGATCAAAACTAGGGGTATGCACGAGAGAGTGAAATTAAACTCCACATTCAGTTTAGAAATAACCTGAAAGAGTTCATCTATCATCTAACCAAGAGAATGCACGCTCATGTTCCTGGATCTGTAGTCATATGGTATTATCTACGGGGCAAGCAAGAATGCTTCCACTCCTGAAGCTTATTTCATGAACAAATTGGTCTCTCTTGCTTGGCTCTGCACGTACGATGCAATTAACGTGAATGGTAACCTAGGCTGGCGGGACAAGCTCAATGAATACAACAAGCCATTCTTTGATTTCTGGTATATGTCTTATTTGTCAATTATTTGGTCTCCTACAAACTAACTGAAATGATGACATAAAAAAATTGGGACGATATCTCCAAGATTCAGCTGCAAGCCTGCAACTGTTGGCGACCGCAAGTGGCAGTGACGACCAGGACAGCGCTGTTGACAACATGCGAAATCCACGGCGGTACATTGTCTGGGGCACGAACATGAACACAAGATTCCTACCGGAGTACGTCGTCAGCTTAAGTTCCCCAGCGTCCAACAAATGCAACGTTGGTGAGTGCCCTGTCTGAAACTCCAAACTGATGCTGCAGTTGTTACGAGCGTTTTTTTATCACATGTGGTTCAGTGGGAACATGGGTTTCAGAATCATTGTGAGCGACCTCGGAGCTGAAAAATCTTTCACCGGTGTGTCTTGACATATTTCCGAATCTTGTATCCGAGATTCGGTTGTTGATGTCATCCCCCAAGATACAGACATTGCAGGGGACTTAGAATCGCTTCAAGATAAACTGCTTTTCTTTTGTTTGAGGACATAATTCTGCGGTGCCTACAATGCAGGCATATACATTTAGCATCCATCCCTTTATGTCAATACATATCTTTGCAGATTTTCCAAGAAACTTTTTAGTTATGCAAGAAACTACTAGGTAGATTAGTTCACATTAGGCAATTACTTGGTCCATTCGTTCAATTCATATGTCCTCACATTATAGTTTGTTTCGACATCTCAAATGAAGTGGAATCTTTTTTTTTAATACGTGAATTTTCACGTGCACTATTATGTTTACATGTCCATTGAGTAAAAACACTCGAGTGACCGTAGCAACGCACGGGTATTCAACTAGTAATAATAAACTACTCTAATCATAGATGGCAACTCTTATGACAAGTTCAACTAAATCGAGGTGCAAGTAAAAAAAATCAAATATCCAAAAGGAGGCGGTTGCACAATTACAAGTTAAGTTTCATACAGCAATGAATTCGACCGCTGAATACTACAACAACTCAAATACCAGAATGACCGCGATCGTACGAGCTGTCCTAGTCATCCTTCACGCCGACCCATATCATCCTCTTCTTCCTACATAGGATTAGCGGAACCTGGAGATAACGGAAGAACAAATATTATATTCGACTTATCAACTCACAAAACACATACTCCCTCCGTACACAAAAGGATGTCTCAACTTTGTTTAAAATTGCATGTATCTAGACATGTTTGGTGTGTAGATACATGCAAATTTGGACAAAGTTGAGACATCTTTTTATGGACGGAGGGAGTATATTACATATGTGTTCTCATCAATAATGGAAGTGCCTTCTATCAGGAAATAGTAAAGCATCAAATCTATGCACCGACAGTTTAGAAACTAGCAAACCATTAATTAATAATTTTCCGGGCCTAGAACTTTCCCTGCAACCCAAACATCATCTCGGCCGTGGGCAACGTCCGCTGGCACTGCAGGAAGAGCACGCCGAAGGCTCCAGCGCTCCGCACCCTTCCGGCCGCAACCGCGCAATTGGCCGCCATTGTAGCTACCGCCAGATCCGCCATGCGGGCTACCTGCTACGTCTCAAACGTATCTATAATTTTTGATGTTCCATGTTGTTATTATGCCAATGGCTACATGTTTTACATACACTTCATACCATTATTATGCATTTTCTGAGACTAACCTATTAACAAGATGCCACAGTGTCAGTTCCTATTTTTTGCTGTTTTCTGTTTCAGAAAAGCTAGTCGGGAAATATTCTCAGAATTGGACGAAAATCAACGTACATCCCTATTTCACCAGAAAACTCCATGGGCCAGAAGGACAAGTCCGGGGGAGGCACGAGGCCTCCACGCCAGGCCTCGGCGCGGCCTGGAGGAGGTGGCGCCGAGGGGTCACCTCGTTGACTCGAGAACCTTCCGACGCCGCCCTTTTGCCTATTTATTGCCTCAGTGGAAAAAACCCTAAAACACTCCACGATTTCTCCAGAAAAGCTCCGTAGCGCCGCCGCCACCAAAAACTCATAATTCGGGGGACAGAAGACTCTGTTCCCGCACCCTGCCGGGACGGGGAAGTGCCCCCGAAGCCATCTCCATCGACGCCACCGCCTTCATCATCGCCGTTGCTACTGGCATATAAAATTTCTCATTTACACCTAGAACGTGGGCATTTAAATGTCATCTTTTTTAGAGTATTTCGAAAGGGGGAACGTCGTGTATTTGCTCTTGTGGGCCGATTTCAATATCCGGAAGAGGTTTATTTTCTCATGCCACATGTCAAATCAATAATTAGTTTTCTTCACCCGCCTTATGACTTATTAGTTTATTCGGTCGACGGACAAGTGGATCAACCACAATTCCTTGCAACAAAATTATACAATTGACGTTTTCTTGGTTCGGTCACATGTGATTGGTATCTCTTAATACCTTTGTGATGCTAATCAATCAAATGGTTTTGTTCAATCATACTGTGGTGTGTGTTTAATTACTGTTGGGATCTGGATGGTCTCGTTCTTGTCACCATTCCTCTGGTCCATATATGCATGTCTTTTGTTCCTCAAAAAATGTTAGTTTACATTCTTTTAGATAAAGACAACTTTTATTATCTCAATTATCGCATCAGGTCGATAGAAGCAAAAGAGTGAAAGAGATTATCTCGTATTTGTACTTCAGTAATTATTTGTGATGATAAACTATAAAGATGGCATGGAACTATGGATGTATGGTGTGGTCATTTGGTTGTTTTACTGACCCTTTAACTATGGTCAAATTTATGTTACTCCCTCCGTTTTTATACTTCACGTTCTGGGTTTAGTCAAATTCAAACTTTGTTAAGTGTGACCAATATTTTGAAAAAATATATCAACATGTACAATATAAAATTTATATTATCAAAATTATCTAAAGTATACTTTAATACTATATGTATTTGGCATTATGGATGCTCATATTCTTGGTCAAACTTGACAAAAATTGACTTTAACTAAAACCAGAACGTGAAGTAAAGAAAACGGAGGGAGTATTTGTTTATTTTGTTCTTGATTAAAGAATGTCATATACATGTACACACTCCCAAAAACATCTTAACACGATGTGCTGATAATACTAGTGTGTGCTTTGGCAAGACACTAGTAGGTGATTAGGCCATTTTGGGGGAATGGATTAATGAAATGGATGGTGCTGCTTTTGAGAAGATCGGGTTGGGGGAACATGTTTACACTAGATTACTGGAATCTAGGTTGGAAATGCAGTGCAAAAACATGCTTAATTTTTCAGCAACTTGGTGATGCTAGTAAGATATTGGTATAAGCAGCTTGATTGGTGTACCAAAATCAGCAGGGAGATCAGAAAGGCTTTTCTTCCAGTGAACTCATTTTCCTTTCTTGGAGGAGGTCACCAACTGTCCCCCGTATAGAAGGAAGGGAATGTTCACAAAACCATGACTTTCCAGGACACCTCCTACAGTAGCGGCGTGACTTTCTAGGGGATCAATAAATATATAATTCAAAATGTAGGGCTTGCAAAATACATGGCAGGATTAATTAATTGGTGCATGGTTTGCAAGGGGATTATTTAGCCTGAATAATTCAGTGCAAATTAAGACTGATGAGATGACTTTGTGACAATGCGTAGGAGGGGATTAGCATGTAAAATATATAAAAAAATAACAATGATCGGTAAGCCGAGTCTATTGCACGGTTCACCTCCTAGTTGTGAGATCGAGAGTGATTATGAAATTTCTTACCGCATTTCATCTCCTAGTTCTAGCAATGTGTTGGATTTTACTGTCTTTTTCATGAAACCGGCATGTAAGATCTAGTTGACAACTATTCGAGCTTCAAAACCAAAGGCATATTTGCATCGACATTTTTTCTGAGGTGAAAGCTAACATATAACGGTGAGCTTCGATCACAAACACACGATACGCTCATCTCCCCTTCGTAGTCGTGTCTGTTCATTGGAGACGACACAGGTGAAAACCCCAGCTTGGCTATACTGAGGCAACCACGACAACGATGATTGTGCATGTCGTCTCCCTCCTCAAGGTGTTGTCATTGCCTTGACTGTGCCTCCTCTATGGGAAGCGTAGGAAACTCTAGGTCTGGCTTGACGTCCCCGGTGAAAGGACAATTTCGCCCTAACTGAATTTTAGTGAGATGACAATCTAATTAGGGGACTAATGAAACCTACTTGTGTCCTAGGGTCATGGTCGTCCTTCGCTGGTGCTCAATGTTGGACTTGACGGTTGGTTGTTCTTGTTCCCAAAGAATGTTCTATTGCCAATTTGGATTTCCTTCTATATAAAATATGATATACCAGAAAGTGTCTTTTGACTCCCGAGTTCGAGTGCTCTCTCCATTTAAAAAAAATCGAAAATCATATTTATAAGTTTCAAAAAGTTGGATGTAGCAAATTATGTATCCCACAAACGTGCACAATATAAATTTCACATACTTTGTATTATGGGCTACACAAAAATAACAAAATCTCATAAATTTTAGAGATTTGAATATATGCATACTCATGTCCACACTTTTGTCATTTTTGTGTAGCTCAGAAGACAAAGTATTTAAAATTGATATTTTGCATGTTTGTGCGATATACCATTGGATACATATAGATTTTTTTTCAGAATTTTGAAACTCAAAAAATGTGATATTTGAAAAAAAAAATGGATAGAGCAATGGATCTCTGGAGCCAAAAATCTCCACTCTTGATATACATATTTCCCCGTGGATTATATGAGAAAAATAATGCATCACACTTGCCTCCCAATAAACTGTCACCTTGGTTTAACATGTGGGGCCGGCCGGTCTGCCGGCTATGGCGGAAAAGTACATGAGGTATAAGACGTGACAGAATGCCACAACTACGAGATAAAAATATGATATATTAATTGAATGGGGTAAAATTTGTCACATATAGGGTGTCAAAAGTGAAAAAAAAAACTTCTTTTTATCTGAAGATGATATTAAAAAAACTTCTTTTTGTCTGAAGATGATATATCAAGCTTTGCTCAGGACGTGTGGCGTGGGAGGCAGAACTAGGATGGTGTTGAACTTTTGAAAAACTTGTGTGTTACTTATTTTTCTTATAATGATGTTCTTACAAAGGGTTGGTTTTGGATAATATATGGCCTTCGGCTTTATATTGGTAAAAAAGACGTTTCCTTGGTTTGGTCGCATGCATGTGATGGGTATTTGACGACGACAAACTATACAATCGAGGAGGAGATTAGTCGCCAGGCTATCTCTTAATTACTTTGTGTAGCTAATCAATCAATGGTGCAAATAATTCGATGAGGCCGGCCCATGCACGCAAGCATGTGATTCCACAGCCCCAAGAAACGCCAAGAGCTAGAAGAGCTGAAAACCCGACGATGTATCATGTTCAAGGACCTATATATGTGTGGCCTCTCCGATGCATGTGCATGATTGCATTTGGTGTATATTCCTTCTTGGCAAGTAGGCAAGTCGTCAAGTTATATCCTTTGCTAAAGGCCTCCAAGCAACAAGAGTGCAATGTACGCAGATGGTAATGTGATGATGAAACATATGCTACGATGGTGATGCAAGGATAAAAGGATTGTTTGTGGTGCTTGATGTCTTGTATATTGATCATGCATGTCTTGCTGAGTTTTCCTGCAAAAAATCGAGGGAGTTCACGTAGAAGAACATATGTAAGTGTCCGATTAATTAGCAAAGAAGGTGAACCAGATACAGAGGGGAGGATGAGACCTGCCAGAGATCGACAAAGCAATCGAACTGACACAACCAGCGGAAGCAGCCAACGCGTTGGCATACCAACGAATTGATATCGGAGATTAGTGTGACTCGCCCAAAGAGAGGGATGACACATGGCCTCATTAGGCACCCAAAGGAGGATGGAAGACGCGTGCCTAGTCATCGAAAGCGCCATGTACGTGTCTTTTTGTTCGTGTACTTTTTTTTTTTGATACAACGTCTCTGGATATATTATCAACGAAAGCACACGAATACACTGGAAATATCCAGACACGCCACGGCTACACCTCTTTTACAGAAAACACCCCACAGAAACAGAAAATGACGCACACACCCCTGGGGAGCTCTGCCAAACCATGTCCGCCGCCGTCCAAGACCTCGCCGTCGCAACACAAGGGAGGACGAGAGGTAGCAGGAAGACGACTGAATCGCCTGCACAGGCCTATAGGGAATTGAATCCATGCATATATGTTTTTATTTCTTCTTACTTGTATTTCCTTTCTTTTTCAGTTTATTTTTTAAGAAAATATTTTTCTTTTCTCGTTCTTTTGTTCCTTTCTTAATTATTTTTCCTATGGTTTTATTTTTATCTCGATTCAAGCTTTTTATTTTATGATTTGGAAATTTTTGTTCTATTTAGCCTTTAAAAAATGTTATTTTACTAGTTATCTGATCCATAGATTTAAAGCCAGATCCGAATATTTTGTTCCCCATATAGTCGGGAAAGGTTTCACTAACATTGAAATTTGGTTTCATCTATTCTAAATTTTTGCTGCCAATAGTGGTGATTGTTTTCATGAGTGTCAAAATCTAGTCTGAAAATATGTTCTGTTAGTAGTTACTAGTAAACGCTTCATACCCGGGCCTGACGAAGCATCATCGCGGACAAATAAGCTTTACGAGACGATGAACTCGTCAACCACCAACTCGTCCGCCGTCGTGCTTGATTCGACCCCCAGCAGCCGTGCCTGGGCCGCCACGCCTTGCTCTAGGGCCCTCAGCTCAGGCCGCCATCGATGGGGATCAGGTGGGTGGGGAACGGGGCCGAGAGGAACGAGAGGGCTAGTTCGGTCGGGATTCGTCTCCTTGGTTCGATAGAATAACGGGAGGGATATTTTTGGCTGCACTAGAAAACTTTGGCGAAACAGTGTGACGGACCCAACGGCGATGTCACATAAGGAAACAAATGAAGTTTGGATGTCAAATAGGAAAGAAGATTTTAAGCCAGTGTCAAATAAGGAATTTTCTCCACCTTATTTACCGGAACAACATGTTGCCTCTATTAAAAAGCCGCCACCACATAAATTAGGCCCTTAAACCGTAGCCTAGCACCAGGGTCCTCCAGTAGTTCCACTGCCTCATTTGGTTGACGGGGAGCTACCAGAGGACCCATGGTCGGAGGGGAGAGATACATCGGGGAGAGCTGCAGCAAGGAGAGTTTCGACATGCATGGTCGTGAGAGATAGTTAGGGTTTCCGAGTGGTAAATTTTTAGGTAACCAAAGTGGCATATCTCCAAGTCAAATCTGCCCGTAATTTGCCGTGTGTGCACACAAAACCGGCTCAGGGGGAATTTATCTGTTTTTTTATCCAATCAGCTACTAGATCCATTCCCAAATATAAGATGATTTCTTAGGCCATTTTAGCATATCAAAAAGTTTGAGGGACAGAGGTGCTAATACATTAGAGGGTGAAATACGTTTAATCTTTTTATTCATGGTATGGAGTTGAATTTTGTAGGAGAAGGTTATAGTAGGTACCTATGGGCCTGAAGCATTCTGCGGTATGGTGGGCCGACCGGAAACCGGCCTTTCGTCTAGTTCCCCTTTGATCGTCTTCTCGGCGCGCGGCGGCGTGTGTCTCGGCTAAGGCGGCCATGGCGCCAGAGGCGAGCCCGGCATCCACGAAAGCGCCGCCCGGAAGGGCAAACGCAGCTCTACGTCTCGCTCCTCGCCAGGTGCGTTCTTGAAATCACCACCAGCACCGCAAGGTTCTTCTCTCGGCGGCGCAAGCCGCTGTATGCCCACGTTGTGCTCGACATAATGTCCACGGGAGATTTCTCGTTCGATATCCATAGATTTAAAGCCAGATCCGAATATTTTGTTCCCCATATAGTCGGGAAAGGTTTCACTAACATTGAAATTTGGTTTCATCTAGTCTAAATTTTTGCTGCCAATAGTGGTGATTGTTTTCATGAGTGTCAAAATCTAGTCTGAAAATATGTTCTGTTAGTAGTTACTAGTAAACGCTTCATACCCGGAACATTAATGTTGAATCTGCCCAGAAAAAGCTTAAACAACAGCTTGTTGTTGAGTATGATCTTTTAGACATTATGTCTGAGACTCAAATTCTTTCGCCTAATGCTAAGGAAAGATTGAAAAGTATTTCATCTGAACTTACAGACATTTGGAAGAAGGAGGAGATCAAAGTTAGACAGAGATCTAGAGAGAAACAGATACTGGAAGGGGACAGGAACACTGCCTATTTCCACTCCATGGCAAATCAGAGGAGGAGGAAGAAGCAGATTACCTCTCTTGAAGGACCTAATGGTCTGGTCGAAGACCCACAAGGTATTATTGATATTGCTGTCCAGTATTATAAAAATCTCTTTGGTCATGAAGACACAATTGGTGTTGATATGCTTGATAATTTTTGGGACCAGAATGATAAAGTAACTACTGAACAAATTAACTTTCTAGATGCTGATTTTACTGAGCAAGAGGTTAAAGATGCAGTGTTTGGCTCATATGCTGAAGGTGCACCTGGCCCTGATGGCATCTCTTTCTTGTTTTATCAGCATTTTTGGGATCTTATTAAAGATGATCTGATTGCCCTGTTAAATGACTGGAATAGGGGTGAGCTAGATCTCTTTAGATTGAACTTCTCTTTGCTCACTCTAATTCCAAAGGAACCTGATGCTGTTAATATACAGAAATTCAGACCTATTGCTTTAACAAATTGTAGTTTTAAGATTTTTTCCAAGTGTGCTACAAATAGACTTGGTGTTATTTGTGAGACTTTAATTTCTCAGATTCAAACAGCCTTCATTAGAGGGAGGTATATTCTTGAGAGTGTGGTCTCAGCCCATGAAATTATTCATGATGTGGTGAGAACTAATCAAAGTGGTTTTATCTTTAAATTGGATTATGAAAAAGCTTATGATAGAATTGACAGAGCTTTCCTCATTAGAGTTCTTGAAACTAGGGGTTTTAGCCCCAAGTGGATTGCCTTGATCAAAACTTTACTAGTTAATGGTTCGGTGGGGGTTAGGATTAATGATATTAACAGTGATTACTTTATTGCTGGGAGGGGTGTTAGACAGGGGGATCCTATTTCCCCGTTGCTCTTCAATCTCACAGCTGAGGTTTTCACCAAAATGTTGGTTAAAGCAGCTAGCTGTGACCAGATTACTGGCCTGCTGACAAGTTTTAACCAAACAGGAGTGGTCAGCATGCAATATGCAGATGACACACTCCTGTTCATGTCTAATGAAGCAGACAAAATTCGAAATTTAAAATGGATTTTGTCCTGCTTTGAACAAATGTCAGGTATGAGGATCAATTTCCATAAATGTGATCTCATCCCTATTAATGTGAATGAGGATCAGGCTCGAGTTGTAGTTCAGATACTTAGTTGTAAGCTTGGTGATTTCCCACTAAAATATTTGGGAGTGCCTCTTCACTATAAAAAGCTCAGAAGAGAGGATTTGCAACGTTTGGTTGATAAAATTTTAGGGCAAGCTGGTGGCTGGAGAGCGAAACTACTCTCCCATGCTGCAAAACTAGAACTTGTTAGGAGTGTTCTAGCTAGTATACCAGTGTATCTGATGAGTGTGATTAAGTTCCCCAAGTGGGCTATAGCCCTCATAAATTCACAAATGGCTCATTGCCTTTGGGATAACTATGAAGGGCATTTCAAGTACCATCTTGCTAACTGGGGGCTTGTGTCACAAAAAAAGGAGTATGGAGGCCTGGGGATCCCTAACTTAGCAGAACTAAATCTCTGCCTGTTAGCTTCTTGGGTTATAAGGTATCAACTGGATGGCCATAAAATGTGGAAGCAAATTATTGATCATAAATATAGGGTCAATGATCCAAACATCTTCTGCTGTAGTACTGCTGGAGCCTCCCCCTTTTGGAAAGGGGTTTTATGGGCGGCCCAAGCAGCAAAAATGGGATATCAGTGGAAAGTAGGTAATGGTAGAAAAGTTAGGTTCTGGGAGGACCAATGGTTTGGCACTTCTAGCTTAGCTGTCCAATACTGGGAAATCTATGTCCTAGTTAATGAAAAAACAGCCACTATTGCTGATGTTTGGGATGGTGAGCAGTTAAAGGTTACCTTTAGGAGGTGTTTTGATCAGAAACTCTTACAGCAATGGTTTGAAATTCTGCAGATTGCACAGTCCTTACACATTAGTGATGAGGATGATTGCCTTCTGTGGAAGTTGGACTCAAAGCATGTTTACTCTGTCAAGTCTTTTTATGCTGTGGTGAACTTTAGAGGGATCACCCCTGTTAATATTGCTTCAGTTTGGGAGATTAAGGTGCCCCCAAAATTCACTTCTTTCTCTGGCTAATGTCACATAACAAGCTGCTCACTAGAGACAACCTTGTTAAAAGACAAAATATAAATGACTTGACTTGCCTCTTCTGTAATGAAGAGGAATCCAGTGATCACCTTTTCTGTGATTGTGTGGTTGCTAAAAAGCTATGGTCCAGTGTACAGATGATTCTAGGTGTGGATAGATGCATTTACACTATTGGCAGAATCACAAGTATGTGGTCTGACAAGAATAACTTAGTGAAAAATGTTGTCCATGCTTCCATTTTGTGGGCTTTGTGGCTTGTAAGAAACAGTAGTTTCTTTAATCATGATGTTTGGTTGGGGCTGCAGGTGATCTGGAGAAAAGCTGCCTACAACCTTGCTCAATGGAGCATTCTGTCCTCGGGAAGAGACAGAGAGAAGATCCTGGATATGGGGAAGGCAATGGAGCATCTAGCTCAGGCACCTCCACAGTTATCCTGGGATCCTGGGTGAACCTGAAGAGGCTCACTGGTGCTGAGCTTATTCTCACTGATGACACTCGCCTAGTCACCGACAATGAGTGGAAATTCACTACTGAAGAGCTGGATGCACGGCTGAGGGAGAACTCACTGGAGCTGATCAGGGATGGTCATCTGCTTAGGATAGTTTGATCTGGAGTTGGGTTCTTCCTTTGTTAGGCTTTGTGCTGTTGCAGTTCGGTTGTCGCTTTGACTTAGATGGAGACTCTGATATGTAAAAGGTTATGCACTGCTTTAGCTAGACTTTCCTTTGCTTGTCTGTAATAATTCCTGGAGCTTGCGTCGGCTGCTCCCGGGAGCTAAACCTGAACTTTGTAAGGTGGTTTCATTTCTCTAAATGGAACCGGGGCGGGGCCCTTTATTTCTAAAAAAATAAGCTTTATGAGACGATGAACTCGTCAACCACCAACTCGTCCGCCGTCGTGCTTGATTCGACCCCCAGCAGCCGTGCCTGGGCCGCCACGCCTTGCTCTAGGGCCCTCAGCTCAGGCCGCCATCGATGGGGATCAGGTGGGTGGGGAACGGGGCCGAGAGGAACGAGAGGGCTAGTTCAGTCGGGATTCGTCTCCTTGGTTCGATAGAATAACGGGAGGGATATTTTTGGCTGCACTAGAAAACTTTGGCGAAACAGTGTGACGGACCCAACGGCGATGTCACATAAGGAAACAAATGAAGTTTGGATGTCAAATAGGAAAGAAGATTTTAAGCCAGTGTCAAATAAGGAATTTTCTCCACCTTATTTACCGGAACAACATGTTGCCTCTATTAAAAAGCCGCCACCACATAAATTAGGCCCTTAAACCGTAGCCTAGCACCAGGGTCCTCCAGTAGTTCCACTGCCTCATTTGGTTGACGGGGAGCTACCAGAGGACCCCATGGTCGGAGGGGAGAGATACATCGGGGAGAGCTGCAACAAGGAGAGTTTCGACATGCATGGTCGTGAGAGATAGTTAGGGTTTCCGAGTGGTAAATTTTTAGGTAACCAAAGTGGCATATCTCCAAGTCAAATCTGCCCGTAATTTGCGGTGTGTGCACACAAAACCGGCTCAGGGGGAATTTATCTGTTTTTTTATCCAATCAGCTACTAGATCCATTCCCAAATATAAGATGATTTCTTAGGCCATTTTAGCATATCAAAAAGTTTGAGGGACAGAGGTGCTAATACATTAGAGGGTGAAATACGTTTAATCTTTTTATTCATGGTATGGAGTTGAATTTTGTAGGAGAAGGTTATAGTAGGTACCTATGGGCCTGAAGCATTCTGCGGTATGGTGGGCCGACCTGAAACCGGCCTTTCCTCTAGTTCCCCTTTGATCGTCTTCTCGGCGTGCGGCGGCGCGTGTCTCGGCTAAGGCGGCCATGGCGCCAGAGGCGAGCCCGGCATCCACAAAAGCGCCGCCCGGAAGGGCAAACGCAGCTCTACGTCTCGCTCCTCGCCAGGTGCGTTCTTGAAATCACCACCAGCACCGCAAGGTTCTTCTCTCGGCGGCGCAAGCCGCTGTATGCCCACGTTGTGCTCGACGTAATGTCCACGGGAGATTTCTCGTTCGATATCCTCGCAGTCTAGCCGATTCGCGCATCTTCCCTCGTTGGCGCATCAGCAAACAGTCTCGGGCACAGGCAAGTCTTGCACCGAACAGTGGTTGGTTGGTGGCGTGCCATTTTCTTCTCTTTTGTTTGTCCTGGTCGTTAATTACAAGGTCAACTCATGACGATGGGTTTGAGCCTGTCTCTGTCCACGCACGTTGTGCGGAGTTCTTAAGCACTCAACTTGTCCCAGTGGACGCTTTGGTTTATTCCTCCCAAAACGGCGAGCCTAAAGATAATGCTGTATTGTCATTTGACAGTGGCTATCTTCTTCTCTCTTCTCTTTGTACTACATATCTCCTTCTCTCTCGCGCCGCCGCCTTCCCTCCCTCCTGCTGCCAGATTCGAGTCCCTACCTCAGGTAGCTCAGCAAGCTAGCGACTTCTGTCCTGAACCATCCGCAGCTCAGCATGCTAGGAGCCAGCCAGATACAGACCACATACACATCAGTTCGAAGCTGTGGAGTCAACCCCTAGCTGGGAACCAGTTTGGATGATTGGTTTGGGTGGAAAATTGCTATGGTTTGGTGTTGTTTAGATCCCAGCTAGTGTGCAGCTTTTAGTTTGGTTCGGATTGGTTGATACACACGAGTTTACAGTTTGGGTTGGATCTGAAACCATTCCCGGTCGTACTTGCAATCTTCTGTACATGGCCCTGGTACCCTCAACTGCAGCCGGCCACCATGCGCTGCAGATATTTGCATCCGGTGTCGGCCTCGGTGATGGTGTCGTTGCCCTTGAGGAGAAGCTGAGAAACGCTGACGTGGTGCTGGGTGCTGCCCGGGAGATCGAGATCCAGAATGAGTCCCTGGTACAGTCCTTGCCACAGCTGCAGCGTCTGATCTATGACGCCGAGGAGGTTCTTGATGAGATCGACTACTTCCGCGTGCAAGCAGAATTCAACGCCGATGAGGAGATGCTTGATGATATTGACGACCCTATGTGTGACGATGATGAGATCAACGGAGGTCGTGGTGGTGGTAGCAATGCTTCTAGTCCTGCTGCTCATGCTGATATGGATGACGAGCAAGGCAGTAGCAGTGTGTTGGTCCCCGTGGATGAACATGCCATCGTGCGGACTGCACTGAGAGCTGAACTCCACAGTGATGAGATGTTGCCTCAGATTTGTGATATCAGTAGGTCGTTGGGGGATTTTACTAGTGCCATACGTGATGCACTCAAGCTGGAGGAGTTGGATGCCATTGCGCTGGCAAAGCATGGATCTGAAAACACAAGGCGCTTGACGACCCCGTATCTCACTGTAACTAAGATATTTGGGAGGGACCATGAGAGGGACCAAATAATAAAGTTGCTGACCTGTGATGCCTATCGCAACCGAACCCTCACGGTTCTCCCTGTGGTTGGTAATGGCGGCATTGGCAAGACTGCATTGGCACAATATGTGTTCAGTGATCCTGCGGTAGAAACCTATTTCGATATGAAGATCTGGATATGTGTGTCCCTGAATTTTGATGTTGTCAGACTTACAAGACAGATGTTAGAGTGCATCACTGGAACAGACCAAAAGGGCAGTGCAAATTTGAATTTTCTTCAGGAGACACTTAAAGATGTACTGAAGGGCAGCAGAGTCTTGGTAGTTTTAGATGACATATGGGATATCAAGGACAGCAGTGAGTGGAGCCGGCTTGTGGCTCCATTGGAATCTAACCAGCTAGGGGAAGGTAATGTGATCTTAGTGACTACTCGAAACCAATCTGTGGTGAAGGATGTTGGTGCATTGGACTCAATTGCATTGGATGGTCTCGAAAGGGAAGCTTTCTGGGACTGCTTCAGAGCATATGCATTTGGTAAAGAAAAGGGGCAAAAGAAGTTGCACCGTATTGGGAGGCAAATTGCTGATAAGCTAAAGGGTTATCCGCTGGCAGCTAAAAGTGTAGGGGGCTTACTGCGGAAAAATATCAGTGTTGAGCGATGGACAAGGATTTTGGAGAGTAGAGAATGGATATCACATCAAGATACTGAAGGTATAATAGCAATTCTGAAGTTCAGTTATGACTATCTGCCCTTCCATCTGCGACGATGTTTCTCGTATTGTTCATTGTTTCCCAAAAGCTATCCGATTTATGCACAAGACTTGGTCCATCTTTGGATTTCACAAGGGTTTGTATATCCTGCGGGTGATAATAGAAGGCTTGAAGAAGTTGGGTCTGAATATCTTGATGATTTAGTGAATCTGGGTTTCTTCGAGAAAGTAGATAAAGACAGAACTGATACCCTCCACTATCTGATGCATGACTTAATGCATGACCTAGCTCAGGATGTTTCATCAAAAGAATGTTTTACTATGGATGATTCTCAGTGCCAACCAATGCCATCAACAGTTCGTCATTTGTCTATAATTGCTACATCTCAATATTCAGACTTTGAGAAAGATATAGTTCAACTGAGCTCACTGCAATCTAAGTCGCTCACGTCCTTGCTGCTATTTGGCAGTTTTGGTTCTACGTTTGTTACAAGCTTTCACTTTATGACTGATGTGATACGCAATTTGCGTACGTTGCGGCTGTCAGGATTTGAAGATGATGGGGACATTCTATCTTGCTTTGGGCACTGCATTCATCTTCGCTATCTGCGAGCAACCAAACAAGATAATGACAAACCCAAACCTTGGTTTCAAACATCTAATCGGCAGTTTCCTAAAGAGCTATCCGGGCTTTACCGCTTGCAATTTCTGAACGTAGGAGTAGACTGTCATCTTTCTAACTTGACGAAGAGCTTCTCTAATCTTGTCAACCTGCGCCATTTCATTTGTCATGAGGAAAGCCATTCAGAGATATCAAATGTTAGCAAATTAGCTTACCTTCAAGAGCTACTCCAGTTCACGGTCAGAAAAAATGCTGGTTTTCAGATAGCGCAGCTGGGTAATCTGTTTGATCTTCGTTCACTATGCATCTTTGGCCTCGAGAACCTAGAAAGCAAGGAAGAGGCAAACAGTGCTAGGCTTCTCGACAGAGAACACTTAAGAAGCTTACGGTTGAGTTGGGATGCTAGTAGGGTGTCTGATAATCCTAATGTCGTAAATGAGGTACTTGAGGGACTGCAACCACATCCGGAGCTGAACCATCTCCAGATCAGTGGGTACACGAGCGCTTCACCTCCAAAATGGTTAGGAGAGTCCTCACCACTTACCCATTTGCGATCGATCTATTTAGAAGATTGCAAGAGTTTACGAACTCTACCACCTTTTGTGCACTTGAAGTTTCTGAAGAAGCTACATCTGTCCAGGATTTGTGGTACACCTGATTTGTCAACTCGTTCTTTAGAGGAATTGGTTATTGAGGAAGTGGAAGAACTAGAAAGATGGATCATTAGAGATGAACTCTCATCACTAGCTTCTCAGCTGCAGGTTCTTGAAATTAAAGGTTGCCCAAAGCTAACAGAGCTTCCAGTTTCGTGTTACTCTACTGCTCAATCTCTGGCTGTTCCCGTGTTTTTGCTTCTCCACCGTTTGATCATACATGATTGTCCCCTGCTAATGCCGTTGCCTCCCTTACCTCTTGGACCCAAGGTATTGAGAATGACAACCGCAAATGTCGGCTCAGCATTATACGAGAGTTTGACATATTATCAGATTATGACTTGCCATATAATCAAACACTGACCCTGGATGGTGGTAAGAAACTGAGCACCCGAAGTGGAGTCTTAGCCTTGCATAATTTAGGAGCCTTGTCAAAACTCTCTCTCATAAGCTGCTCAAACCTCACTTGGTTTTCGTGGGCGGAGGCATTCTGGCAACTGAAGTCTTTGAAGAATTTGAGCTTCGAGGAATGCCCCAACCTCCTCTCAATGCCCGCAACAGAAGAAGAGCAAGACTACAAGAAAGATTATTCATTGCCATCTCTCGAGAAGCTTACAATGAGTCATGCTGCATCAAAGGGAATTGGTTTGGTCATGTGTTGTCACTTTTACCAGCTCTGTCCTACCTGGAGCTGACTGACTGTCCAGGGGAAGCAGATGATGAGTGCATGCTGCTAATTTCACCTGGTTCGTTAACATCTTTAAGAGAGTTATGTGTCTCAAATTGCGTAGAACTCTCTTGTGGAAACAATGAAGGGCTTAGAGGGCTCATCTCCCTTGAGAAGTTAAGGATTGGAGAGTGCCCCAAGCTCCTGTCGTCATTGATGCCCGAAGAGATGGATGAAGAGGGTGGAAGCTTGGGCAAGAGCATCCGCCTTCCATCATCATTGCAAAAACTGGTGCTTGATGGTGTTAATGACAGGTCGCTGTGTCTCTCTGGCCTCACCTCTTTGAAGGAGCTGGGTGTAACTGAGAGCTCGCATCTAGAATCTCTTGATCTGCACTCATGCACAGCACTGGAAGAGATAGGAATCCATTTCTGTGGTACGCTGTCTTGTGTGCAAGGCTTGCAAACATGCGTCCACTTGAGATCTCTTCACGTTTACAACAGCCCTGGCTTTTGGAATGCTTGGAGTCATGCGATGCAAGAGATGGGGAGGGTAGATCATGACTTTTTCTGCCCACAAGTGGAAAGCATCTGGACAGATGATCCCTCATTGCTGACTAGCTGCAGCTGTAAATTCCTCATGTCCCTAGAGAAGCTAGGCTTCATGTTCTACGAAGACGATGGAGACGTCAACTCCCCAATAGAGGATCCAAATGAAGATTTTCAACTCCTTACCTCCCTCACGGATTTGGAGTTCAACTCCTGCAGTGGACTCTGCTCCTTACCAACGACGCTGCATCTCATTCCTTCCCTCAAGAAGATAGCGATCAAATCGTGCGAAAGCATCGAGTCTCTGGAAGAACTGGTCCTCCTACCAGCTTCCCTGGAAGAGTTGCACATCAGTGGCTGCGAGAGCCTGCAGTCTCTACCTGCAAGGCTGGATTGCCTCCACTCATTCAAGAAGTTAGAGATCCTATGTTGTCCAAGGATCCTCTCCCTGCAAGAGCAGCGTCTGCCACCTTCCATGGAAGAAATGGTTATCGATTCCTGCGAAAATCTCCAGTCCCTCCCGGGTGACCTGCACCAAATAAGCTCTCTTAGCAAGTTAGAGATCAAGTCATGTCCAGGCATTAAGTCCCTGCCGGAGAGTGGCTTGCCATCTTCCCTGGAAGAATTGTGGGTCTGGGACTGCAGTGAGGAGCTAAAGGAGCAATTCAAAAAGATTAGGAACATCAAAAGGATGTCACACATATGTATGTAACTGAGTTGAGAAGTTTAAAAAGCTTTTCTGCTGGTCTCCAACTCGCATGTGTTTTAAGGAAGCTGCCCCGGACACAAACACAAGAATGTAAAGGTTGAAGTTGCATTTTTATTATGGTACGGGGAAAACGAGAATTATCTTCAGCTTTATTGAATTTGTGCTTAAGATTTTCCAATGATCCCAATGATCATTATCAAATGTTTTCTCTTCTCTTATTATTTATTTTTCACCTTCAGTTTTCTGTTTTCATTTTTCCTCTTATTGTTTCTTTTAAGTGAGATCAATATCAGTTCACTACGGTGCGTATTCTTTCATGAAAGTTTCTATCCTGCTCAACTTTACCTTGTTGAAGATTTGCACTACAATGTCTGTCATGTGTGGATATGATTGTTTTTCCCCACATTTATTTGAAACAGAAACATATGAGGCCATGTCTAAACCTGGCATAAATTCAAGTTCTCTGTAGCGAAAAAAAGAGAGAGCAAGTGTTTAGTGTTTACCTCCCCATTTGAAATGAAAAATAAAATTATGCCCTTCTCTATATGGATGGCTTGAGCCCCCTAGCTCTCATTATATCTTACCGGAAGGATATTGAACGGTTGCTCTTCACTAGGCAGTAAGGACCTGTGTCCAGTGCACCACATCAGGGTGGAGTGGATAAGAATCTTGATCTTGCTTCAGCTTATTAAGTGTGATAGACTCACAATACCATTTTTTCTGATTTACTATCTAGTGTCGCTCTGAGAAATCTTATTCTTTTAATTGTTCATGGTTTACAGGCAAACGCAGAATTCAAGCTTGCCCATTTTGTCACGCTTATTTTCTAAAATTTGCACAACTGCTCGAGCTGGGAGTCAAATTCAGTGAAAAGGCCTGTATTCTGGATTAGGTGGAAATCTTGTCGGTGTTCTCCCGTGAGTTTGAACAATTATACTAGTTAGTGCATGCATTCCCTTAATATTGCATCGTGGCTTCTTTTTTTCGAGATTAACTAGTATAATGGCTTCTTTTCTTCACTTACGTTTCACACCATTAGATGAAATTACTGCCAAAGTTGCCTCAAATATATTGTTTTGGTTCACTTAAGATTATTTTTAATTGTTGCAGGGCTTCTGCTCTGTTTGTGGGGATACGCGAACCAACTAAACGGAAACTACTGGAACCTTTGAGTGTCGTTGCTCATCTTGTAAGTCCGCACACATTTCATGTTGGAATAGCTGCTTGCTTAAACCAAGGCACGCAGTCTTTTCTTACTTTCTCATACACACCTGGCAAGTTTGTGGACGGCCCTTATAATGCTAAAACGCAAATAATGCTATTTCACACCGTCTTTATGTATTCTTAATCTCTTAAGCATGTTGGAATATGTCAGCCTTGTTTTCCTAATGAGGATCGTACAGGCTGCAGGGGCTGTTGGAGGTTTGCTGGCTCTCATTCGAATGCTTCGTGTCGTGGCCCAAAGAGGTTTGTATTTATTTTATTTTATGTACATTAAATGTTGTTTGTACTGAAAATGTTGTTTTTCTGTACATCCTTGTAGATTGTATTTATTTTATTTTGTGTACCTTAAATGTTGTATTTTATTTTATTTTCTGTAGATTGCATTTCATTCAGGTGGTCAAAGCGAAGGATGCAGCCGAGAGTAGCAGCCGCAGCGAGCCCACGACGGAGAAGGACGGACCAACCAATTGTGCATCCTATTTATGCTGATTCACTCCACACTGCTGCCCCTTTATTCCTTTCATACCAAGATTTACTCAGATTTTGTGTTTCTTCTTTCAGTTTCAGTTTGTTCTTTTTAATCTCAGAGAGAGCGAGCCTACTGTGACAGTGCTCCTCTTTTCAAGTTCTGTGTAGTCTTTGTCAATTTTCATTTTTATCTACCATCTTTAAACACTGGTCAATTATCACACATACTGATTAAGTACCACACCGGCTTGATCTCTCAGATGTGATCATAGGGGTAGGATGTAGAGTGTACCTGTGTACGTGTGTGTATGTGAGTTGTACAGTGTTTCTCAACAACAACAAAATACCACACTTGGTAACACTACAGGAATGCGTAGTTACGCCGATGGCTTTTTGCCGCCGGCATAGCCCAGATTGCGTCGGCATAGGCTATGCCGACGGCAGTCGTCGGCGTTACAGGCCCTCGGCTTAGCCTCTAATGCTGTCGGCGTACCAAACTATGCCGACGGCTTTGCCCTCGAGATAGGCCTAGGCCAGATTTTTTTAACCAATTTTTTTCGAAAATTTTAATTTCTTTATCTTTTTTCTATATTTTTAATTCTATTCCGAAATTTCTCACTTAGCCACACATTTAATCTCTGATTACATAATTAATCTCAGGTCAAAGTACATACCCTGGTCAAACTTCTCATTCGGTCACCCATCCTCAAATTGCTCTAGCCCAAGCACGCTTAACTTTTGAGTTCTTTCCAAATTAGCTTTCAAATAAGAATTTAGAACTTACTGATATTAGTATCCTATCAATCATATTAACCCCTGGGTCATGATGTTACATTTTTTATTTTTTAAATTTTAAAAATTTATTTGAATAAATAACAATGATTATGTAATAATATTTTTTGAATAAATAACAATAAAATGAATTTTACTTTATTTTTTCTTTTTACATTTAATATGAAATAATTCATATCTTTAAATCCGTCAATCGAAATTTGACAAATAAAATGTCTAAATCGATTAGAAAAATGAGAGGAATTCAAATATGACATCCATATCATCTTTTGCATACCAAAAACATCGATAAACTTGCTATGAAAAAAAACTCTAGCATGGAGCCAAATGATCAAGTTATGGCAATTCCCACGGCACAGTTTGTGATAAAGTTCTCATGTTCGACAAATAGGTGTATCTTGGTATAAGAAACAATGGTTCCGAAGGGATTTTTCAAATTATTTTTATAAATATCATTTTTCTTTTTCTAAGTGGTAAAGATGACTTTTTTGCGAACCAAGTACAAAATATATGGTGCAAAATGGCACCCATCTAATTATCACAAAGAGTAGCCTACATTTGATGGATAATTCCCAAATATTAGGAATTTTCTTGATTTCTATCTAATTTCGCCTAATTAAATGAGTTTATGCTGATTTTCTGAAAGTACTCCAAATTTGAATTACAAGTGCTTGATTGTTTGGTCTGAATTTTTTTGAAAAATCATTTTAAGGTCCACGGATATATCACAGAAACATCGATAGTTTTAGAAAATTTGACCTCTTTCGATGAATTGTCATGGTGGCCATTTTGACCGTTTTTTGAAAAAAATCTAATAAAGTGAAAAAAAACCTCCAAAAAAGATATCCTCTCGCATGGAGTCCTTTTATGTATACTAGTTGCTATGAAAAATGATAAACTTGATTTTTGACAAATTCTCCAAAAAAAAATTCACAATAAGGTCTATCATGTATAAACATTTATAAGTTTCAAGACAAATGATCAAGTTATAAACATTCCCACGGCATAGTTTATGATAAAGTTCTCATATTCGACAAATAGGTGTATCTTGGTATAGGAAACAATGGTTCCGAAGAGATTTTTCAAATTATTTTTATAAATATCATTTTCCTTTTTCTAATTGGCAAAAATTACTTTTTTTGTGAACCAAGTACAAAAAATATGGTGCAAAATGGCACCCATCTAATTCTCACATGAAGTAGTCCACATTTTATGGATAATCCCCAAGTATTAGGATTTTTCTTGATTTCTATCTAATTTCTCCTAGTTAAATGAGTTTATGCTGATTTTCCGAAAATAATACAAATTTGAACTACAAGTGTTTGATAATTTGGTCTGAATTTTTTTTAAAACTCATTTTAAGGTACACAACTAGTGGTTATATCACAGAAATATCGATAGTTTTCGAAAATTTGACCTCTTTCGGTGAATTGTCATGGCGGCCATTTCGACGGTCTTCACCCTTTATTATTGATTCCGTCCTTGCTCATGATTTTTTTTAATAATATAGCTTGAACAATGTATATGATGATGTAGGTCTCCTTGTCCTCTTCGAAACGAGCTAAAGAACATCAAAATCCGAGTTCATATGTAAAAGTTATAATCAAAACGGTCAAAACAATTTTTTAGCGCAGGCAATGTCGTTGCTGTCGGCATAGATCAAAAGAGAGCTATGCCGAGGGCAATGCCGTTGGCGTATCTCCCTGGAGATCTACGCCGAAGGTTTTTTGTGGGCAGGCCTGTTCGGGGTCTATGCCGACGGCCCCGACAAAAAGCCGTCGGCGTAGACCCTGGCCGTCGGCATAGCTCCGCTTTCCTGTAGTACCACACATTGTGGTGCATGTATTGATCTCATTATATATGTTCTTGACGTTGGCTGTCCTGGACGCCATGTGGTACGAGTACGACCACACCAGTTTTCGTTATGTCAACGCGTTGGGTACTTCTCATATTTGCTCGAATTTCCTCTTAAATACGTCCGTTTATGCAAGGAATAAAATAAGTGAAAGATTTGCACATCTTTTGCTTTTATTAGTGATCAGCGGATAAGTCAAAGAGATAATCAAAGAAATATGCAAGAATATCACGTTTAAAATTTAAACGAGGATAAACATGTGTGTAAAAACCACTTATCATCTCCTTGATTCTTTAAATTTCTTATGAAATTTCATCTATAAATGAAACCAATTATGAATAGAACCAAAAGATAAATAAGAAAACCATGATAGTACCAACTAAAGGCAAAGGAAATAAGTGCACTTTCAATGGATCGCTATTGCCAGTCTCACCAAGCTGCGCTAGGTATTAACTCCACTGAATTTAGCAAAATCAAGCACCTTGTAACCTTCGGGATATGGTAAAGCATCAAAGTATTTCGGCTAGGGTCGACAGGAGCGCCTACCACGCCATCTTCGACCGGCCTACTTTCTCCAAGTTCACGGCAAACCAATGCTATGTGTATCTGCTGCTGAAGGTGTCAGATCCCAAGGGCATCATCACCATCACCGACGACTACAAGCGCTCCTTCGAGTGCGGTGGGTCAGCACCACTCTTGGCGAGTCCCTCATTGCAGCCAAGGAACTTGCTGAGTTCCAGAAGTCAGTCAACACTCGTGAAATAATGCATTCTAAGTGGGGCTACATGACTCCGTCCAATCGGGTCAGGATACCAAGAAGATCAACCTCTCTAGAGGGTGACTCATCTAAGATGACCAAACTTGTTCCCCGCCTTGACTCCAAATAGTAAAGCACACTCGCCGAGTTAAATTTGGGACATCTTCACATGGAAGCCCTCTCACATGCAGGTGTACCAAGAAAAACTCACTGAGCACTCTCTCAACATCTAACGAAAACGTGAATCCAGTCAAGTAGACATTTCGTCATTTTGTAGATGATGTTAATATTAAATCAGGAGCGTGCTTTTATTTTCTCTGAACATGTCTGGAAATCCTAACTCTTACTACACCGATATCTTTACGCAAATACAATATGTTTATGCAGTAAAAATTATGAAAGAGTTTCGTTTTTCTTTACGAATGTCAGCAGCCAAAATCTGCCAGTGAGATATTCAATAGTTTATTCAATTACTTTGTTTAAATACAATCCCAGTATTCTTCGCGATCTTGCAAATCGTAAATATTGGGACAACAACACACCCAGTCCCTCAATCAGTTATTACATTTTGATTCTATTATAAGCCTTCACTGGAGTTCATACCTGATTTTGGTAAATGATGACAATCTCTATGGACTAATATTTGAATTGAGCTATACTTGAAAGGTTTTGTCCATATGCAATGTTTGAATACCAGGTAAAAAAATAAAGTTAAAGACGATGGAGCTCTTGTGTGGAACTCAAGGCTTGTCTGCTTTTAACTAATTTGTTACCATGGAGGTTCAAAATCTCAATATGATGATTACATGAGAATAGTTCAAGATATGGCTCTATGTCGCGATCATGATGAACTAATTGTATGAGCATGGTTGACCAAGGCGTGGGCCATACCGTGAAGTGAAGAACTCATTATGTATGTCAAGATATTGTGAAAGAGTAAGAAGAAGATAAAGTGATGACCAATGTGATGCTAAGATGTGATCTGAAAAATGGTCGTGGGAGTGTTGAGCCTACATCGAGTATGTCTTGAAACAGAAGATTGTGCGAACATTTATGTGTATCTTTGCCCCATATCGTTAAACTAGTCAGGTGAACAATTCCACGAAGGAAAATATACTATTCCTATGATTTGGTTCGTCCATTTTTCTTTAATCGAAGAGGCCCCCTAACATTCCACCTCCACTCTTCGTTCGAATCAGAGAGGCCCTAAGTATGAACACTTAACGAAGTATGTATTATACTAGCTAAGCGCCTTTCTCCAAACGAAGAATCTCTCTCTCTCTCTCTCTCGCTCTTTTCTTTCCGGTCGATATAAAAAATAGCATACTCTATCTTCGCGAGGAAAGCAGAGCACGAGATTGTTTTTAAGAGGATAAGAGTTTCCACTTGGTTTCGTTAGGACGTTCTAGAGGAAAATCCAGGATAATCCCCTTGTGATTTATATGTGAAGGACATTTCACCCTTTTTTGGAGTTCAAAGGACATCTCTTTGTTTTTGAAAAAAAAGGAGATCTCACTTTTTTTTTTGAGAATAAAAAAAGAAGAAGATCTCACTTGACACAAGGATGTGAGCTGCATGAATGAAACTCACTGATGGGCCGTTTATCCGATATATGAACCCAGCCGAATCCATTATAGAGAGTGGGCGTTGAAAGTTCAAATAATGAATCGAGATTCCCTCAAAAAAACAAATGAATCGAGAGAGAGAGAAAAAAAACAGGGAAGGAAACGCTTTTCTTCTTCTGGTCGTACGCGTCAGCAGGCCGACAGCGGCGTGAGTGAGAGCGAGCGAGATCCAGAGCAGAGCTGCTGCAGCAGTTATAGCGCCAGCCATCTCGCTCACCTTCCACCACCACCACCTCCTCGTGCTCCGATCGCGTCCCGCCTCCGCCCCCGCCTCCGCCACCACCTCCTCGCCGCGCGACGGTAACCAACCTCTCTCTATCTCTCTCTCTAGAGCATGTGTTGTTCAGCTGTTTCCTTAGCGGCGAAGAGCTAGATCTCGCTGACCGGCGAGTTCCGACCCGTCCAAGATCCGGTCTTGCGGCCCCGGGACGCCGGATCTGGGCGGCCTGCGCGAAGATCCGGGCGCTTCAGTGTATTTCTTGGGTCTGGTCCGGGCTGCGTACGTGGATGCTGTGATCCGCCACCTGGGTTGGCGAGTTGCCGCTGCTGCCTTCCTGGAGTGGAGCACGATCGGTTCCCGTGCTGCTCTCGAGCGTAGATCCGTGGCGGGCGGGCCGATTGCTCCTGGTTTCCCGTAGGCTATTGCTCGCGTTATGTTTACCGGTGTAGCTGTAGAGGCCACATCGACGTTGTGTATCTTGTCCCTGTTCCTCCAGCGAGTTGTGCATTTTGATCCAGCTTGCGGAATGCTACCAGAGTCAGTCGAGTCGAGTCTGGGTTCGGTGACATGGCTGCCGATCTCGTGCATGTATGGGCGTGTAGAGGAGGAGAGGACTGCTCCTTGTACAGATTGATCCTCCTACTTCCACCGTTCACCAGGAAATTGTCCAAATTTACACATTAGTCTTGCAAACAACTGTGCGGGGCCTGCTGTTAGATGCATGGGAGCCGACTCCGAGGAGTTGCGTACCTATGTCGGTTAGAACTAGTGTGGTTATGGACGGTGGAGTTAAAGAGGAAAAAACTAACTACCGAATGAAAGATCGATGTGGCCATGTGGGCATGCTGCAAGCATTTTCATTTCGGATTTGTATTGGTCTTTTGGCAAGCTGGTCTCGGTGACTGTCTTGCGACTTTATGTAAGATCCTACTTTGGTGGAATGTGCAGTTCCTGAATGCAGGTGTTTTAGTGATAAAAGTAATTACCACAAACTACCTTCCCTTGTTCCATTTCATGTTTTTTAGTGCTCTCTTTGTCAACTCGTGGGCTGTGTCTTTTGGCTTTCTTGACAATAGATGTAGCACATCCATAACTGTTTGTCAAAAATTACGATCCACATGTTTATATATAATTTGAAAATATTTCTTGCTGTAACTGATATTGGTCTTATTCTACTTGCAGATATTCTGTAGGAAATGGCTGACGGTGAGGACATCCAGCCTCTTGTTTGTGACAATGGCACCGGAATGGTCAAGGTCAGAAATTTTCCTCCCTGCTGTTAAATAGTCACCCCCTGCATTTGTTAGTATGTCATTTTCTTATGGTTTATTATCTAGGCTGGTTTCGCTGGAGATGATGCACCGAGGGCTGTTTTCCCTAGCATAGTTGGCCGCCCTCGGCACACTGGTGTTATGGTTGGGATGGGACAGAAGGACGCCTATGTTGGTGATGAGGCGCAGTCCAAGAGAGGTATCCTCACACTGAAATACCCAATCGAGCATGGTATTGTGAGCAACTGGGATGACATGGAGAAGATCTGGCATCACACTTTTTACAATGAGCTCCGTGTGGCACCTGAGGAGCACCCTGTCTTGCTCACTGAAGCTCCTTTGAACCCAAAAGCCAACAGAGAGAAGATGACCCAGATCATGTTTGAGTCTTTCAATGTTCCTGCCATGTATGTCGCGATTCAGGCCGTGCTTTCCCTCTATGCAAGTGGTCGTACTACTGGTATGAGCTGTTTCCACTTTCTTGTTCAATTTGATGCTTTGCTTATGCTGCCAGCCTGCCATCCACCAATTATTTAGAATTTTTGTCAAGTTCCCATACTTAAGTCACAATTTATGCTAACAAATTTCGTAATGCTCACTGGCTTGCATAAGTTGGATATGCCAATTGTGGTTATTGCCCAGTGCTTACTACATCATATGCATTCGTCGCTGAAGGTATAGGAGTTTTGCTTAGTGCAGTAATTTGTGGCTGAAAGTTTTGTCTGTCCACAGGTATTGTTCTCGACTCTGGTGATGGTGTCAGCCACACTGTGCCCATTTATGAAGGATACGCGCTTCCTCACGCCATTCTTCGTTTGGATCTTGCTGGTCGGGATCTCACGGATTCCCTTATGAAGATTCTCACCGAGAGAGGTTACTCCTTCACGACCTCAGCCGAGCGGGAAATTGTAAGAGACATCAAGGAGAAGCTCGCATATGTAGCCCTTGATTATGAACAAGAGCTGGAAACTGCCAAGAACAGCTCCTCGGTTGAGAAGAGCTACGAGCTACCTGACGGTCAAGTAATCACGATCGGCGCAGAGAGGTTCAGATGCCCTGAGGTCCTCTTCCAGCCATCCATGATCGGCATGGAGTCCTCTGGAATCCACGAGACAACCTACAACTCCATTATGAAGTGTGACGTCGATATCAGGAAGGACCTGTATGGCAACATCGTGCTCAGTGGAGGTACAACCATGTTCCCTGGTATTGCTGACCGTATGAGCAAGGAGATCACTGCTCTCGCTCCGAGCAGCATGAAGATCAAGGTCGTCGCTCCGCCCGAGAGGAAGTACAGTGTCTGGATTGGAGGGTCCATCCTAGCCTCGCTCAGCACTTTCCAACAGGTACTTGCACTATAGTCTACTGCACACACATGTTCAACTTCACCTTTATAACTTACCACCAGCATCTGAATTATGTTATAATATATGACTATGTTAGCGTTTTTCAACTTCACCTTTATAACTCACTATATCAGGCTTCAGTTGAACCTGCATCTGAATTATGTTATAACATGCGACTCTGTTTGTACCAGATGTGGATATCGAAGGACGAGTATGACGAGTCTGGCCCCGCGATCGTCCACAGGAAGTGCTTCTGATCACGAGTGCCTCCGCTGTTATCGTCTAGCCTCTGGAGTTTAGTTTGGTTCATTCTTCTAGATATGTATTGCTCCCAGACATGACTACTCAGGATATGAGCCACTTGTATGTGTGGTTGCTCCATGTGCAAGTGCAAGTGCAAGTCACACCGTGTGTTTGTGAGATCAGTTGTCAAACTTGGTTGGTTGGCTTGATTGGATTTGTTGGAAGCTGTCTGTAATCGCTTATAAGTTATATGTGTATTTTATTATTTTGCTGTAAGGGGATAATTGTGCTGAATCTTGGATTTGTTTTTCAAACCTGAAAGTGTTATGCAGTGGTCATGCATGGATGAAGTATGAACTGCTTTTCCATGGGATCATCAGCTGTTCATTTAATCTAAAAGTGTTATGAAGGGTTTCAGTTATCTGATAAAAAATTCAAAAACTAGCCCATTACAAACGATAGCATAATGCAAACATTTGAATAGTCAAACAAAATCGGCTTTGTTTTAGAACATTGTGCACTAGATGACACTTAGAAATAGTCTAGTCCTACTTCAAGAATCTATATGACATGAACACTTCAAAACAACGAGCTTCTTTTCATTTCATGGCAAAGGCTATGTACTTCCTGTTCTGCTAGGGGCTCATCTTCATGCTTCTATTCCAATTTCATCAGTGCTCCGTGCTCCTTCGTGGCAGGACATGAGCCGAACCAGTGGCTGGTTATTTACTCGGTTTGAAAGCGCCAGCCAACGAGTTGTATGCTTCTATGCAGCATCTGAACTTTTCCTCTGCTTCAGGCTGCGATACATACAACAAGTGTTGAGAATCAGCAACTGTATAGAGGTTTTTTCTTCTAGCTCTGAGTTTGCAACCAGTGTGCCACAGGTTGCAAGCAAAGACAATCAATACTGACCTGTGAAGATCCTTGGTGCTTGTCCGGATGCCATTTGAGAGCCGATGCGCGAAAACTGCACATACATCAAACCGAGGAAGAAAAACTAATTAAGAATCACATCATCTGAAACATTGCAAATGTAATAGAGATGCTCCAAGACTCACGCAGACTTGATGTGGTCAAGTTTTAAGGGACCCGACGCTGGCAAGCCAAGAGATATCCTATGGCCCTTCAGATCATCGCGGCAAGACTCCTCTTCCTCGTCTACATCACTTTCATTCCAAACTCTTCCCCTTGATTTAGTTGATTGAGAATCATCCCTCCACTGAAACCCATTAGGCGTACCGCCAAGATCATCATCCTCCCCGGGCCAGTACCAGGTGAAAGATGTCTTGCCGCCAAAGGTCCCGTGGGGGCTATCACTGCAGTCACCGTCATCAAAGTTTCGCCAGTCTATCGCACCTATATAGAAAACCATGGTGCACTTGTTATCGCCCAGATATACTGAAAATAATCGTGTGCTGTTTATGCTTTTAAAGCAAGAGAAAGATAAACTATGCTCCAAACACAGTTCAAAATGAACATACTTCAAATGATAATTCGCGTGCATTGAGTTCAGTGCTATTGTACTACAAGTAGAAGTCCATAACGACATGAAGCTTAGGAAGGCAAGCACATTGCATCAATGAAAATCCATCTGAAGATTGGAAATATAATTTTGAGAAGATAGTAAATGCCGTCGCACAATTCTAACCAAGAATAAATCCAACCAATGGACACTAAAAGATGTTCAGTAGCAGGCTCTTTTGAGAATCAGAAAATACAAGCTGGTCTTGAGTAAATACAATGAATTGGAAGGTAAAAAAAGGGTTGGAGAGTAAACTTACCTCTGCCTTTGCTATGTGGACTATTTCCAGGACCGGAGCGGACTTTCGATTTGCCACCAGCTTTCTGCTGCCTCGTTTGTTTATTGCCTCTTTCCTATTGACATTGTTCAGATCAGTTACAAAATATAATCTTTCTCTTTACAAAAAATTGCAACATGTTCTAAGCAATTGAGTGAAAGAAGTATTCACTTCATGTATCCTATGTATCTGATTTCCCAATGGCTTAGTGAACATGCTGACCGCATAGTTCAGTTATACCAGGATAAAATGTTCTGAATGCCCTTTCTGTTTAACCTCGTGGCTAAATCAGAGAGGTGCTGGCATTTACGGACAGGTTCACAAGCTAGGAATCAAAGGAAATGGTCACAGTACCTGACATGGGCCGCCGTTGAGCAGGATGTTCTTAAGAGCTTTCTTGGCGTCGCTGCGCTTCTCGCGGACGTTGAAACTGATGCGTGGCTACACAAGAATGGTACCTGAACCGTCAGACCCAAGTCCCACATAATCGAATAGCTACATCGCCTGCAAGTTTATCGATCTAGCGGAGCCAAATCATGGCAGGATTGGGCGTCGAGATTCAAGAGCTGGAGGGGTGATTTGAATTATTGTTTTCGAGAATGACAGGGGGATAGAATCCCCACTGTTTGTTGCTTATTACTCGAAGGATAACAGTACAGTTACACGGGGTGCACCCAAGTGCGGATAGAAAGAAGCAACCCAAGTGGAGAGGGCTATCAAACCAACAGCCACACTAAACAAAGATGCAAAGAGAGAAAAGACAACATTGAGACCTAAAATTACTCTCCTACCGACATTAAGCTGCTACAACTCATAGAAGAACCACCACCATATTTTCTTGCTTGCCGAACTTGCATTGCACATTAGCATCCAGCATCACTAGTCTTCATCAAACCAGGTTATTTGGTTGCCGCTCTTGTCGACGGCCTCCGCTCGCCCTTTGGGGGGAGGAAGCCTCAAAGGAGGGAGAACCAAGGCAGGAGAACGAGGAGATCCCAGAAGAGCGGATCTAAGGTCTCGCCAACCCGGCATCAGACTAGCGAGTGAGCCGCTCCTGTCAATACTCAACGGACACGACGACCTCAGCTTCAGCCGACACCACTCTTCCGCATTAGGTCCGTCGAATAGGACCATGCGGTAGCCACTCTTGCTAGGTTCTCCGCTCGCCCTCTGGGCGGAGGAAGCCCCGGAGGAGGGAGAACAGTAGCGAGAGAACGAGGACTCGATGCCTCGCTAACCCGGCTTTGGAGGAAATGGTCGAGCGGGGAAGAGAAAGCCGAAGAAAGGAAACCACAGGAGACGCACGGCGGGACACAGCAGCAACAGCCAACAAGTGAGCAATCGAAGGACACGACGGCAAAGCAACCAGGCGAGAGGCTGCAGCGGTGAGGGGCGCAATGGCGAAGAAGAGATTCCTGAACATGGATAGAGCCACCATGTCACGGAGGGAGACGGTGACTCGAGCACCAGAAAGGATAACGAGGATGGCAACGCGGGCGCCGGGTGGGGGCGGGAGAGGAGGTACAGGGACGGGCTGAGTTGCCAAGAAGTTTAGGTGGGTGCGACACCGACCGGGCGGCGGCTGAGATGGGCGAGGAAGCAGACCCGCGCAGCATGGGAAGCAGACCATCTCCGACCAGATCCAACACGAGCAGATCCGCAGCGCCGGGGGGAAATCCAGGAAGCCGCTCCGCCACCTGCCTTGTCGAGGAAGAGCAGTCGGGCAGCGCACCGACCGGACGCCGCCGGGTGGGCGTCGCGACCAGAGCCCCACGCGGCCGCCTCCGCGAGCTGGATCTCGTCTGAGCAAAGCAGAGCAGCCCGCGAGCGTACCGCACGCCGCCGGAAGGCACCGAGGCCAGCTCGCCGCGCACGAAGCAGGCCGCGAACGGGTGGCCGAAGAGGAGCAGGGGCGGGCAGAGGCTCCGCTGCCATCAGAAGACACGAGAGGAGACGAAGCGATGCGGGGAGGCCCGCCGCCGCTACCGGCCGACTGTGGAGGTCGCCTGCGACGGCGGCGAGGGGCTGGGTGGCCGGAGGTGGGCTAGAGGAGGTGCGGCGGGGGAGCCTCCTGAGTCGCCTGGAGCGGCTCGGGAGGCGGCTGATGGCAGCTGTTTATCAAATTTTTCGGGTGATTTGATTTGGACAGGACGATAGAGGGACAGGGAGGCGTTGGAGAGGAGGATGGGGCGGGATGGCGTACCGAGGATTTGGAGAGCGCCGCGGCGGCGGTGGAGTGGAAGCTCGCCGCCGCAACCGCAGCGGCCCTCCGTGAAGCTGCTTGCATCCCTGCGGCGGCGTGGCGAGGTGAGGACGAGGTTGAGACTCTTGCGCCTGGAGCGCCAGGAGATTCGTGCGGCCGGTCTGTGGGAGGGAGAGCCAGGATTTCTTCCGGCAATTAACTGTTTTTCACTTGCTATTGCTAAATTCTAGCATACCCCCAAATATCTTCCTAAATTGGTTTTTAGCCCAAGCATGCACTGAAATGAACATTAGGACAGAAGCTATTTCAGAGAGATATTTGGGCTTACCAAGCATGATCGGCCGGATAAAAGCGATAGCTTTGGCTATCTCTTGGAGCCAAAGTTGTTCAGAGATTAAAATGATGAAAGGAGAAGATAATATTGATGGGGCCAAAATGATTTTTTTAAGCAATAATCAAAGCTATTCGTGTTTTCGCTATGAGGGTTTTCAAATTTCCAAGAATTTTTGCAAGGAGATTAATGATGCTATGTCAGCCTCGTGATGGGAATATACAGACAAGCACGAAAGGATCATTGGTTCTCTTGGTAGAGAATGTGCATTCCTCGGATTCCACAATTTACACTCTTTCAACCTAGCTATGCTTGAAAACAGGTTTGGTGGTTGATCAATAAACCTCATTCATTTTGTGCTCGGGTCCTAGGGGCGAAATATTATCCACATAGTGGCATCTTGATGGAAAGATAAAAATAGGGGTCTTCCTACACTCGGCAATGCATTGTAGCTAGACTTCAAACTTTCAGGCGTGGGCATATTTGGAGAGTTGGGTCAGGAGAAAAAAACATCAGGAGGACCACTCGATACCAAATAGTTTCACATGGAAGGTTCAAACGCCCCAGCAAATTCTCCTAGGTACCGGTGATGAACTAATTAAACCAATTACTACATATTAACAATTTCCATAAAGTGAGCACTTGGCTGAGGATTTTGTATCTTACAACTTCTCTATTCGGTCAGCCTACTACACTGGGTTGCGTAGTGCATAAGGACAATATTGGCCGTCCTCAGAGGATTTGGAAAAATTCCTGCCCCTCCGGACCGTCCGATCTTTATAAAACTCAAAATATTGTTCGTATGACCTTTATAGGATAACCTTACCGGCGCAGCAGATATTTTTGTACTATTGCAACATCGTTCCAACATTTTTTTCCCGCGGTGGGTTAAATCCTTACAAAATCCATCGCATCAAATAAAAATCCCCAATGTAGAAAAAAATATATGAGTATGCAGCGTATCCTTACTGGTCATAGCAAATCCCTGGAAAAAATCGAAACACATCTGCAACAAAGGAGGATTTTGCGGCATTCAAGCAACATTTACATCAGAGATTCGGTCGCAATCTCTTGCTCGTGTGTCCGCAGCAAAACCTGCGCGAGTTTGCATCATTTGAAAAACGTTCGCAGCACCGACTTTCACGCAACAGTCCGGTCGCCTTCATGGACCTCACGACCTCCACCGTGGGCATCCATGGTGTTTTGGATCCACACTCGGGAACTCTGCCCATTGTGTTTTGGATCGGGCGGAGTCGATAAGAGAAGGACCCTACATGATTAAAAAAACCTTTTTCGTCTAAAGAAATTAACCGCGGTGAAAGCATTCATAGTCCGGGGTCTGCAAATAAAAAAAGAGGAAAACAATTTATCTCTGAAAGAAAAAAAGATTAAAAAGGACTAAGGATGACTCCAAAGGGCCGACGCAAACGGACGCGCGTTTGGTCCGCGTTTGGTCTGTTTGCGTCGGCAACAGGACGCGCGTCCGGCCTAGGTCCGCCCCTTTCCGGCCACTACGCCCAACGGGGCCGACGCATTGAGTCCGCTTGCCACTTTTTCCCCAAACTTTTTTTTTGATATTTGGATTACATTTTTAAAAACTGAAATTACATAGTAATAAACACTAAAACCTAAACCTAATTTGAAGAAAATTAATAACCGACCACCGGCCGGCAAGGGGGAAGATCAAAGAGGGGCTCCGGCCTTGAGGAACGTCACGCATCATGCCCGTTCTGCCACAGACTTGCTGGCTCTTCCTTCATCATGGCCGCGGCCAGCGGCGGACTAGCTGGCTCCTCCTCCTCGGTCCTTTCGTAGCTACGAAACATGTAGCGGCACCGGCTTCGTTGTAAAATTGGCCGCGCATAGGCGGCCTAGCCGGCGAGGATATGGCATCAGTTGGAGCCGCCTGCTCCGTCGGCCGCATTGGCCGCCTCGGCCGCTTTGGCCTCGCGGTGCCGTTTGCGGCGCGCCGCACGCGACGCGGTCTCGATGGCGCGGCGAGCTTGCTCCGTCTCGGCCTCCTGTGCAGCGTCGGCAACGGCGTGCGCGGCGGACATGAACGCGGCCGCCCTCTGCGCGTTCAGCTGCATGTGGGCTGCCTGCGCCGCCTCCTCCTCGGTGCTCTGGACATAGCCAGCGCGCCGCCGGCGGCGTACTCTTCTTCGTCTTTGTCGACGCAGTCGGAGTACGCGGCCTGCACCGCCTTCCTCTCGTCGTCCGTCAGGCACGGACGCGGCGGCCGCGGAATCATGCCGGCCCATGCCGGGCTGGTCACCATCCGGCGAGAGAAGCTGCCGCGATAGCGCCCCCGCGCGCTCATACGCGCTCGCTCGACCTGGTCCACCAGATGCTGCGGCGGTGGCGTCGGATCCATTCCGGCGCATGGATCTGTGCTTGGAGGTGGTGGCCGCCGTGGCTGGGGGGAGGGCTAGGGTTTGTGTGTGCCCTAGGGTTTGGCCGGCCGGCGGGATGTTATACAGCTCCACCGCCCACAGTTATTGCGGGTAGGTGGCCGTTGGGGTCGATGACACGCGGGGCCAGGGCGGACACGGGGAGGACGCAGGAGCGCTCCGCTCGCGTCCGGGGCCGACGCATCGGTGGCCCAAATTTGGGGCAGGAATCGGCCCAAATTTGGGCCAGAAATGCGTCGCGTCGTCCCGTTGGGCCGTGTTTTTGCCCCCCGTGGACAGGAACGGAGGCGCGCGGACTCGTCGTCCCGTTGGAGTCATCCTAATGCAGGCAGGAGTACCTATTTCCCGGTAACAAACAATGCGCAAATGATCTACTCCTCCTCCCTTTGCCAAAGTGAGTCCGCCCTCCACGCATGGAGTCGTGCTGCAGGCCGCGACGGGCGGGCCACCGCGAATCCAGCAGTCCCGCCTCGGCCTCCGCCTCCCCGTATACCTCTCATCGTCCACCCCCGACCTCGCCTCCACCCCCACCGGTCTCAGATCAGATCCACGTCCTCCGCCTCCTCCTCGGCTCCTCTCTCAGGTAACGCGCGGAACTCCCCAATGCTAGTAGATTTTCCAATCCTCCGACGATCTGTGATCATCGTCGATCGACTAGTTTTAGGTTCGCTCGAAAATTTCCGTTGCATTTGCCGTTTCGATATGCGTGAGTCGATCCTGAGCTGGCCGGGAAGAACAGTCTTGCTTCCATCGACCCTAGTACGTGGCTGGATGGAAGAAGATAATTAGTTTCAAATAAATTACCATGACTTTTTTAATGCAAGAAATGTTTCCACGGCCTCTCTTTAGCAAAATTCCAACCAACGTTGAACAACTGAATGTTTGTCTCAGTCTGTTTGCGAGAAAGCAGAAATTCGACACATAACCAGCGTAGCTGTTCTCTACCTGAAAGCCTATTAGAAACTCTGCTCTGGGGACATGCGTAATCAAGCCAGTGGCTTATATGGAAACTGTCTTACCAGGTCCCCTCTTAATTTACAGCACTGACTTAATGGTAAATGGGAAACCAGGGGAGTTTTTTTTTAGTGGTATACATAAGCGGGAATAATCGATCCATAATGCAGGGAACGGGACAAGTTTGAGTGCAAAATGAACTCCTTTCTCCTCTTCTCCAATCCTCCTCCTAGTCTCTGACGATCTGTGATCGTCGTCGATCGAAATCGTTTTAGTTTCGCTTCCGCCGCATTTGCCGTTTCCACGGCCTCCCTTTAGCAAAATTCGAACAACCTTTGAACAACAGAATTCGTTCATATTTACCGTAGCAGAAATTCGACGTGTAAAGCAGCATAAGTGTTCTCTACGTGAAAGCCTGTGGAACAGGGGCGGATCTAGATGGGGCGCCATGGGTGCCATGGCACCCCTCCAAAAATGCAAAACACTTTGTATTGTATATATTTAAGCTAAATTATACAATTTGTAGTTTTTTTTCACAAAAATCTATTGATATACTGGAATTTTGTTGTTCCAGATTGTATAGTTAACTTTGGCACCCCAAGTTTAGGGTCCTAGATCCGCCACTGCTGGGAAACTCGATCCGCTCCGCCGGGGACATGCGTAATAAAGTCAGTAGTGTATATGCATACTTGTTTACCAGATCTCTTAAGCTACATGATTGGCTCACCTGTAAAAAAGGTAAATGGGAAACTGGGAGAGGAGTTTTTGAGTGGTATACTCAGGGTCAGAAATAATTGATCCAGGATGCGAGGAACAGGACAAGTTTTGAGTGCAAAATGAACTCCTTTTCTCTATATATTTTGTTGTTCTAGCATGATTAAGCACCACATTATTAATCCCAGCACACCCCGCCACAAACCTGTATGAGTCTATTCACGACATCTCAGTCGTTCAGAAGACTCACCCTTCTTGCTATTTCAGGGCACCCTGCAGCAATGGCTGCACCAAACGACGCGTCCCCGTCGCCCCCGAAGCTGCACACGCGGCTGAGGCTGTGGGAGTTCGCGGACCGCTACGTCTTCGAGCCGGTCGACGGCCTCGCCGACCTGTTCCTGTCGGTGAGCCGGGCCAACGGATCCATGAACCTTGTTCAAGAGCTGCCGCCGCGCGCCGGCCCCTCCGCAAACCCGAAGGTTCGGATCGTGTTTGGCGTGATGGGGGTGCTCAGGTTCGCGGTGGGATCATACTGCCTGGTGATAACCGACCGTGATTGTGTCGGGTCATACATGGGGCACGCGGTCTTCAAGGTGACAGGGCTCAAAGTCCTCCCCTGCCACACCGCTTCTTCCGCCGAGCAGGTCGACAATGGTTTACTCACTTGTTTCCAGTCCCCCGGTATGCTGTTTCCATCGGTTTTGTATGTTTTGTGACTGACCTGGAACGGAATGATGTCTTCAGAAGAAGACGGAGAAGGAGTTCTCGGAGCTCCTGGATGCTGCGGAGAGGAGTATTGGCCTGTACTTCTCCTACGAGACCAACTTAACACTGACGTGGGTATTGTATATGTTTCCTTTCTTTACCGTCTGTGGTTTAGTGGTACATAGAGTTGCAAAGAAAACATGTAGTTGGCCTAGTAAATTGACTGGCAAATAATTCTCCTGGTTAAAATTTTGGAATCAACCCATGCTATCGTTTTATTGTGCTCATTCTTTCTCTTGTCATTGCAAGTCTGCTGGACATTTATATTTATCCCTTTCCTTATTACAGTTTACAGAGGCTATATGATCTGGGGGAAAATTCAAGGCACTTCCACTGTGGAGACAGGTTCGTTGCCCTCTATTCATATAAACGTGGATCTTGCTCACACATGGAAGGGCCAATCTTTTTTCCTGACTACTAGTGCACGGACCAATTTACTACATTCCTTGCAGGCAGAACCAAGATTTCTATGGAATGGTTACTTGTTAGAGCCACTGATTGAGAACAAAGTAGGATTAAACTTTTTCTGTTATAATTTCCAGTTTCTTAGAATCTAAGATCCAATATTTGTACAGAATTTTGATTTCTCCTTTCATCCTTGACAGCTGGATCAATACTTGTTGCCGGTCATTCAAGGAAGTATCCTTGGCTTATTGTCATATTCCAACTGCTACCCAAGATAACAGATTATGATTTTGTCTCCTCTTTCCAAATTCGATGACATTTTTGACGTTTCACGGTCTAAAATATACCACTTTGACCATTACTGTTTGCGCTCATGTTATTCGCTAAAAACAATGGCAGAAGCCGAACTAGATATGAGAATAGCGGCATTGATGTTAGTTTCCTATTTTTTATTGATTTGTGTTAAGAGATAGAGAAGTTTGATTCACTCTCTCTAGAATGTCATCTGTTTTGGAACATAGGGATTTTTTCTAAGATCATTTATATCAATTTATAGTTGTCGTAACTTAACTACATATCAGATTTTCAGAATATACATGCAGAAGTTAGGTCAGAAAAGGTAAATATAACCATGATTGCACGCAGGTGCACACGGAGGATAGGTGAGAGTTCTGAATCGTCAACATAAGTTTGATCACGAGTTTCCTTTCACTAATTTGTACTCATTCCCGGCCATACTTTCTCAGGAAATTCAATAGCGTCTGGACTGTTAAATATTTACGATGCTGTTGTTTACTGAAGGTACCCGTTGTTGGAGACGAGGCGCTGATCCAGAGGGCTATGCAGCAAATTTTGTTGAATCAGAGCAATAATGCAATCAAAGGGATATACAACATCATATGTACAAGTAAGTTTCTCACACAATTTTAAAATCGACCGGTTTGACTATTGGGTTGTTTAATGTTTCTGATGTTCAAGGGTCTTCTCTTCTTTTTTCGTCTTTTTGGTTTCCTTTGTTGTAGTTTGTGTGCTAAAAGTCTTCAGATCGTCATGAGGATCTTCAGACTCAATTACAGTTTCACCACCTAATTTGACACCAGTTGCAGTGGAGTTCCACAATTAACATTTCTCTGCCATAGGCCCCTTTGTTTTTGTTTGCACAAATTTTTAAATCTAACCCGATCTGACTCGTGAATCTGACAGTTCGGGCCTGCCATAAGCAAATGACAGTCTGACTGTCAGATTTGCAGGTCGGTGTCGGCAACTGCTGCAATGCAAGGTTGAAAGATGCTGTGTTAGGAACAAAGAAATACTAACCCTCATGTTTTAAGCAAGGGATGCCAAATTAGGATATGCAAACTCCAATTACTTTTTTTATTGCCATCTCTATATAACTCAATGTAACTACTGTATATTGCAGGTTCGAGGTTCCATGCCTTTTCTGTGGGAGCAGATAGTTGATTTGACATACAAACCTAGTTTTGATGTCCTTAGAGTAGAGGACGCGGTGAGCTGTCTCAATCTTTTCCTTATTCTATTTTGTTTTATCATCAGGGCACTGATGTATTATTTTAACTATGCACTACAAAGCAGTATTGGTTTAAGCCTTCTTCATCCTAATCTGCCTCGAGTTATCGTTCTGCAGGCTCGTGTGCTTGAGCACACTTTCATGATTTACAAAAGAAATATGGAGCTGTTGTGGCTATTGATCTTGTCAATAGTGTAAGTATTCACTCTTGCACTCACTACACTACGTGGTTTCTAGACAATCTACTATGATTTTTGGTTTCTGCTACAGCATAAGGTGTGCGATTTAATGATCAGATTCCAAATTCTTCATATAGGAATTATGTCCCATAGTTATTCTGCACAGAACTATTGCATCTTTGGTTATCTAAGCTACCCCATTCAGCTTATGCCCCATAAAAAATCTAGCTATGTTAATCTAAAAGTTACGAAAAGCTTCTTTACTGATTTTATTTTCATATTAATATTTCTACTAGTCATGCTTGTGCATGCATATTTGTTGGCCTAATCCTACAAGCTTACTCTGTTTTCCATGTGCATTAACTCGCCTTTCTAATTCCTATATTCAGCATGGTGCTGAAGGCCGTCTCTATGAAAGATATGCAAAATCGATTGAGCCTATCTTAGTGAAGATATAAGGTGACATTTTGACCCACCTTAGAGTTCTCCTATTGTTAGGGACTGCTCCTAATTGTACTATGTGCGCCTACTTATTGCAGATTTGTGCATTTTGACTTCCATAAAATCTGTGGCCATATTCATTTTGAGCGCCTTTCTCAGTTGTATGATCAAATTGAGGATTATCTTAAGAAGCATAAGTAAGTCCCTCAAAGATATGAAATGAAGTTATACAGGGTTTACTACTTTCCATTTTGTTAGAATGTTTGTTGATGTTAATTTTCTTCTACACCTTCTCTTGTTATCTATTCTGCAGTTGCTTAACTATATCTTGATTTGTTGCCTCGCGGCTAGAGTGGTATGTCAGATCAGTTATCTGTATTTTATGTAAAAATAATATTAATGCTACATGCTCACTGTAGAAAATAAACATGGTTTAGAGTGCCAAGCTTGTACAGCAGATACTCCAGTCACACATCACTCTTTCTTGCAATTCTGAGGTTTTAACATTGTGTGGAAAAACTAGCATACTTATATGAAGGTTATATAAACATCCCTAGTTATTACTGTCACAGAAAACTGTAAATCAACGCGTATGTCTGATGTATCTGCTCTAGCCTGCCGGTCACCTCTGTCACATAAAAAAAGAAGTCAGATCACCCTCTCCCTAGCAAGAAAAGTAAAACATGTGGAGGAACTAGGATTGCGCTAGAATGATCATACAATGATAGAGATTTCTCTTACTGCTTCCTTCTCCATTATCTTACTGATTTTATGGTATAGGTACTTCCTTTTGAATGATGAAGGCAAGAAAATTGAAGAACAGACTGGCACTGTCAGAACAAATTGTATTGACTGCTTAGATCGCACTAATGTAACTCAGGTACAATCTTCCTAGAACAACTTATCTTTGTTAAAAAACTTAGTGCTAGGTACTGAAAAATTGATGAAACATGTGTCTCTGCTGATCCATCATTGGCTACAGATTCCACTTTTGAAATTTATTTATGGGGAATATTTAATTTAGACATGAAATTTCTACTCTCTCTCCCCCATGATCTCTGTTCTCGAATAGAACATCATATTGCATGCCTCATTTACATCTAATTGCGGATCATACGTACTATGTCATTTTTAAAATATTTGTATTTGCATTGGTCCATCTTTTTATGACGAGCCATTATTGTATCGATCGTTTTAAGTATTGCATTTTCTTTTATCTTCCATCCTGACCTGTATACTGAACACTGATAATATCTACGATGGTTAAACAGAGCATGGTTGGGAGAAAAATTCTCGAAAGCCAGCTCCAACAGCTAGGTGTTCTTGGAGCTAACGATACAATCAGCAACTATCCAGCTTTTGATGCAGATTATAAAGTTTGTAAGTATTTTGTTTGATATTCACTAACCACAGTTTCTATTTATACCCTCCCTACACTTGGCTTTGAACAATGTTGCTGAAACCAATTGCAGTGTGGGCTAACCATGGAGATGCAATAAGCACTCAGTACTCTGGTACTCCTGCTTTGAAGGGAGACTTTGTTCGGTAATTTATATGAATTGAATTCATCATTTGCTTAAAATTTTCTCATTAAAAAGTAAAAAACAATAATGAACTGTTTGAGGAGTTCTTTCCGCTTTGTTTGTATTTCTAATTTAGTCTTAAGGTCTTTATAAACAAAATGCTGTTGTACAAATTATTATTTCGTATACTTAAGTTGTCCATATATTTTCCTTGTCTATCAGGTATGGGAAACGAACTACTCAGGGAATTCTAAATGATCTGTGGAATGCACTTGCTAGATACTACTTGAACAACTTTGCAGATGGTACTAAGCAGGTAGTTTGCTCTCTAAGCATGAATTTTCTGGCCCGGGGCAGTATCTATCTGCAACATGAGAAGGCTTTGATTTTTCTAGAACGGGCTAAAACATAGCTGATTTCTTTGATTGTATATGAATGCGCACTGGTTTACGGGGAACCTAAGTCAATTATATGGCTGAGCCGATGTTTCAGATGGAATTGTAGCACATCGATGCCTAATCATGTTGTTAACTTTTCTAGGATGCCATGGATCTTCTTCAAGGACATTACGTGTCGTCTGTTAGTCGGGATATCGCAGTTCCGGCAAACCAGGAGCTCTGGAGGTGGGTATTTAGCTGGTCCAGTGGCCAACACTTCTTTTAACGTATGGCATTGCAATAATTATTCGTTCTACATTGAATTGAAGGCTGTCTTAATTACATGGTTTCTCCTTTGCAGTCCTTCCGCGTTGCCTTTGCATTTGTTCTGGGTGCTGCTATGCTCATGATGATATCGCTACGACAAGGTAAGGTTTCTGACTGCAGAAGTTCACATAGTTGAACTTGACCGTACTGACATGTAACTTGATTCTATTGCCTTTCCTGGAACCATAATTTTGCAGCCCGGAACGATCTTCGCCATTTGGTGGTAGCGCTCGTGTGGGCCGTTCTCTGCATTGGCATCATGCAATATGTCAAGAAGAACGGCCGGAAGTTCTGCAACCGGCCTCGGTTTTTTCTGTCACGTAATTGATCATGCGCGAAGGCACCACTTGCGCATGCCAAGGAATCCTGGTAGCTTGTCGCAAGCTTCTCGCAGCATCTTCTACTGTGTGAACCAAATTTTATCCCCGCCTCCCCGCAATTTTGTATTTATATTCTTTCCCTGTCTCGCCACGACACAGCTTGTTTAGTACGACCTAATTGTAAAACTCAATTGTGACGACACGATAGAAATTAACTGATGTACTATACTATTCGATATATCTAGCTCCAGTCATTATTACTCATTTCCTACAGAAGGAATCGATTGTCATTCACAAAGGCAACTCTGTTCATATAATTGCTATTTCCAACAATATCTTGTTACAATAATTGTCATTTATGGATATCATGGCTACCATTTATGGATATCTTGGGCTTGTCTGGTCCTTTTAATTGGTACTGCTGCAAGAACAAAGCCGGTAATGCTACATGTGGTTTAGAACTAGACATTGTTTTTTATGCGCTATGCCACGTCTCATTAAGATAGGAAAAAATCAGCAGAGTGTGTCTGGCCTAGTAATTAATGCCGACGACACCGTCCGACATAGCATCCACCACCAAGCTCAACCAGCAACCATTGTTTTATTTTTTGAGAACTTGCACCCCCTTTTATTCAACCCTAAAAGTTCCGGGATACAAATGCCTCCTGGCGGATCAACAAGCCACATATGGCGACCAACTTCTAAGCTTGCATAAAATTTAGCTAGTATCCACGGAACTTTTCGATGACTCTTTATTTAACTTTCTACCTTAAAAAACAAAAGCGATGTCAACGAAGATCTTCCCCTTGCTTTGTATCTCCTCGACCATCTGCATATAAGATGGTCTTCAGAGGTATCATGCAATGTGTTGATAACTCCCAGGCAACCACTTGCCACTCGGGCCAGATCATCAGCGAGTGCCATCGCTTCCCAGACAACGATGGCTTACATCACCTCCGGTTCAGTTACACGTACCCTGCATCACAATGCTTGAGGCTCCAAGATACTTCCCCGTCTCATCTCTAGCAACTGTTGATGCCGCTGCCGTACTGCCAGACTTGCCAAAAGCTGCATCGACGTTAATGTTTGCACAGTTAGCTGGAGGCGGTATCCAACTAGGGTCACTAGCAGTCACCCTTCTGCCCATCTTCAGAACTTCCCTCACCGGTATCATATTCAAATCATTCAAGTAATTTTGAATGGAGCATCTCGTAGTAACCATTGGTAAAGTGTGCAACTAGGTCTTCGACAACACCTCCAAGAATAAGAAAAAACACTTGTGAGGGCCGACACATAGACTCATGGCTTTTGGCAACAATTCTACAACACAACTTCATAAAGCCCCGTGGAGGGGCTCTGGCTTTTGCCTTGTAAATGTCGCGTCCCCTTAGATCCAGTCAACGATGATCCGGCGGAGGAGATGAACCTGATTCTTCAATGACGCCTCCAAGAAGGAGAATGACGTCCACAAACACCATCATCGCCGACATCGTGCCTCTTAGGCTTGGCCTGGGTCCGACTCAGGGTTTTGGGCATTGACACAACCCGCTTTTGCTTGTATAAGGATGGCAAAGGCGCACCCATGTACAAACAGCACTTTAAGACATGGGGAGTCAAAGGCAAGCTGAGGGAGGGCGGCAGTGGCCTGCTGGAGGCTAGAGTGAGTGAGGTTAGGAGAGGAGGCGACAGTCGTGACCACGTGGTTGCGACATAGTCGAGGATGGGAGAAGACGAGGAAGAAGTGAAAGTTTAGAAAGGTTAAGAGTTTCTTTTTCTTTAGGGAAATGCCAACGAAATGAGCACCAACGCTGGTGCCATGTGGAACAGACATATATGTATGTATAATTAATTGGTTTGGTTGACAGGTCGTGTTGTGGCATGTCCACATCTAATGTATTGTGATCATGGAGAACGTATTCTCTGCAGCCAAGCCATTGGTGCTGATTTCGATTGACCACGTAAATTTTTCTAAAAAAAACTGGAAAATATCTGGACATAGGTAATACTCATTTCTCTCAAAATTGAAATCAGAATTCTTAAAATAGATCAAGAAAAAATTGACAAATCCAACAACGAATTGTCCCAAAATACAAGTTGAGCTTTGAATTTGGCTCATTTTCAGCATTGGTAACAAAATTTTGTCCGTTGGTGTTGTGTTTCGACTTTATACTTAATTTTTTTGACGATGTATAGTTTTGTTGTGTCAATGCCTATTTTTTTTTCAGATTCTTTGAAAACCTTTTATGTGGTTAATCGGCGCTTGGTGCATTGGGCGCACCAATTGCTTGGCTGCACATGACACACGGTTCTCACCAATCCATTAAAGATGGCCGTGATTATTTTGTTTTGTTTTCTCTTTTCTTTGGAAGTGTCGAGTACACTTGTTATTAGTACTCACTCCGTCCGTAAAAGATGTTCTAAAATGAATGTGTCTAGACATATTTTAATGTGAGATACATCATTTTCCGGACGGAGGGAGTAATAAGCATTGCAGTGGAATCTTCCACAGCTTCAAACAAATAGAGAGGTCGTTGGTATGCTAGATGGAGTTTTCACTTTAAAAAACAAGCATGCTAGATTTGTGCAGCATGTTTCGCTCGGAAGGATTCCAATAATCACCACTCGTCTCGGTGCTAAAAATGGAGACCTTGGCCACACCAATGAACGGACCTCCCGGCCACCGCTTGACGGGGCGGCCGGCCGCCATTTCCGTCTAGCTTCATGCAGCGAACCCCGGCCACACATGTCACGTATTTACCCCTCCCCTCCTCCGGCCAGCCAAACCTCTCCGCCGGCCACCCTCCCTTCAAATACACGCACAACCACACCACGCTCGCGCCTACGTTCCGTAAACGTCGGCACCAAAGCAGCCACAGTCTAATAAACCAGCAGCCATATCCATGGCGCGATCAACCCACGCGTTGCTCCTCCTCGCCGTCGTCGTCGCGGCGGCGTCGAGCCCCTCGGACGCGGCGACAAACCTCCAGGTGGCGGAGGTGTGCAAGGGCACCCCGTACGTGGAGCTGTGCAGCGCGACGGCCGGGAAGCTGGCGTCGCACTACCCGAAGGTGGACGCGCTGGCGGTGCTGAGCATGCAGGTGGACGCCTTCTCGAAGCGCGCGGCGGCGGCGGCCGCGCACGCGGCCAAGCTCTCCGCCAGCCCCGCCATGACCCCGGGGGCGCTGGTCGCGCTGGCCAAGTGCAACGAGATGTACGTGAACGTGGAGGACAACCTGGGCGCGGCCCGCCGCGCCATCAGCTTCAAGGACGCCGTCACCATCCGCGCCATGATGAGCATGGCGGCGCAGGACATGAAGAACTGCGACGAGGAGTTCAGGAAGAACGCCGCCGAGAACCCCTTGACGCACTTCGACCAGTCGCTGCTCAATATCTCCGAGAACTGCCGCGCGCTCTCCAACATGATCTGATCCATCGATCTCCTCGTCTCAGTTAGACGATCGATCATCCATGGATCGACCTGATCCTTGCACCGCCGTTAACGCTGCACACATGTACTACTGTCTTTTTTGTATTTTCTTTCTTTTCGTCACATCTTGTTGTTTACAGCCGAGATGTGTTGATTAACCACTCGGTCTTGGAATGGGGAGGCGAATTCAAATCTGTTTCTGAACATTTATGATGTTACGTTTACTGTTTTATCTGGGGATCCATTTCTTGTTGTTCATATGATTCATACCCTTTTGGGCTCTATTAATTTAAAGCCTGTCAAGAGGCTTCTGTTTATAAACGACTCCGCAGGTCTACTACTTTCATTTCGGAGTATAACTATTGATACAATTGAAACATATGCAAACTTCTTGTGATTTCCCATATGATTTGGGAAACTCCTGAGTTCCTACGAGTTCTTTTTTCGCATGGAACTTTGACAAGCTCCCTTCTCGGCCCAACTTTTTAGTTTGAGAAATTCACAAGGAGAAGGTTGTTTAAAATTGTCTCTGACAGCCTTGATAGAATTCTCCATATGTTATCGGATCCATGGCACAATTATTTCTATGATATATTTGGTTAGGCATGGGGCCATCGCCAACAATACTTTTTGTATAAGCTAGTGACCCAATGACCAAACACTCGAGCAAGAATGACCGAGTAGGACTATATAGAGGAGATCAAGGGAAGTGTGGGAGCATGGGTACGGAGAAAGATGAACCGATTGAGATAGTGAGGCGACGAAGGGAGATAGAGCACCAGTGTCCACAGGGGTAATGAGCTCCCTACCGAGATTATAGGAATCTGAATGGGAACATATGTTACTAAGAATCAACACTGATGTGTGCATGCCTCCGGTCTCCAAAAGATGTACTCCTAAAAGCACCTGCATCCCAAACCCTATTAAATCTGACGTTAAAGTGGACAAATCAGATTTTAGTCGCATAATTAACCTTTTGTAGCTTCTTTACATACATGTACCATGCTGGCTTCTTTACATAATATGGCCGACGTTTTTATTTGCCGCGTCAAAATCATACTCAAATCTGCAATTATGGGCAGTATGACCTAAACATGCTCGACATGAGAGTCAACCAAACTTCCCAACATGAACCATCTATGAGGAAGGATAATAACACAAAACAGCAGACGGAAATTAAAAAAGACTAAACAGAAGTGACGAATGGACTAGTCAAGCAAAGTGACTCAAATTTACCAGATTTTCACTTGCCTACGGGCTAGGGGGGGGGGGCTTTAAACTCCCTCCGACCCCTTTTACTTGTCGCGGACGAAGAACTAGCATAGCACAAATGTGGTATACATCTCGCGACAATTCATTCTGATCAGAGGTAGTATTATTATTACTTCTATGATAATGTGTAAATCTACTACACTCATATATGTGACAAACATATACCACAAGTGACAAGTATCTTGGCCGTGGTACATTTGTTCAGGTGTTATACTTGTGATGTTAACTCCTCTTCGTGTTTCTCCTTAACTGTAGTTCCGTCGTCTTGGCTTTGTGTTTCTTCTGGAAGCACCGGTGTTATCTTATTTTCATTTTCCTTACTTTTACCCCACAATACGCTATAGAGGCCACCAACTAGTAGAATCCCACCCAATATACTGCAAAAACCAGGGACAGCAAAATAAAAAATTATATCATGATGGTTATCGCACAAGATAATTAATTTAAAATAATAATGAGAATATTTGAACTTATAATTTTGAGCAATCTTTAGTAAAAGAGTAGTCTTGTCTTTGATATTCAAAGGTTTGGATGCACTCTCCCTAAAGTTCTACAACTCTTAGTATATGGTAGATTTTTCTCCCTCTTAATGAACATATAAGCCTTCCATTGCTAATTAAAATAGTACCTTATTTTTCCAGTTTATCATGAAAATAATATATTAAACTTTTCATGTATATATTTATGTGTGTTCAAATGATTACCTTCCGAGGTGGACGACTTCTCCAAGGAAGAAAGATGAGCAAATGATAGTGAAAATCAGAGCCAATGGGCTCCACATAGCCACGAATACGGCCCCTTTCATCTCGGCACACCACGCCTGTAGGTACATCAACGCACCCGTCCCCAAAAAAGCCTGCATCATTGGAGTGTGGTTTGAGTGAATCTTTCATAATTCGCCTCGAATTAATACTACAAACTACTCATGCATGCACCAAGAGATAAGCTACCACTAACCGAGTAGAGGACGGCAAGGAGGCCAATATCCAGCCCAAGCTTCCATTTGGTGAAGTCCCTCTCAATCACCACCGCGACGACAAAGGATTGAAGTGCACCAAACATGCACTGCATCGCCGTAGCCATGAGCTTGTTCGGGTATTCTTTAAGCAACGGAACCTGCATTACAGACATACATTCATATATATTATATACTCCTGGGTGTACATACTCCCATACTCAATATACCTCACATATGAGGGTATTATACCTCTTTATAATTTTTTATATACCTCATTAATTATTCTAAGATACCTCAATTCAAATAGTATGAAAAAAACTATCACCATAGTCCTCAAATTTTTTATATACCCTTATTACGTACAAACAAGCAGTATATGTGCAAATAATATAAAAAATATAGATTCAAATGAAAATTTTCATGTAACTCACTTTGGGGTATCTACTATTAAATAATGAAGTATATTAAAAATGATAAAGAGGTATATATGATTCACCTATGTGGTATATTGAACGTGAGAGTACGTACGCCTAGGAGTACAGAACCATTTTCCTATATATATATATATATGAAAATATAAAAATAAATAAGCTCCAATAAACATAATTAAGTACATATGCATGTTAAGTAAAGAAATCGTAATTAAAATAATCCATGAACATGCGTGGCATAGATACATGAGCATATACCAGTAAATAAACCCTAAATATTATGTATGCATGGGCATGCAATTAAAACTCACATGCTAATAAATTAATGGACGCATGCATAAGATTAATATGTAAATCAACGGCTAATTCCATGCATGCTAACCTGTAGGACGATCCAGAGAGACAATGTTGCACATGCGAGGATAAGAAGAAAGGTTGCTCTGATCCACGCAGCGCCATTGGTAACATTGTGCTGCTTGTGAGCGAAGACGGGGTGGTGGGCGAGCGGGTGGACGGACGGGCCGGTGTAGAAGGCGATGACGACAACTCCGGCGAGGCACAGCATGACACCGGCGAGCTTGCCTAACCCAGAGCGGCTCCGGACTTTGACCGCCTCCATCCGCAGCAGCAGCGCAAAGAGGAAGGTGGCGACGGGTATGGAGTTGGTGGCCGCCGATCCAACCGTCGCCGACGTTTGCTTCAGGCTCACATTGTACACATTCAGCGTGAATGTGTTCCTGCATGCAATATGATTAAACCACATTATCAAATTATTTCAGAGCATGCATGGAAAAATCAAGAGCTCGATTTAGCTCTTCTTTTGGTTAGTTTGATTATATTTGTATGAACTTCGAATATTTAAAAGTATTACTACAAGAAAACTTATGAAAATACAACTGGCAACACCTCGATACTTCTATAAGTGCCACTATGTTAGTGGGCGTTAATTGACTAGACCTTTTTTTAATGGTTTTCCTTAAGTTATTTTTGTAGTCTTTTTTCGATTACAAAAAATTAGTAGTGCAAACTTATGAAAACATATATCGATTAACCCTCTAATTTAGTAGCAATTGATGCACATGTACATGAGGCCCTATATAAACAAGCAATAAGTGAGATCACCCTCCTCTCCGCCTCACGATCCTAACTTTTGAAAAATTCTTACTGTTATTGTATTATCTTATTTATACTTATATATTGTAGTGACACACCTTCCCTAGTTCCTCCATTGATGCATGCGCTTCGCAGAATAGCCAACTGCTTTTTTTACCGGCAACTGAACCATCAGAGCCGTTTTATAAAAAATACATCAAGTCACTAGATGTTGCACACAAGTTATGTAGCACGGATCTCAAAACAACAATGCTTCATGGAGACATACATGACAAGGATGCTAATGCCTGAATCAATGGTACGAAAACTTGGAAATTATTCGAGTTGCTCAGAGTAGCAAATAGTTGAAATATTTACCCGAGCAAGGCGTATAGGAAGAGCTTCAACAGAATCCGGCAAGACATCGCCGGCGCCGGTGTTGCGGTGGTTGATCGGCTTCGGCAGGTAGATTTGATGAGGGCGAGTGGGAGGAGGAGGGCCGTGGCAGCAGCGAGGCGGTAGAAGATGAAGACGTAGGTGTTGATGCCTCTGTCGAATGCGGCCTTGGAGACGATGAAGAGCCCTGTGTAGATGGCCTGGATTGCCACCGCGACCACATATGGCTTCTTACCCCCTTCGACCATTGTGCCGGCCCTATAACGGTGACGGATGTCAATGTAGTATTGTACGTCGGGGTTACTGTGCTGATGTGATGTGTATGTGTATGTGTATGTGTATGCGGGTTTATGTTCCACACTTGAAAAAAAGGAGAAGGAACTAAGGGAGGTCGCTGGTTGTGATGGAGTACGAACTGCTATCTGCAGCCTATTTATACGGAGTACGCATCATGCATTTCGGCCGGGGTCAATTAGTGGAGAGTGGAGACTGACTGGAGAGTGAACGCATGCTGAGTTCTGTTTGATGGCTCAGTTAATCCAAGATAGATGTGAATATGTGAACACGACGAGTGTTCAGTTGAGCAGAAGTTTCACACCTTTCTTGTTCAGGCATGATCGATCAGTTGGTCATAAAGTACTAACAACGTTGCTATCTAAACGGGACTGACCAGTTGAAGCATTCATGGCCAGATCAGCGTGTTCAGACTCCCGTGCATAGTGCCAATTCCTTACCGGCCAAATCATGGTAGTAGTAGTAAGCAGGACATTTTTTTTTTACATTATATTAGTATCGAATATCTTTATAACCAACAACACAGAGCTAACACTAAATTTTCTTTATATACTACTGTACAAGCAAACTGAATATTAAATATAACTCCCCCAAACATGTAAAAATGAATGAAACAGATGAACAACATGACAATCACTGAATTAACAAGTTTATTTCATGTCATGAATTTATATACCTGACATGAGGAGTTATATGACGAATGTGAATGTTGGGATCGTAAGGAAATATATATATCAGAGGAACATGCTAGTGGAGAGACATATTGGATATAAATATTATTGATTTTTTTCAAAAAAGGGTTGTCCCGGCCTCTGCATCGATTGATGCATACATCCCTTTATCGATTGGATATAAATACTCCCTCCATCCCGAAAAAGATGTCATATATTTCCTCATAGATGGATGTATCTAGACGTGAAATGCGTCTAGATACATCCGTAGTTAGACAAATTCATGACATCTTTTTGGAACGGAGGTAGTATTATTGATGATGTATCGGATGCACATATCAGCTTAGGGTGATTGAGCAAGTGTACCTAATACCGCGGATCCAGAATAAGCCGGGACTAACCTCGAACTTGAGCCGGGGAGCTGAAGACCTGCCTGTGCCTTGGCTGCTCCATCAGAACCAAGAGATGCCATGACCCACGCCAATGGAAATATGGACTGAGAGTGGAGAAATACGGTGTGGTCGAGCTGAATTAATAGGCCACACAAATAAGTACTACTACTAGTGTACAACGTTAATTAGCACGCGACGATCCGATTTCTAAAGTGAATGTCAGCTTTGTCGGCGCAAGCGTTGGTTAATCTCGAAACAGGCCGACAAGCGTTGGTTAATCAAGCGTTGGATTCAGAGATAGTACGTAATACTGACAAGAAAATTAAGCTAACAAGGAAGTCGCCGGCTACAATTTAGTTATTTGAGTTATTTGTGAGACAAAGAGGAGCTGGCTCTTTGGTCTTCTTCTTCTCCTCGATCGATCTGGGATCAGACCTCCGTTTTGAAAAATAAATCAAATAAGAGGCAATATACTTGCAGGAATCCTTTCAAAAAAAAAAAATACTTGCAGGAACTGTGGCCGATCACAATCAGCTGCACAAACATTTAATTGATGATACGTATGCTCCCTGTCGGCAAAGCATCTTTTCCATCGGATTCTAGATGGAAAACTGTTATTATTTATTTATTTAACACTCTTCAGCTCTTGGAAGTGTACTTATTTATCAACGATGGGATTGTGTTAATTTTACCAGAAAAGCACGGCGCAAGAAGTCGCCGGCAACTTTGTCAGGTTTGGAATTGTTTCCGAGACTTCGAAGAGCTTCCGTCCGTCGTGAACATCAGTTATTTTTAATTTTTAGGGGTACGTCGTGAACATCAGCTGTGCGCAGTGCCTGGGCCTTGGAGGACCAGCAAGCAAAGGAACCGGCCCAAAAGAAAATAGCCTAGCAAGAAGGCCCGACGGCCATGCACATGGAAGGCTGGCAAGTCAAACAGCAGAAGAAACTGCTTGTTCTCAAAAAAAAAAAAAAAAGAAGAACCTGCTAGCTTCATCATTTTGCATAACCAAGATAGGTAGTCTTTACCATAACATTATGGGCGTTATTAAGTTCAGGAGGACCTGCTAGATTCATCATTTTGCATAGTTGAAAGATCGGCTTTAACCATTTGAGGAATTGTGGCTAATGCATCGGCAAGGAAGAAGAATTCACCATCAGCTCTTCCTCGCTGGACAAGACCTGCATCGGGCGTTATTAACTTGAACGTTGATGCTGCGTTGACGAGAACTCAGGCAGTGGGTCCCTGGGATCGATCTTGCGGGATTCGAAAGGTATGTTTATTGCAGCTAAGAACGAGTTTATATAATTTGCAATGGATGTCCCATCGATGGAGGCGTCGGCCCTACGTATGCCTGGAAATTGTGGAGCTATTGGGCATCCATTCGATTATGATTGAAAGTGATTCAATAGAGGTGGTTATGGCTGTACTAACCCCTCTGAGTATAGAGCAACTAGAGCGGTGGTGATTGACGATTGCCGAAAGAAGATTATTGATTTTGGCATGGCAACTATAGTGCATTGTAACTGAGAAGCTAATGCAGCCGCGCATGAGCTAGCTCGTTTTTCCTTTAGGGAGAGGTCTCGGGAGACCTGGTTTGATCAGCCTCCTGATTTCCTTGTCCCGTTGGTTGTATCAGACATGATCGTGATTGAATAAAGTTGCCTAGAATAAAAAAACATTATGGGCGTGTTGAGCGTCCTCTAGAGGATCCGACACCTCGATCTTTCTCCTCCTGGAACCGTCCAGTGGGTTGTACCATGCTTGTTCCATCTTGTGCCTATCTCACGCCGTCTCGCACCACATCCTACAGAGAAAACCCCCGATCTTCACCGCATAGTTCCGTGATGGCTCGAGACAGGATCCCCATTGCGCACAACAGCTTTGGTGCCAGCCGCCGTCGTCGGAGAAGGCACACGTCCCAGACTCCCTAGGCACTCGAACTCCACATCATGGCAGCACTGGTGTAGCTCACTGCAGCACCTGCACCCATCCCTGGTAGCACCAAAGCTTGCCCTTGTAGCACCGGTGGTAGCACCGCCACTTGCCCCTTGTAACACCGCTGCCAGCTGAGGGCCACACCGCCGCAGCACAAGCAGCCATCGATGGTACAGTACCTCTAGAAAAATCATATTTCTTGGGTATACCTATGTTTGCCCAATGTATTTATCTTGGAACTCGGCTGGCTGGCTGCGTTCATCATTTTGCATAGCAGAATTATGAATAACATTAGGCTAGTGTTGAGGGTCCTCCGAAAAATCAGACGCCTTGATCCTACACCTCCCCGTCCGATAGGGCGTATCATGACTGTCCCATCTCATGTCTATCTCACCTAGTATCAGCAGAGAAAATCCTGCATCGTAAAAAAAGAAACGACTTGTAAAATATTTTTAGAAAAACTGAATATTTTTGGTCATGAACGCATACAACTTCTCTATATACGTGCAATTTTTTATGATGAATTGAATTTGTGCTGCTCTGTACAGAAGAAACATATCAGTGCCCAAAATGGGATTTAAAAAATATTTTTTAGAGCATTGAATTTTTTATCGGAGCAGAAAAATATCATTTTATCACAAAATTTAGCAAGTATGTTAATTTTTTGTATATGTGGTCATCACCAAAAAGTTTTAGATTTTTTTAAAAGATCTTACTATTTATTGTGATTTTTGTATATAGGCATGAACATGTGAGCTCAGGAGCCAAAACAGCCTCCGAAATATACTGGACTAAATCTTGAAGGATCGGCTGGAGATGCCATGAAGGCCACAAGAGCAAACTAAGTAGAATAAAATAAACATGGAAAAATTGATGAACCAAACATAGACACAGCAAAAACACTAATCACCTCAATGCCTGCTCTCTCCGCAAATTAATTATGTGGCTGCCACTACGCGGGGGGGGGGGGGGGGGGGGGGGGGGGGGGGTGCACGGCAACGTCTTTGCCGTGTGCCGCACACGGTAAAGGCCACACGGCGATGATTTGCACGGTAGAGGGATCTTTGCCGTGTGCAAAATATCAAGACACATGGCAAAGGTTCTGAGCGGGACCCACCACCACTTAACGACATCGACGGACGGAGACGGCCGGTGGGCCCTGCAGTGGCGCTTTTTGCCGTGTGCCAACACACGGTAAAGGACAGCTCTTTGCCATGTGCCAACACACGGTAAAGAGCGACCCAGCGGGCCCACCTGCCAGCGCTTTGCCGTGTGCCGTAGCTCATCTGACGGGTCCCATCTGTCAGTCTTTGCCGTGTGTCCAGACCGTCCTCTTTGCCGTGTGTTTGCACACGGCAAAGAGTGACCAAAACATCCCAGACCGTCCTCTTTGCCGTGTGTTTGCACACGGTAAAGAGTGACCGAATAATCCTAAATTTTCTGTTTCTTTCTAAAGATATCCCTGCATTCCACTACAAGAAATGTGCTAACTTATGACCTTTTAACCGTGACCCTGAAAATATTGGTCATAGATCTGTGACCATTTTACACTAGTTGGTCATGCCCCACTTTAACTTTAACGACCAAACCTGTCAAAAAGGTCACAATTTCCTTTCAAGGATTGGTCATAATGCAGATATCAATAATTTAGAACCTTTCTTTATCAATTTAAATGGTTATTCTCAGCCAACTCAGCAGCTTTGTCTACGTGTCATTGCTTATGTGTCATTTTCGCTTACGTGTCACTGCTTACGTGTCATTTTCGCTTACGTGTCACTACTCATACATTTTGTTGATCTCGATGACATGTGGGACCTAGCATATGCACATTGACTTGTTGACTAGCCTGATCGGTGGGACCCATGCTCTGACATGTGGGTCCCACCCTTACCCCGCCCATCCTGACATATGGGTCCCACGCTTACCCCACCCATCCTGACATGTGGGTCCCACCGTTACCCCACCCATACTGACATGTGGGTCCCACCCTTACCCTACCCCACCCATCCTGACATGTGGGTCCCACCCCAACCACAACCTTATCTAACATGTGCGAGCCTGACATATGGGACCCGCCAACAGCTCCATGCCATGTGGATCCCGCCCTCGCCCCTTGCGAAATATTTGGCAAAAATAGCTACGGGAGGACTCGAACCTGAGATCTCCTTCTAGGAGGAACCGATCTATACCACTAAGCCAATGAAGTGTTGTTGTCAAGTAGTAGAAGCGGGCCTATCTATAGTGTTATGCGTATCTCGTTCAGAACCAGGCCTGGGCCGCTGTGTTAAGTTAATGGGCCTAGGCGGCTGGTTCTTTTTTTTTGTTCCTTTTTATTATCTTTTATAACTTTTGATTTTGAACTTCAATTTCAACCAAATAAAATTTAAAAATTTGTAAAGATGTACTCTGTAATTATACACTATTATGGACTGTTCTTACTCAAAATAAATTTTAACAAAATACCACTAACCTTACATATTTCTCTAAATAGGGATTTGAGGAATTTGAATATTTTTTTTTGGATTATTCTTTTAAATTCGAATACAAGATAAAAAGAATTCAAGGTTTTAAAATTACACAGTGATGACATGAAAACATACAAGTCTAAAATTTGGGTATTAGAATTATGCCAATATTTGGTTTGCATTTTGTTTTGTCGATTTCAAAATGCGGTTAAAACAACGAAATGATTGTTCCTACTTTGGGGTTGAATATTGTGAAACTATTGTTGTATCTCTAATGAAATAGGTACTTTTGTAACCAAAACTGATTTTTTTCAAAAAATCATAAGCAAGCTACGAGGCAGATGTAGTTCAAATTTGACCCGCTTCTAGCTGAATCGACATAATTTTGTCTTTTTGACGAGAGGTGGATGAAAACCCTTTAAGACACAAACATGTGGATATTTGTACATCAAATGTGGTCTAGTATTTTGTTTAAATGTATTGCTCCAATTTCTCAACATATTTTTTGTAGCCGCTTCACAAAAAGTGGGGCTATTGGCACTTAAAAAATGAAAAGTGGATTTTTTTGTGAAACATATCGAAATCGCTGGTCGGCAACATTGTTTTCCATGCCACAATGCACACATGTGCCAAATTCGGGCACATTTCGAGAAACTATGTCATGAATGTGGCCAAAACACTGCCTGTTACTCTTGAAATCTATGAATGTCTCTTCATGATAGCAAGTTTCTGGGAACATGTTTTCAATAAAACTTCTGAATTGCAAGTTTATATTTTTTATGGTAACTAGGTCACATTTCATGACGCTACGCGAAGGTTTTCCATTATTTTGATTTTTTTTGAATTTCGTATGCTTGTTTGAAAATCTAGTCAAAATCTTGGTCATGACCGTTCGTGTGTAGTGATTGAATCATGCAAATATTTTTGTGTATCTATGATGAAATGACTAGTTGTGAACCTTGAAATGAAATTACTGAAAAATAACGGGCAGGATATATAGCACTTGTAGTTCAAATTTTAGCCATTTCCAGCTGAATCGTCAGGAAACCGTTTAATTGACCAGAAAATGGTAGAGAGCTCGGAAATGAATACTTTTTGGTGATTGTACATAGAATGATATCTACTATGTGAACAATTTTTATCGGTTCCATTTTGGACGACACTCTCGGTAGCCGCTTCACAAAATGTCGGGCTATTAGCACTTGAAAAAAGAAAAGTGGGTTTTTTTGTGAAACATGTCGAAATCTTTGTTCGGCAACATTGCTTGCCATCCCACAATGAACACATGTGCCAATTTTGGGCTCAATTGGACAAACTATGTCATGAATGTGGCCAAAACATTGCTACTTCATCTTGAAAGCTATGAATGTTCGTTCGTGATAGCAAGTTTCTGACAACACTTTTCTAGTAGAACTTACGCAACGCAAGTTTATAATTTTATGTGGTAACTAGGTCACATATGATGACGCTACGCGAAGGTTTTCCATTATTTTGATTTTTTTTGAATTTCGTGTGCTCATTTGAAAATCTAGTCGAATTCGTGGCCGTGACCGTTCGTGTCTAGTGTTTGAATCATGTGGATATTTTGATGTATCTATGATGAAATGGATACTTGTGAATCTAAAAATGAAATTTAGGAAAAATAACGGGCAAGCTGTGTGGCAGCTGCAGTTCAAAATCTAGCCGTTTCCAGCTGAATCGGCAGAAGCCGTTTAAATGGCCGGAAATAGGCAGAGAGCTCGAAAATGCATGCCTTTTGGTGATTGTAAATGAAATGATGTATACTTTGGGAAAACAATTTATCGGTGCCATTTTGGATGACTTTCTCGGTACCCGCTTCACAAAAAATGCTATTTTAAGCACTTGAAAAATGAAAAGTGGTTTTTTTGTGAAACATGTCGAAATCTTTGTTCGGCAACATTGCTTGCCATCCCACAATGAACACATGTGCCAATTTTGGGCTCAATTGGACAAACTATGTCATGAATGTGGCCAAAACATTGCTCCTTCATCTTGAAAGCTATGAATGTTCGTTCGTGATAGCAAGTTTCTGACAACACTTTTCCAGTAGAACTTACGCAACACAAGTTTATAATTTTTTGTGGTAACTAGGTCACATATGATGACGCTACGCGAAGGTTTTCCATTATTTTTTATTTTTTTTGAATTTCGTGTGCTCATTTGAAAATCTAGTCGAATTCGTGGCCGTGACCGTTCGTGTCTAGTGTTTGAATCATGTGGATATTTTGATGTATCTATGATGAAATGGATACTTGTGAATCTAAAAATGAAATTTAGGAAAAATAACGGGCAAGCTGTGTGGCAGCTGTAGTTCAAAATCTAGCCGTTTCCAGCTGAATCGGCAGGAAGCCGTTTAAATGGCGGAAATAGGCAGAGAGCTCGAAATGCATGCCTTTTGGTGATTGTAAATGAAATGATGTATACTTTGTGAAAACAATTTATCGGTGCCATTTTGGATGACTTTCTCGGTACCCGCTTCACAAAAAATGCTATTTTAAGCACTTGAAAAATGAAAAGTGGGTTTTTTTGTGAAACATGTCGAAATCTTTGTTCGGCAACATTGCTTGCCATCCCACAATGAACACATGTGCCAATTTTGGGCTCAATGGGACAAACTATGTCATGAATGTGGCCAAAACATTGCTCCTTCATCTTGAAAGCTATGAATGTTCGTTCGTGATAGCAAGTTTCTGACAACACTTTTCCAGTAGAACTTACGCAACGCAAGTTTATAATTTTTTGTGGTAACTAGGTCACATATGATGACGCTACGCGAAGGTTTTCCATTATTTTAATTTTTTTGAATTTCGTGTGCTCATTTGAAAATCTAGTCGAATTCGTGGCCGTGACCGTTCGTTTCTAGTGTTTGAATCATGTGGATATTCTATGATGGTTAAAATTGACGGCATGGACATTCTTAGATAGGGGTTGAATCATGCGAAACCCTTAGTGGATTTTGATTTGATTGTATTTTGGAGCTGAAATTATTGAACATATAAGTCCAAATTTTGGAGATTTAAGCGCGAGAAAACCGACCAATGAGCCGCGAGGAACCGCCTCCACGCGGATCACACCACTGGACGCGATCTGAGCCTTCCATCACCCACGCATCTAACGGTGGAGGTCCTCCCGAGAAAGCACAACGCAGCAAAACGCCAACACCCGCGCGCCAGCTGAGCCGACCTGCTACCACCCAAACCCTAATCCCCAACCCGAGCGAGCCCTCTTTCCCTCGAGCGCCGCCTCTCCCTCTCGCCATCTCTCTCACTTCTCTCTGCTCGCAAGTCGCACACCGTACCCGGCCGGCTCGATTTCGCCGCGCCGCGCCGCGCCGCGCCAAAGCTTCCCTGACCGCCTCCTTCCTCCGCCGCGCCGGGCACCCCTCGCCGTCTCCCACGTCCTAGCGGCGGGTGGATTCGTCCTCCATGGTCAGATCAACCAACGTCGACTGCGACGCCGGCGTGAAGCGGCTCGCGGGCCTCCTCCCTATGCAGGCTCGGGGAGAGGCGGAGAGTGGGGGGCGAGGGGGACGCGCGCTCATCGCCTCTCCCCCTCCTCGCCGCAGACCCAAACCGCCCTGGCCACCGCCGTGTCGGAACCGGAGAGCAAGGGACGGAGGCCTTCGTCGACGATGATTTCGAGCTCTACGCCCAGGCTACCGTGGCCTCGCCCACCACCGGCTCCCCCGACGATGCCTTGCTCCATTTCTCACTCTTCCCTCAGGCCGCATCACCTCGTGCTCAACCTCCTCTAACACGCCGTATCTGTTGAACTAGGAATCTACGATGTCGATCTCCCTTGCAGAGCCGCAGTCCAGATCTTACCCCGGCCTCTCCACCCCCGGAGCGTTGATGGAACCGACGGGATCTGGGTAAGTCCCTTGATTCCTCCATTTGTTCCCTGTTGTTCTACCTGCTGTAAACTGGTGGATCTGTTGTTCACTTGTTATCTATTGTGAAAGGGGAAATACTAGTCTTGTTAACTCCTGCCCCATGTGTTGTTAGTATTTTTTAAGGTGGTCTGGTATGTATCAGGAGATCATCTGAGCAAGTAATAATTCTATGACGCACACTGTATTAAGGGAAACTTGTTGTGGCGTTGCTTTTGAGATCATCTGAGCTCAGGCTGCATATTGTTGTGGCGTTGCTTTTGATTTTGTCTCTCTAAGTGCACATGGTTCCAATTCATTCTGTATTTCCCATAGGGATGTCATTTAACTTGTTTGCTCGTATGGCCATCTACTTGTAATATGCTTTAGTATTAACTGATTTCAAAGCAAATGATTTTATTTATGACACATTCTATAATTCATTGCTCAAGATCCAAATATGGGTGTTTCATGGGGTTACTACTCATAGTTATTAATTGAATTCACATTTCCTGCAATATAGTAATATGAAATGTCTTCATAAGAAAGGTCGTGTGTAAATCGATTTTTATTTTTATTTTGTAATTTGGCTATGTGTCTACCCACTGCAGGAGAAGAGTAGGGATGCACCTGGAAATTATCTTGGCAATAGAATTGGTTGCACTTCAGGTACTGCATATAAATTTTTAACTACATTTGTTCTTTCTAATTACAGTAGAAATGATTTGGCTGTACTCTTTGTATCTCAAAAGGAAAGTCTTCAAAACAATAAAGCTAGGAAAAATTGCCAAGTTGGTTCAGTTTTGACATCGTTCTGTCATCATCTAGTTGAGATGTGTTTGAAATCTAAGTATCTACATGACCTGTACTAAACTAATTTCCCATGATATTTATCTTATCATCCAATGCTTTGGTCAAAATGGGATGCTTCATTCTATCTTGTATGGTTGTATACTCTTTGAACACAAACTGGAATTCTATTAAGCTTTGTCTATTATTACTGACAGTATTTACTTTTGTCTCACTCTAATTCTATTAAGCTTTGTCTATTTCCAGTCCATTCACCAATTACAGTGAAGTGGTTCTGCATTTCATCGAATGCATTCATGTGCACATGGAAAATACTCGGCCGAAGGTACAAAGAGAAAATATCTCCCTTCTTATGACTGTACTCTACTTATAATTTGATAATGAGAGAAACCATTCATGATCATTTCACTTTCCATTTTAAACATGCAAGAGACACTCCCTCAGCCGTTCATTTCCTGTTTGTGTAGTTTACTGAGCTCAGTGTCTCCGACTAAGATCAATGCTCTGTTTAACGTTGTTAAGTTTCAATTTGCAGGAGGACAATGTTGCAAACTCAAGTCCAAGTCTAGGAGTTTTTTGCTGCTGTGTCAGATGGTCAATAGATATCTTTTCTGTAACCTCCTATGTACATAGCTAACCTCATGTTAGAAGATAGATGATCTTTTCTGTAACATATGCAAGACGCATGTTTGTATTTGTCTGTTCTGTAATCAACTTTGCTTGTATTTTAGAGCTGTTATTTCATAAAATTCCATGTATTTTCTCTTTTCTGAATGAAATCTTTGGTTTATACTGTCGAATTGGAGAAAATTGGAACCATTAAAAGGCTGAGGCCCAAACAAGAAATGGGCTGTAAGAAGGCTGAGGCCCACGAAATTGAAACTAATAAATGGACATTTAAAAGGCTACGGCCCATAAAATAGAAGGCCAAATTGCTGGGCTCGGCTTGGCCCATATCGTGGTTAAATTTTCTTGGAAAAAGGTATACTAGATGGGCTCAATTATTGGGCCAGGCCCATTTAGGGGGCTGAACTGGACTGGGCTGATTTTGATTTACGACCATTTCATTTGGTCACAATTTTGCCACATCAGCTCTGCCACGTTGGATTTGACTGGTGTCGCCACGTCAGCTCTGCCACGTCAGCTCCGCCACGTTGGATCTGACGTGAACTGGCCGGATTGGTAGTGACCAAAACAATTGGTCATAGATTTTGTGACCTTTGTTTTTGGTCACAATGCTTTATGACCAATCCCCCAAAAAGGTCGCAAACTGCCATTAGTGACGCTCATCTTTTGACCAATCGGTTTTCGTCACAAAAAGGTCACAAATGCCAGTTTATGACCATTTCTGTGACCAATTTCGAGGGTCACACGTCAGCATATTTCTTGTAGTGTTCAATAATTACAAAACAGATATATATGACAGATTTATCAACGGTTCACATAATTCATCACTATATCACATAATATCATCAAAAGTTCACAAAAGTCATCCATAAGTTCATTACTACAACAAGTTCATCCATAAGTTCATTACTACAACAAGTTCATCCATAACATACACGAATACAACATGTTCATCCATTACAACAAGTTCAAAGGCCCATTGGTTCTCCTTGCGCACCTCCTCCTTTCAAATGCATGTACTCAACTCCATTAATCTGAAAAGTTTGCAAAAAATGTCACATGCTGTACTTCACTCCACTACTACTACCTGTACAAATGTCAAGCAGGCATGATGGCACTAGACCAGAACAGAGTAATGCATAGAGCTGTACTTGGCTCCACTACTTATGGAAATGTAGAAATGCACTTGGTATCACAGTTTTAGGGAAGATTCTAATTCTAGAGAAATTAAACTCAACAACTTCCCTTTTCCTTAACAGAAAAAGAATCAGTCAAATGAGGCCTTGCCTACACAAACAATGGTACAAAGACGAAAGTTCCAGGGTGAAGAGGCTTTCCACGTATTCTAACCAAGCGGAAGTGCAAGTGAAAGTGAAGTCAGAATAGAGAAAATGGTTTTCCTATGTGGATCTAAGTGAGACATCAAAGTAAGTTTTCGACGGTATTGATAACAAATCTACGATGGTTAGAGGTAACTAACCTCTAGGCTCCTGAAGGAGGCGGAGTAGGGCCTGGCGGAGTAGGGCCTGCTGGTCCAGGTGTTTGAGACATGGGCGATGCGTTGGAACCCGCGGCAGAGGCATTCTACATGAAAGATTAGATGGTTAGCACTAGTTAGAAGGAAATGGTAAAAAGACACAAACACTTTGAACATGAGAACTTACGGTGTTCGGTGAATGAATCATCATCGCTCCAACCACTGCATTATGCGAAACGGTCATACCGTTGAAGCGGAACATCTCCTGCATATTGTTTTTGAGAAGTAAGGTTAGGGAAATGGAACAAACACTACTGCTAGTGTATAATGCTCATGATACTCACCGCTATCGCCGCCTGCATAGTCTCTTCCATCTTCCTCTGCGACTCCTCTAGGGCTCTGTTCCGTGCTGCCATCGCCTCCATCTCCTGCCTCATCTGCTGGTTCTCCTGCCTGTTCGCCTCCATCTCCTATTCCGTTGAAACGGTTTGTGTTAGTTAGACGAAAACATGCAAATAAGGAGAAGAGTGTCAATTTAAAGTAACTTACCGCTCGTATCTCACGTACAGGCTCGTCGCGCCTCTGGATCTGGAGGCTGGAGCTCGTAGACCTAGCCCTGTAGCTGGATAGGCTCTCGGCATCTAGAGGGTAAGAGCTGGCTCCAACAGCAGGCCGACCGTGCTTGTGCCCCTCTCCCGTTGCTAGGACCACCTCGGGGTCGAAACCTCGGAGCTCGGGTCAGCGTCAGGCCCCCGAGTGCTCTTGAACCCAGCATCATACTTCTTCTTGCGCTCTGCTCTGGGAATGTCGTACGAGGACTCCAGAGTTGCGGAATCATATGGCTTAGCCTTCACGGCAGATGAGCTTGGCCATGTAGAACGCCTGGTACTTGTTAGGCTTCGGCACGTTATAGTGAGCCGCCTGCAATCAAGAGTGATATGATTAAAAGAGGTTATCTTATTGCGCGTGATTAAGCATGCATAAAGAACTTGTCAAAATAAAACACTTACATAGTTCGCGGCGTACCCAGCCACGGACGTGCTACCCTGATGGTGCGTCGAGGTCACGGCCTTACGCTTCGCATGGCCGTCACTGTTCTTCACCCGCCACGCAGGAGAGTCCCACATGACCCCCAGCTGCCTCCAGCATTCCCCATGCAAGGCGCACCAGGTTGGCTTCGCCTACATAAACGTGTATGTCATTAGTATGCATGAAGATTAATTTCGAAAATGTATGTTAACAATTTTTTTACTTAGCATTTTTCCAAATAATGCTAAAATTATTTTGAGCTGACTGATTACTTGTCAGGCATGAAGAGTAGTTGCAACCTCACTGTTCGTTTCCCCACTGGTAGAAATATACCAGCCGGCCACACTGCATTCTATCCTCTTATTTTATTCACCTTCTTCCCTTTCCACTTGCCTGAGACATCCATAGCCTCCACTATGCTCTACGCCTGGTCCTCTCTCTGTCTCTGTGATTACATCTTTTTTTATTGAATGCAGATGATTTTTTTTAGAGGCATATGAAACTTTGTCTAAAAATTGCAGTTTGGAGAAGAAGCTCAAGGCATGGTACTACTGGGATATCAAGTAGTTATGTTTTGAGAATTTGTCACGGGAGATTGTTGAAGGTGATTGGATTTTTTACAACCTCATAGAGAATTAAGGTCACAGTCACGTACTCAATTTCGGCATCTCAAGCTGCTTGGATCATCGACTAATTCCTCATTAGGTACAGTTTATTCACCTCGGTAATTTTGAAAGCTTCTGTTCAGATTTACATTTTGATGTGGGCTAGAAAATAATTTGTTTACATTCTACCATTTCAGATATGGTCAAATTAGTTGTTTCTAGACGAATTAATTGCGTATTCAAGGTGGACATACTTCTCAAGATGTTCTGGAAGCCAAACACGAGCCACAATTTGTATATGCCACTTTACCTGCCTGGTCCGATTGGTATTAAGATGACAATTTTGACTGACTAAGTATTGAAGGTCAAAGATATCAGAGGTGTTACCAAAAAGAATCTTTTGGGCAGTGGCAAGAAAGGTTGGGTTGTATACTTCAGATACAATGTGACAATAAAATCTTTTTTTGGCATAACCATTAAAATTTCATTATTTCATTAATTGTGTGCACAACAAATTTGAGCCATGTCAAGTATGTTATGCTTGTGCTAGCATAAATACAAAGTGGCATAAGATTTGTATTTGGATAATTAATTTAACAACTTCATGCTTTCTCTATGTTTGTATGGTTTGCATTCTATACGTACTTATGGAGTTATGACGCTACAACAATACGTGATCTACAGTTTACTGGCTTTACCTCATATGCTCTATTATTTTTTATACTTGATTTTGAATTTATATCAAGCCAGTATGTACAATAAATTGAGAATACATATCTACTTCTAATATAAAGCCTGCATGCAATATGTAATCTCTATATAAACAGAAAACAGCATCTAGTTTTTTGTTTTGTTTTGCAAAATAGCATGCATTGCTCGAGTAAGGAATAATAAGACTTTTTGTGTATGTAAGGAATAATAAGAAGTAAATTTACCGGAATATACTCGGCGGTGGTGGGGATTTTTCCAAGGCAAGCTTCCTCAGGCAGGCCTTCTTCTTGGCCGCCTAGATCATGATCACGGCAGTGAGGCGCGCCTCGTAGATCATGTCTGTGACAGCCTTCACGCCTTTCTTCTCGAGGATCCGTCTGGCCACGCCTTCTTGTCCCTCCTCGCATCTATAGTAGTCCTACAATTAAACACGACAGATGAGCACGTTAGTTAATTTGATGAGATGTGCTTACCGAAATATGCTTGGTGACTTACCCAGAATTCCTGGAGCACGGCCTCGTACTTGGTGACATGGGTGGCGTCGTACTTGAGCTTGTAGTCCGCCCACCGCGTAGCTGGCGCATCCACCACGGACTTTTCACGTCTCACCGAGCCGGGGTAGTGGCGCTTCAACAGGGCACCAAATACATGCGCCCAGTTCCGCCCTTCACCTATCCTCGTAAACCTATTTCAAAACCAGGAACACAAAAATATTAATTAGAACGCTTCCAGAGATTTAAGATACAAAATGTAAATAAATACTGAAAAGTATACAAAAATAAATCTTACCCAGCGCCATCTGGTTGAAACAAAGGCCGAAGGTGAACCACGACTGGCTTGGGGAGCGATACAGGACCTCGCAGGTACACCGAACTCCCCTCAACCTTGAAAGGATACGTATGGCCACCTAGAGGGGGGGGGGGGGGGGGGGGGGGGGGTGAATAGGTGCTACTCAATTTTTAGTTCTTTTTCGAGTTTAGGCTTGATACAAAGGTAAATTCTCTAGATATGCAACTAAGGTGAATTTACCTATATGACAAGTTAACACTATACTAGGCACGATACAAGTAAGAACTAGCGAGAAAGGAGTAACCGAACGGGAAGCACGCGGAGACAAAGAGTTATTCCCGAGTTCCTCCTTTTTAGGGAGTACGTCTCGTTGGAGGGGTGTGAGTATCAAACTCAAGACGCCACAAATGGCCTCACCCTATTCTCCGATGAACCTTGCCCAAAAGCTCGGTTCACCTTCCTTATCGGAATCCTTCAAGGCGGAATCCGGAGCCCTTACAACAACTTGAGGCTCAACCCACAAAAGGATTGGGGGCTCCCAAGCACAACAACACCTGCTACACAAAAGTAACAAGCAAGTGAGAACAACAAGATGCCTAGGTTTTCCTAGTGGAAACCCTAGGCTCAAATCCCTCAAGTGAATGAGGGGGAAATGAAGAACGCTTTGGTGAAGTAGTAGATCGGGGCCTTCTCCTTCAATCCTCCAAAGATCAACAAGTTTGGGTGGAGGGATTGGGAGATCTCGTGATTCTTGAGCTTGCAATAATGGTGGATCTTCTAATCTGGACGAGCTAACTGGCTGGAGGTAGGAGGAGGGGTATTTATACCCCTCCCCGAAAACTAGCCGTTTCAGCCACTTAGACCGGAGACTCCGGCCAGGAGGACCGGAAACTCCGGTCCTTGGAGCGGAGACTCCGGACCAGCCCTCAGCAAAGACAGATGGGCCGGAGACTCCGGTCCAGAGATGCGGAGACTCCGGACAAGCCGGAGACTCCGGAGGAACTCCGGACCAACTCCGGCCCCGATGCCGAGGCTGCCGTCGCGTTGCACGCTTCGCTGCGAAACTGGATGGGCCGGAGACTCCGGCCCCTGAGCCCCCTGAGGCCGGAGACTCCGGCCTGGACAGACAAACTGCAAACTCCATTTTCTTCGATAATTGTTTCGATGCAAAGTGCAATTATATCTTTTCATTCCTGCACCACTTAACATCGTATTAAATAATTCCTAGTGTTGTTGCCTAACACACAAAACATGGGGGACATAAAATATGTCCTTTCAATCTCCCCCTTTTTGGTGTTAGATGACAACACTAGGATTTGCAACATAGCTCAAACAATAATATCGACAAGTTCCATAGATGATTAGAGAAGCTCCCCCTACATGTGTGCATGTAAGTAATTTGCATTGGAATACAAATGCTCAACATGTAGAAGAGAGGTAACTCACAAGATATAATTGAAACAAGATAAATTGCAATTAAATGAGACAAAGTTGAGATGAAAAGTAACCATACCTTGTGCATAATAATATGATATAGAGGCCAATGCACAATTATAGACCATAATACAATATCATCTCAACCATAGGAAATGTGAAATCCATAATCTCATACCACAAATAGAACATAATAGTCTCATACCACAAATAGAACATAGTCTCACACGATAAAAACAAAGCAAATAGTTCAACGACATAAGATAAATGGACACAAGCGCAAATAAATGGTAAACGCACATGCTTGTGTCCGACCCATGCAAATCCCACGGTGATAACCTAATAGAACTACTTCTCCCCCTTTGACATCGAAACGCCAAAAAGGGAAAAGAGCGATGCTAATGCGTCCCGAAGCGATCACTCATCCACGTAATCTTCGTCGGCATCCTCACCACTTGCTTCTTTAGACTCCTCCTCATCGGACTCTTCACCTTCGGACTCTTCACCATCACTCTCTTCATATTGCATTGGAGCCTTGCCGGTGTTGCGAGAAGATGAAGGCATAGAGGACACATCTTCAAAATCACCCCAAGGGAAGATATCCGCATTCCATTCCTCATAAGGGATAGTGGCAGCGGACGGTGGTGACTCGGGAACACCTTGAGGGCGAGGAGGAGTAGTGCCACCATTGTTGATCTTGCGCATTTCCTTGAGCATCTTTCTTTGAGTAGAGTGCATGTGCTTCCTCTCAACATAGCCATCATAGTTTTCCTTGTGAGAAGCAATCCCCATACAAAGCTTGACCTTTTGAAACCAAGAGAGATGCTTAACTTCATTGTTGACTCTTTCTTTGCCACCACTAGACCAAGATGGTGGAGTGGCATTCTTCCTTCGAACCCTTGGAGCTTCTTCCTCCTCTATCTCTTCATAGGTAGCTTGAGGGTTAGTGTGAATCCCTAGGACTTGGAGGTATCCATACTTGTGTTGCGTGAAGCGAGATGGATCGATTTTAGGAAGCTTCTTGAGGATGAGCTTCATGACATAAGGGGCATACATGGGGTTCTTCTTCTCATGGATAGCAATGTTGATCTCACACTTGATATAATCCATGACATCAATCTCATACCCTTGGCAATTAGGTCCGGCAAGATAAGTGCTATGGGCATGATGCATAAGGTTGACAAGAGCTCCTCGGATGGCATCCGTATTACCCGCTTGGGGGGCAATGCTCCAACGAAACATGCGGATCAAGATGTTGTAGATGGGCTTGAGAGCGTGGGTGGAAGCAACGGCACCCCTTTTAGCAACAAGAGGGGCAAGAAGCTTCTTATCATAAGCAACCCCTTCAACATGCATTCTTCGACCAACGGACACGGTTGCACCTTTGAACTCATAACCCAACACTTGCCCAAACTCTTCAAAGGTTGACTCACATTTGACCGGGCCCGACATCCAAGTCATCTTGGTGTTCTCCTCCGAACCAAGATGGAGGGTAGCAAAGAACTGTTGGACCATCTCAATGTCATAGTCTTGTTGAGTGGAGATGAGCTTCTCAAGACCGAGCTTCCTAGCAACCCAAATAGCTTCCACAAAATATGGCTTCTGAGCTAACACATGAAGCCTCAACGGTTTTTGAGGACACACAAGGGCTTTGGGGTCCAAATTTGCATAAATTTCCTTCATAATGAGCTCTTGCTCCTTCCTCCAAAAGTGACCATCGGTTGAATTATTGGGCATATCAAAGAAGTTCTGTGCCCTCATGGTTCGGAAATCCTCCTTATTCAAGTCCTTCACAGTGGTGATGTTGTCAAATTTGGCCTTTTTGGCCCTTTCTTCGCGCTGGAGAGCAGCTTCAGCCCTAGCCCTGCGAGCATCAGAGTCCTTTTGCTGCCTAGCAACACCACGCTGCACATATCGATCATGGTCTTCATCATATTCCAAGTAATCTCTTCCCGACTTCTTCTTAGCTTTCTTGGGTTGTGATGAAGATGAGCCCGAGGGGTACCTCTTGTTAGCTGTGAATAAAGAGTAGATAGGTAGCATGGGGGTAAGCATACATGTCCATGGAAGCCAAAAGAAGAAACTAGTTGGAAGAATTTCCCAAAAATTTGATCTAGACCGGAGTCTCCGGTCACAGGGGGCGGAGTATCCGGTCAGGGAGACCGGAGTCTCCGGCCCTGGGGCTGAAAAATCGATCTAGGTCAAATCAACGGGGAATTCGTTGCAACTAATTTCTATAGACTGCATTTGCCAACACAAAGGTTCTACACCAAGAAAAACGAAGCAAACTACTCTCCAAAACACATCTAGGTTGAAACCCTAGAGAAAGAGAGAAGTTTTACCCGTGTCCTTCATGGTGGAGGTCCAACGAAGGGGAGGAAGTTCCCCGGCGGTGGAGAAGTGGGGAGGCCGGTGGCACGGCGGATTCCGGCGGCGGGGAGCAGCCGGAGGCGATCTTGGAGCGGTGGAGGCGAGCAGGGAGGAGTTTGGGGTCGGGGGTGTGTGAGGAGTTATGAATTAACTCCTCACCCCGATCCCCTTTAGGAGCCCTGCGAAAACGCCTAGACCGGAGTCTCCGGCCTAAACACCGGAGTCTCCGGCCTGAGCCGGAGTTTTCCAGGTTTAGGGCGGAGACTCTGGCAAGACCGGAGTCTCCGGTGCTACACACCGGAGTCTCCGGACCCAACTGCTCCAAAAACGCCAGATTTTAGTGTGGACATGTATGTGCGCGAGAGGAGCATGTTTTGAGGTAGGAAAGGCTTGGGTTTGAGACAAAGTCACTGATGGATGGATACACACTTGGAATTTGCAAGATCCAAACAATAAAGGCCAATTTCCAAGAGTTTCTCCCCAAAACAAAATAAAGGTCTAGAAAACCCAAATAAGTCCATTAAACCCAAATAAAATCCAACTCCTCACCAAGAGGAGGGCGGTGGCCTAGGCCACCATGTATGAGATTATGGCGTGACACCGCGAAGATGTATCTTGGGTTCACAACCAACACTCGTCATTTAAGCTCACATTTTCATGAATTGAAAATAGAAAAGCAAATGAAGTCTTACTATCGGCATAATGGGGGGAGGGATAGTCCAATGTATTAGGACCGCACTCCCCCTATGTCCATGCCTACACCTAAACACAATAGATAGTTAAGACATAGGTGTGTATGCAAAATAGTCAAGCCACGCTCCTTGAATCCACGATATTTAGCTCATTCCTCAAATAAGTGAATCTTGCTTCATCAAGAGGCTTCGTGAAAATATCGGCAAGTTGGTCTTGTGTAGAAACATGGCTTAGCTCAATATCACCACGGGTAACATGATCTCGAATAAAGTGATGACGAATCTCAATATGCTTGGTTCTTGAATGTTGCACCGGGTTGTGGGCAATATTGATAGCACTTGTATTGTCACATAAAAGAGGCACTTTGTCACAAATGACACCGTATTCCTTTAAAGTTTGCCTCATCCATAACAATTGGGTGCATGCACTTGCGGCGGCCACATACTCGGCTTCGGCGGTGGAGAGAGATATACAATTTTGCTTCTTGGAAGACCAACTCACCAAGGAACCACCAAGAAATTGGCAAGCCCCGGAAGTGGACTTCCTATCATCATGATCACCGGCCCAATCCGAGTCCGTGTACCCACAAAGAGAGAAAACCTTGTCCTTAGGGTACCACAAACCAAACTTTGGGGTATGAGCCAAATATCGGAGGATTCTTTTGACCGCCATATCATGGCTTTCTTTAGGAGCGGCTTGGTACCTTGCACACACCCCTACACTCAACACAATATCGGGTCTAGATGCACAAAGATAGAGCAAAGAACCAATCATGGAACGGTATACCTTTTGGTCGACATCAAGACCATTTGGATTGAGTTTAAGATGAACCTTTGTGTCCATTGGAGTGCGCTTCTCCTTAACACCAACCATATCAAATTTCTTGAGCATGTCTTGGATATATTTAGCTTGAGAGATGAAAGTCCCTCCCCTCAATTGCTTGATCTCAAAACCAAGGAAGAACTTCAACTCTCCCATCATAGACATCTCAAACCTATCGGTCATAAGCTTTGAAAATTCATCATTGAAAGCTTTGTTAGATGAGCCAAAGATAATATCGTCCACATAGACTTGGCATATGAAAAGCTCCCCTTTTACTCTCTTGGTAAAGAGAGTGGGATCGATTTGCCCAACCTCAAATCCACGGTCTACTAGAAGCTCTCTAAGGTGCTCATACCACGCACGTGGGGCTTGTTTAAGGCCATAGAGTGCCTTATCGAGCTTGTAGACATGGTTAGGGAGTTTGGGATCCTCAAACCCCGGTGGTTGCTTAACATATACTAATTCTTTGAGTGGACCATTAAGAAAAGCACTTTTCACATCCATTTGTTGCAAGATAAAATTATGATGAGAAGCATATGCAAGGAGGATACGGATGGACTCAAGGCGAGCCACGGGAGCATAGGTCTCTCCAAAATCAATGCCTTCAACTTGAGAGAACCCTTGAGCCACCAATCTTGCCTTGTTCCTCACCACCATGCCATGTTCATCTTGCTTGTTCTTGAAAATCCATTTAGTGCCTATAACATTGCGGCACTCTTTTGGCTTCTCAACTAGCTTCCACACCTTGTTGCGCTTGAAGTTATTGAGCTCTTCATGCATAGCATCCAACCAATCCGGATCTTCAATAGCTTCAAAGACTTTCTTTGGTTCCACCAAGGATATGTGAGCTTGATGGGCACTAAAGTTTGCGCATTGCCTTCTAGTCACAACCTTGCCCTTCAAATCACCAATAATATTGTCCAAAAGGTGTTGCCTTCTCAACAAGGTCTTGACATTTCTTGCACGACGACGGGTGTTGATGTCCTCACGAGAGCTTGGAGGAATTTCTTGATCATCTTGTTCATCTTGATCATCTTGATCATTTGTGTCCCCGTCTTGACCGGAATGATGACCTTGGTCTTCAATATGCACACCTTCATCACTTGAAGGGGAAGATGGACCTTGGTCTTGATCATGGCTAGCATCAATAATTGGAGAACTTGGTTCTTGCGTAGCAACTTGATCAACTTGAGGAGGGTCTTGAACTTGTTGTTGGCTTGGTGCTTCATTTGCTCCATCGGATGGTGCGGTGTCCACTTGTGATGATGATTGCTCCACATGGGTGGAGCTTGGTCCTTCTTGAGGCGCCTCATGAGAAATCTCGATTGGGCGAAAGAATCCCACGCCCATTCGCCTTATTGCATCTTGAGGTTCCTCATCATCTACATCACGAACATGAAATTGCGCCACTTGGGAGCCGTCATTCTCATCGAACTCCACACTACAAGATTCTACAATAGTCCCGAAGGTCTTGTCGTAGATTCTATAAGTGTGGGATTCGGCACCGTAACCAACAAAAGTACCCTCAAAAGCTTTAGACTCAAATTTAGTTAAGCGATAACCTTTAATCTTATAGAAACACTTACAACCGAACACCCGGTAGTAGGAAATATTGGGCTTGTTGCCGGTAAGCATTTCATATGGAGTGAACTTCTTGCCCGTGCGGAAGTAGAGGCGGTTAGATGAATGACATGCCGTGGAGATGGCCTCGGCCCACAAGAAGAGTGGGGTCTTGAACTCCGCCAACATAGATCTTGCCATATCCATAAGGGTCCGGTTCTTCCTCTCGGCTACACCATTTTGTTGAGGGGTATACGCAGCGGAATATTGATGACGAATTCCCTCTTCACTAAGAAACTCATTTAGGGTGTAGTTCTTGAACTCGGAGCCATTGTCACTTCTAATGGCCAATATAGGAACATTGTGTTGACGTTGCACTTCATTGGAGAAGTCAATGACGGCTTGTTGGGTCTCACTCTTCCACTTGAAGAAATAAACCCATGTAAATCTTGAATAGTCATCGACAATCACCAAGCAATACTTCTTCCCACCAAGACTTGGTTGAGGCACGGCACCAAAGAGATCAACATGAAGAAGTTCCAAATCCTCGTTGATGAAATGATGGTCTTGTGTGGGTGGGGAGAATCATGCATCTTTCCTTCAACACAAGCCCTACAAAGACGGTCTCTAGAAAAAGAAACATTCTCTTTTAGTCCAAGGATGTGGCCACCCTTGTGAAGACTTTGCAAAGTTCTCATATTGACATGGGATAAGCGGCGATGCCACAACCACCCCACGTCGGCCTTTCCGAATAGGCACATCGTTTGAGAGTTGGTTGACTCCGAAAAGTCTACCACAAACAACTCATTTTCGACATACCCAACGTAAGCGACCTTTAGAGTCTTGCTCCACATGAGTACCACAATATCAAGATCAAAATGGACGGCAAAACCCATCTTATTAACGGCACGAACGGACATTAAATTATAACCAAGGGACTCAACAAGCATGACATTTACAAGGGTGATATCCCTTGCAACTACCACCTTGCCGAGACCCGATACCTTTCCTTTGAGTTATCTCCATAAGTGACGGTTGCTTGATTTATGCTTGTTCTCAACTCCGTCACGATCTCCTTGCTTCCGGTCATATGACTAGTGCATCCACTATCAATCACCCATTTCGACCCACCGGAAGCATAGTCCTACAAGAAATCATTGCTTGGTTTTAGGTACCCATTTTGCAATGGGTCCTCTTTTGTTAGCAACAAGGGTTTTAGGGACCCAAATAGAGTAAGCAATGTAACCATCATAAGGACCAACATATTTAGCACACACATCCCCATAATAATCAACATAAAGAATATAGTTGGGGTTAGCATGTCCCGCAAAGTCACTACGAGAGTGTTGCCCCTTGTGGCATCACTACTCGCAATGGTAGTCTTCTTTGCTTGTGCGGGCTTGGCCTTCTTCTTGTTCTTCTTCTTCTTCTTGGCAACATAACCAAGGCCCTCCTTCCCAATGTGTGGCTTTTGCGCAAGCAAAAGATCAACAATAGGCTTACTTTGGGGACTAGAGGCCTTGGCAAGTTCATTCTTTAACCTAGCATTTTCCTCAATGACATTTGCATGATCACAAGAAGTAGTAGAGGAACTAGCAACATTTGATTTAGATGATTGAATTTGAAGTTGTTCAAAAGACTTGGTGAGAGTAGAGTGTTCACCCTCCAAGGCCTTGTGAGCCTTGGTGAGCTTCTCTAGCTCCTCGGTTAGTCTATCATGACGTAACAGCCCAAAATTGAAAACCTAAAATTCCGTATAAAATTTTCACTTTTTGCTTCATACATGCATCATTGCATCATGGCATCCTCACTACATTGTTAAGATTCAACAAAGGTTGTGGCAACATCTACAAAACAAATGCTAGAAATGGTTGTAAACCAAATGTGCTTGTTTTGTTGAACACAGCTACAAATAACAAAACCATATTTGTCAAGGAAGTTCCAAGAGTTCACAATTTTACTTTTGCACTTGCACCAAATGGTTAAATAGCAACATTTGGAAAATTAGCAGAAATGCCATATCCAAACCTGTTGAACAAATGTTGTCAAAAACATTTTATTTGGAGACACCAAAGTTAGGGGAGCTTCATATCAAGTTTGGGAGGCTATTGTAATTTTCTCACATTTTTGCAAAATGTTGAAATGCCTCTTTCAATTCAAAACCTGTGCTGGATTTAATTTTAAAAAGAGAAAAGGACCTCTTTGTAAATATGGAAGGATCTGTCTGTGATGAATTTATTTCGCGCAGGGGGTTTCTGGAAAACCTCCTTTCTTCCTCGTGCTGTAGCGACCGAGGAGCAGCTCGCTCGGGCCGCACCGCACCACCTCGCCGTGCCGCGCTCGCCGGGCCCCCTGCCCTGCCTCACCTGTGGAGGAGACGAGCCCCACGAGTCCACGCCCTATCCCCTCGCTGCTGCTCCTCACCGTTCCACTTTTCCACCTCCTCTCCCTCTGCTCCCCGCGAGCTCCGCCGCCATGGCCGCGACGCTCCGCCGCCGTGCCGCCGTCGCCTGAAGCTCCCCCGTCCAAATCCGGCCCCACAGCGAGGTTCGCCGCGTCGCCAGCTGCATCCCCGCCGGAGGAATCGAGCTGGGCCGCCTCGAATTGCCGCCGCCGTCCCCGTTTCCCCGCCGCCGTCCGAAGCTCCGCCGCAGACGGATTCGTCCTCGCCGTTGCACCACCGCCGTCGCCGCCCACCCCAACGCGTCCGTGTGTGAGCGTCTGGTGCAGGAGCACCCTCTTCCCCTTCCTCTCCCCTCGCGCTAGCTCGCCGTCGCCAACGCCGTTGAGCGCGCCCGTCACCGTCGCCTCGCTGCTCCTTTTCTTTTTCTCTCCTCTCGAGTTTTTCCGACCGGAAACTCCGGCCCAACTCCGGTGCAACTCCGGACCGGGTCCAGTGGATGCCGTTCTGGGCTGAAAATAGCTGGACCGGAAACTCCGGCCCATGAGCACTTTTGGACCGGAAATTCCGGCCTGGACAGAAAAAGGTTGCAAAGTTTCTTTTTCTTTTTCCCTCTCGATAGCACATGTCCCCGCTCCCCCTCTCGCGTTTAGAGTTATCGAACCCCGATAATTCCAGCATATCCATCCCCTTCCGCGAGTCGGGTACTTAATTCATTTCCTCGTTGGAATTAAAATAATTAAAAGAATAAATTTAAGAGAGAAACTTTATAAAAGTAATAACTTTCCACCGGGACCTCAGAAAAATGTGTTCTTCATATCAAAATGCTCAGAAAAACATGAGTGTTCCAAAAATCTTTATCATCATGCATCATCGATCACAATGACAATAATGTGCTCTAGTAGTAATGATAATCATTAAGTTTTAATATGGGGTTTCTTCCAAATTATGCGATAAATATAACGGGGACCCCATTTAACTTGTTGGTCATGTTTAAAGTTTCTAGGGTGCATTTAAAATGTCATATCATCATCCTTGTATGCATTGCACAATTGCCATGTGTTGATTGTTCTTCCGGTGTTGTTTGTGCATCGGTAGATCAAGGAGGTGAAGTGCCACCCCCGTCTCGTGACGATCCGTACTACCAGCCGTATCAACAAGGCAAGCGTAATCCCCCCTCTGAGCATATCTTATCCTATGTTTCCGCAAATATTTTCTCCACTATAATATTGCATGCGGTTCTAAATGTCAACTTTTGTCGGATTAGAGTATCCTATAGTTGCATTAATTTCCCTATGCCATTATCTGTTTCCCCGCCTATTATCCATAGGTTTGTGTTGTTGGCCGAGATACTTATAAATGCTATGTGATGCTTAGCCATGCCTAGTTATATGCATAGCTGTACGAGGGATATATGTGTTGTTGGAAACAGGTGTGAAATGTGGAGATGATGGTGGAGAAATGTGGTGACAGGTGATAAGATGCTAAGAAGGTGGGGATGAGAGGCCACTGTGGTTGTGGTGCTTTGTCTCGTTCCCGTCGCCTAGGTGCGAGTTCTGTACCTCTTGAACCAAGACTGAGCGTGCAACCATGCGTGAGGCCTATGCATTCGCAGTGCAGGAACCCTCATAGACTAAATAACTCGGGCGGGGCTAGCCAGGGTCCTCTAGTTCGGGCTTCCATTTGCGCGTGCGTGATGATGGTGGGATGAACTGAGATGAGGATGGTTGTGTTAGGAAAATGAGTGGCCACGGGGCACGGTGTTGATGATCCGCTGCTCCGTCCTCACTGATGATCCTGGGTTAGTCCTTAACGAGGGAGAAGTCGACACCGCTCCCACCCAGCCGGCTTTCCAAGGAAGAGAGCTAATGATCAGGTAATGAGCCGGACGGTACGCGTGGCGAAGGAGCTGGGGCCCCTCGGGACTCCGGGGACTTCCACTTTGTACACCCCTGCAGGGATAAATCTTTTCGAAAAGCCGTGTCCGCGGTTATGGACGACTTGGGAATGGACGATGATCATAGAATAACTGGAACGGAATGATTAAAAATTTGAGTACTAAAGGTACTACTAATAACCAAGGTGAGCTTCCTCGAGGGTGATTCGGGGAGGTGCCTAGTAGATAGGTGATGAGAATGGTGATGGTTATGATGGAAATGGTTACCAGAAAAGAGGTTACTTCTTACCCCTTTTCGAAATAATCTGATTAGTCGATGCCATGGAGTTATGTCTTCTTAAAATAAAATCAGTTTTATGCAAAACAGTCATAAAACCTTGAAAGCCAATCATCGAGCATATATTAGCTCTTAATCTTGCGAGTTCGTCGAACTCAACGTCGTTTACTTATTTTCAGGAGAGGACTTCACCGACCTCGAAGGTGGGTTCTTTGTGGACGTCGACGAGTAGTCTGGGGTTCCCAGGTGGCAGCTTGGGACAGCCCGGAACAGCTGGCGCTGGATGTTTATTTGCAGGCCTCTTAGGCCATAATTTGGTTCTTGTTGTTTAGAACAACCTAATTTGCTTCCGCTTGTTGTATTGTTGGGTCTGTGACCTCTGGTTGTCATTTGCTATCTTTCTCTATTATAAGAGTTGAGCTATATGATTTTGTGTCGTAGAGTTTGTGATGTGCCAGTTGTTCCACAAGTCTTGATCTTTCTATTATGCTTTGATAGTGTGTCGGGTGGTATCGGATAACCGGAGACACAGTATCACTGTATAACAGTCGGGTCGGGGCGCCACAAGTTGGTATCAGAGCAGTACTGCCTGTAGGAAACCCTTCTACTGGTCGATGTTGAGTCTAGTGTTTGTGAAAATATTTTTAACCTAAAAATGAGTTGTGAAAACCATCCTAGGATTCTTTTTACTCCTTATCTGGTTACCCTCTAATCTCGGAGCAATCTTACCTCGATTTGAGTTTAAAGGTTTACTCCTCGTCTGTTACTTCAAAATGATTAGAAACGTGGGTGGGTTCGACCTTTAGTGTTATGTGTCACGTTGCTCTCACCGCGTTGCAATCCCAAATCAACTCGGATGCTTCTACCAAATCTAATCATTGCTTTTTTCTTTGGGTTTTAACCCAAGGAGTTGAACATAAGGTCCCGGATTGTGCCGGATAGTGTGGGATGAATCACGTGGTTACTTAGCCATTTGAATCTCACGCTACTGGTACATGATGCTGATCTTCGACCCAAGTCCCATCTTGTTGGTTCCTTGTTCATTGTTGCACAAGTATTATCGTCCCTAGTCTGAGTACTGGAGTACGCTAATGCTAATGTCTCAACCATACCGAGGTGGATACTAACTGCGTCCTTGTCAAATCTACAAAATGGCACAACGCCCTCCGCTCCATCAAATCGAAGCCACCCTGATGCGGCTTCAGTCCGTATATTTACTCAAGCTACGAAGGCAATTGTTGAGTCAGAGGACATGCATGTATATGCGCCAGGATATATACAGTTGAACCAGCAATATCTGGAAGAAATAAAAGAGCTGCTTGCCGTGACTTGTACACATGCTGCGTGGTGTACCAGGATGAACGAGGAAGAAACGATCGAGAGCACAAGAGTTGCGCCTGACCAGGAGTACAGTTTCGGCATGCCTTGTGCAGGAGAAAAGCAAGGAAAAGATTATATTAATTATTTTGGTAAGCCTCGTTTAGTTGGAGATAGTAAAGAATACAACTGGTTTAAATGGGAAGAGATCAAGATGCGATATATCTTTCTGTTTCTGCCACGCAAGAAAAGGAGGCGACCAAACGCATGCATGCAATTTTGTTCGTGGGATCTGATGTGCTTATGTTCTGTTGGCTGGGGCCCACCAGCAGCCTATAGAGGATGGAATACAAGTTGATTAATCTAGGAAGGTTAAAATTAGCTTTTATTTCTTAAGTCGGTATGTGTACCAGATTTATTTCCTACGCAAGTTTAGAATCGGCTACTCCTATAAAGCCATAGAGCGTCCCTTGTAATAGTCAGATTGGAGTTATATGAAACAGACACGATGTGTGTTTGGGGTTAAAAACCTCGTACCGAGTTTGGGGAAAGCTGACTAAAAATCCCTAAGTTTCTTGAGGAATCTTTGCAAAAACCTCTACTGGCGTGTGAGGTCCTGCGACGCGTAGGAGATTACAAGCTGAGCCTATACGGTTCGTCCACGTTATTCCTTCGACTAGAAGGGTTTGCGTGTTGTTTCCGTGGAGTTTGCGAATATCTTCGTAAACCCGCGATTGCTACTTGCTACGATGGAGATTTGTGCCGTGAAAGATCGGGCCAACAATGGATCGAATCTCGCCATGAGGTTCGCTCCACATCATCTGGTATCAGAGCGCCAAGTTGCTCACGGCACGGCGGAGGAGATGGCCAGCGCGTCCTCACCGAGGAGGAGCTACTGGAGGTTGTCTAGCGATTTCATGCTGGAGGAGGAAGGCTACGGCGCCGAGCTTTTTCACACCTATTGTAAAGTAGGAGGGAGAGCATGCGCCACGACGATCGACCACGACAGTGCGATCAGCGCGGTCGGCGTCGACATGGTGGAGAAGCTGGAGCTGTCGACGACACCACATCCACGACCATACTCATTGAGGCGGTGCCACGACAAGCTCGAAATCACACACCAAACTATGGTACTATTTTCCATCGGCAAATTTTCTTCCGAGGTATTGTGCGATGTAATTCCGGTGCCATTGGTTTCGTGTCATCTGTTGTTGGGAGAACTATGGTCCAAGGAAAAGGGTGCTGCATATGACTTCCATGCCAACACGTACACTTTTGAGCAGAAAAAGGAGTACGTCCTCAAGCCCCTAGAAGAGAAGATATTCAGGACATGGAGGTTTTGAGTTATGAATTAGACACCGTGTGTGTTCCGGCCGCCGGCCGCCATTATCGAGTTTAGAGTATTCTTGTCAAAAATCTCTACTGGCGTGTGAGTTCCTGCGACGTAGGATATTACAAGCTGAACCTGTACGGTTCGTCCACGTTATTCCTTCTAGTCGAGGGGTTGGCGTGTTGTTTCTGCGGAGTTTGTGAATGTCTTCGTAAACCCGCGATTGCTACTTGTTGCGATGGAGGTTTGTGCCGCGAAAGATCGGGCCAACAACGGATCGAATCTCGCCTCGAGGTTCGCTCCACATCATCTGGAGAAAAGAAAGGTTGCAGAAGATGAGGGAACAAAAAGGAGCAGAAAAAAAAGACGACGCAGTTGCTGCAGTTTTCTCGGCGTCTATAAAATCAAGATCTGACATTGTTCCTTTGGAATCTGACTTGAAACCGAGGACGGTTTCAGGTGAAGAAGGGGAGGATGATGCGGCTTCAGTCCGTATATTTACTCAAGCTACGAAGGCAATTGTTGAGTCAGAGGACATGCATGTATATGCGCCAGGATATATACAGTTGAACCAGCAATATCTGGAAGAAATAAAAGAGCTGCTTGCCGTGACTTGTACACATGCTGCGTGGTGTACCAGGATGAACGAGGAAGAAACGATCGAGAGCACAAGAGTTGCGCCTGACCAGGAGTACAGTTTCGGCATGCCTTGTGCAGGAGAAAAGCAAGGAAAAGATTATATTAATTATTTTGGTAAGCCTCGTTTAGTTGGAGATAGTAAAGAATACAACTGGTTTAAATGGGAAGAGATCAAGATGCGATATATCTTTCTGTTTCTGCCACGCAAGAAAAGGAGGCGACCAAACGCATGCATGCAATTTTGTTCGTGGGATCTGATGTGCTTATGTTCTGTTGGCTGGGGCCCACCAGCAGCCTATAGAGGATGGAATACAAGTTGATTAATCTAGGAAGGTTAAAATTAGCTTTTATTTCTTAAGTCGGTATGTGTACCAGATTTATTTCCTACGCAAGTTTAGAATCGGCTACTCCTATAAAGCCATAGAGCGTCCCTTGTAATAGTCAGATTGGAGTTATATGAAATAGACACGATGTGTGTTTGGGGTTAAAAACCTCGTACCGAGTTTGGGGAAAGCTGACTAAAAATCTCTAAGTTTCTTGAGAAATCTTTGCAAAAACCTCTACTGGCGTGTGAGGTCCTGCGACGCGTAGGAGATTACAAGCTGAGCCTATACGGTTCGTCCACGTTATTCCTTCGACTAGAAGGGTTTGCGTGTTGTTTCCGTGGAGTTTGCGAATATCTTCGTAAACCCTCGATTGCTACTTGCTACGATGGAGATTTGTGCCGTGAAAGATCGGGCCAACAATGGATCGAATCTCGCCATGAGGTTCGCTCCACATCACACCCCAGGGACCCACTCGACACCCTTTGATCGGTAGAAATCCCATACATCTAAAGTTTTGCCCAAGAAAGCTTTAGACAAACGCAGGTGTTACACTTGTAAGGAGCTTGGACATCCGTACCGGAAGTGCCCCCTTAAGTACCCCGGAAAGTGGGGACTACCACAAGAAAAGGCATGTAGTCAGTGCGGAAGGGGTGGACATCAGGCGAGTCAATGCCCCGGCAGTTGCCCGCATTGTGTCAACAAGCATCCACTCGGCAAGTGCCCAACCGCTAGCGCCACTTGCTACCTATGCGAAGGAAATGACCATTTTCCGGCTGATTGCTCTATGGAGTTCCTAGTGGAGGCAGTAAAGGATGCCCAGGAGAAGATTACTCAGCATGCCACCACGTGCCCCACTACTTCGACATCTGGGTCAAGCGGAGGTGGTTGTCGTCCTCAGCTACCTGCTCCACCTGGACTCATCTGCTACACCTGTGGACAGGCTGGTCACTACTCTAGGGAGTGCCCCTAGAAGGCACCTATCACGGGAAATCCTGCACGAGCCCCTGCCACTCCCGCTGGCAAGGCTGGACCTATTGTGCGCCGTCGCCTGAACCACGTCTCTGCTGAAGAAGCTGAAGAGAGTTTCCAAACACTGAAAGCCAAGCTCACGTCCGCTCCTGTGCTTGTCCTGCCGGACACAAGCAAGGATTTCGTCGTCTTCTGTGACGCCTCTCTTCAAGGTTTGGGCTGTGTGCTAATGCAAGATGGCCATGTAGTGGCATATGCTTCTCGCCAACTTAAGCCGCATGAGCTCAATTATCCTACTCATGATCTAGAACTTGCCGCTGTGGTCTATGCTTTGAAGCAATGGAGGCCATACCTGTTTGGTAACCGTTGCGAGATATTCTCGGATCACAAGAGTTTGAAGTACCTTTTCACCCAGCCGGATTTAAATCTCAGGCAAAGGCATTGGTTGGAGTTAATCACGGACTACAATGTGAGTCTGAACTATCAACCCGGCAAAGCAAACGTCGTGGCTGACGCGCTAAGTCGAAAGTCCTATTGTAACAATCTGATGATTGAAAAAGCCCAACCTGCCCTCCATGAAGAGTTCTCCCGTTTGAACTTAGAAATGGTTCCCTCTGGCTATCTAGCAAATCTGGAGATCAAATCTACTTTGGTAGACCAGATTAAGGATGCTCAAACTCGTGACAAGGGTATTCAGAAAATCAAGGAGAACATTGCTAGCGGGAAGGCAAAATGTTTTTCTGTCAATGAATCCGGAGTTGTTTATTTTGGTGACCGCTTGGTTGTGCCAAAGAAACAAAAGTTGAGAGGGCTGATCCTCCAAGAAGCTCATGATCTCCTCTCTCTATTCATCCCGGTAGCACCAAGATGTACCAAGACCTTCGACCACTATTCTGGTGGACTCGTATAAAACGAGAAATTGCCAAGTATGTTGCTGAATGCGACACATGTCGACGGGTAAAGGCTGAACATCAAAGACCTGCCGGCACTCTTCGCCCTATTGCAGTCCCCGAGTGGAAATGGGATGAAATTGGTATGGACTTCATCACCGGGTTTCCCCGATCTCAAAAGGGCAACAATGCTATCTGGGTAATCATTGATCGTCTTTCCAAGGTTGCTCACTTCCTACCAGTCCGTGATGATATATGGGCAAGTCAACTTGCTGACTTGTATCTGGCTCGTATCGTTCCATTGCATGGGGTCCCTCTGAGTATCATATCGGACCGTGGAAGTATCTTTGTCTCCAAGCTTTGGCAGAGTTTCCAAACTGCTATGGGATCCCGTCTCAACTTCAGTACCGCCTACCATCCTCAAACTGATGGTCAGACTGAAAGAGTGAACCAAGTGTTGGAAGACATGCTTCGGGCATGTGTGATCTCTTTTGGCAAGGGTTGGGAAAAGTATCTCCCTTTCGCGGAGTTCTCCTACAACAATAGCTATCAAGCTAGTCTGGGCATGGCTCCCTTTGAGGCTTTATATGGAAGAAAATGCCGCACTCCTCTAAATTGGTCCGAGACCGGAGAGAGGGCCCTCTTTGGTCCAGATGTTATCAATGAAGCTGAGGAGAAGGTTAGAATCATACGGGAGAATCTGAAGATTGCTCAGTCTAGGCAAAAGAGCTACTATGACAAGCATCATCAGGAGGTTCACTATGAAATTGGTGATAAATCCTACCTCCGTGTCTCTCCCCTTCGAGGCGTTCGACGCTTCGGAATCAAAGGGAAATTGGCACCTCGCTATGTTGGCCCCTTCACCGTTCTGGGCAAGCGTGGAGATCTTTCTTATAAGTTGGAGTTACCGGTCAAATTCCCAAATGTACATGATGTGTTTCATGTCTCCCAACTCCGCCGTTGTTTCAAGGATCCTATCCATGGGGTCAATCATGAGGAGCTAGATCTACAAGAAGACCTCACTTATCGTGAGCATCCTATCCGTGTCCTGGATGAAGCTGAAAGGAAAACCCGTAACAAGACTACCAAGTTCCTCAAAGTCCAATGGTCTCACCATTCCGAGGAAGAAGCTACCTGGGAACGAGAGTCTAGTCTTCGTGAGGAGTATCCCGGCTTCTTTCCGCAACCTTAGAATCTCGGGACGAGATTCCTGTAAGGGGGGTAGAATTGTAACAGCCCAAAATTGAAAACCTAAAATTCCGTATAAATTTTTCACTTTTTGCTTCATACATGCATCATTGCATCATGGCATCCTCACTACATTGTTAAGATTCAACAAAGGTTGTGGCAACATCTACAAAACAAATGCTAGAAATGGTTGTAAACCAAATGTGCTTGTTTTGTTGAACACAGCTACAAATAACAAAACCATATTTGTCAAGGAAGTTCCAAGAGTTCACAATTTTACTTTTGCACTTGCACCAAATGGTTAAATAGCAACATTTGGAAAATTAGCAGAAATGCCATATCCAAACCTGTTGAACAAATGTTGTCAAAAACATTTTATTTGGAGACACCAAAGTTAGGGGAGCTTCATATCAAGTTTGGGAGGCTATTGGAATTTTCTCACATTTTTGCAAAATGTTGAAATGCCTCTTTCAATTCAAAACCTGTGCTGGATTTAATTTTAAAAAGAGAAAAGGACCTCTTTGTAAATATTGAAGGATCTGTCTGTGATGAATTTATTTCGCGCAGGGGGTTTTCTGGAAAACCTCCTTTCTTCCTCGTGCTGTAGCGACCGAGGAGCAGCTCGCTCGGGCCGCACCGCACCACCTCGCTGTGCCGTGCTCGCCGGGCCCCCTGCCCTGCCTCACCTGTGGAGGAGACGAGCCCCACGAGTCCACGCCCTATCCCCTCGCTGCTGCTCCTCACCGTTCCACTTTTCCACCTCCTCTCCCTCTGCTCCCCGCGAGCTCCGCCGCCATGGCCGCGACGCTCCGCCGCCGTGCCGCCGTCGCCTGAAGCTCCCCCGTCCAAATCCGGCCCCACAGCGAGGTTCGCCGCGTCGCCAGCTGCATCCCCGCCGGAGGAATCGAGCTGGGCCGCCTCGAATTGCCGCCGCCGTCCCCGTTTCCCCGCCGCCGTCCGAAGCTCCGCCGCGGACGGATTCGTCCTCTCCGTTGCACCACCGCCGTCGCCGTCCACCCCAACGCGTCCGTGGTGAGCGTCTGGTGCAGGAGCACCCTCTTCCCCTTCCTCTCCCCTCGCGCTAGCTCGCCGTCGCCAACGCCGTTGAGCGCGCCCGTCACCGTCGCCTCGCTGCTCCTTTTCTTTTTCTCTCCTCTCGAGTTTTTCCGACCGGAAACTCCGGCCCAACTCCGGTGCAACTCCGGACCGGGTCCAGTGGATGCCGTTCTGGGCTGAAAATAGCTGGACCGGAAACTCCGGCCCATGAGCACTTTTGGACCGGAAATTCCGGCCTGGACAGAAAAAGGTTGCAAAGTTTCTTTTTCTTTTTCCCTCTCGATAGCACATGTCCCCGCTCCCCCTCTCGCGTTTAGAGTTATCGAACCCCGATAATTCCAGCATATCCATCCCCTTCCGCGAGTCGGGTACTTAATTCATTTCCTCGTTGGAATTAAAATAATTAAAAGAATAAATTTAAGAAAGAAACTTTATAAAAGTAATAACTTTCCACCGGGACCTCAGAAAAATGTGTTCTTCATATCAAAATGCTCAGAAAAACATGAGTGTTCCAAAAATCTTTATCATCGTGCATCATCGATCACAATGACAATAATGTGCTCTAGTAGTAATGATAATCATTAAGTTTTAATATGGGGTTTCTTCCAAATTATGCGATAAATATAACGGGGACCCCATTTAACTTGTTGGTCATGATTAAAGTTTCTAGGGTGCATTTAAAATGTCATATCATCATCCTTGTATGCATTGCACAATTGCCATGTGTTGATTGTTCTTCCGGTGTTGTTTGTGCATCGGTTGATCAAGGAGGTGAAGTGCCACCCCCGTCTCGTGACGATCCGTACTACCAGCCGTATCAACAAGGCAAGCGTAATCCCCCCTCTGAGCATATCTTATCCTATGTTTCCGCAAATATTTTCTCCACTATAATATTGCATGCGGTTCTAAATGTCAACTTTTGTCGGATTAGAGTATCCTATAGTTGCATTAATTTCCCAATGCCATTATCTGTTTCTCCGCCTATTATCCATAGGTTTGTGTTGTTGGCCGAGATACTTATAAATGCTATGTGATGCTTAGCCATGCCTAGTTATATGCATAGCTGTACGAGGGATATATGTGTTGTTGGAAACAGGTGTGAAATGTGGAGATGATGGTGGAGGAATGTGGTGACAGGTGATAAGATGCTAAGAAGGTGGGGATGAGAGGCCACTGTGGTTGTGGTGCTTTGTCTCGTTCCCGTCGCCTAGGTGCGAGTTCTGTACCTCTTGAACCAAGACTGAGCGTGCAACCATGCGTGAGGCCTATGCATTCGCAGTGCAGGAACCCTCATAGACTAAATAACTCGGGCGGGGCTAGCCAGGGTCCTCTAGTTCGGGCTTCCATTTGCGCGTGCGTGATGATGGTGGGATGAACTGAGATGAGGATGGTTGTGTTAGGAAAATGAGTGGCCACGGGGCACGGTGTTGATGATCCGCTGCTCCGTCCTCACTGATGATCCTGGGTTAGTCCTTAACGAGGGAGAAGTCGACACCGCTCCCACCCAGCCGGCTTTCCAAGGAAGAGAGCTAATGATCAGGTAATGGGCCGGACGGTACGCGTGGCGAAGGAGCTGGGGCCCCTCGGGACTCCGGGGACTTCCACTTTGTACACCCCTGCAGGGATAAATCTTTTCGAAAAGCCGTGTCCGCGGTTATGGACGACTTGGGAATGGACGATGATCATAGAATAACTGGAACGGAATGATTAAAAATTGGAGTACTAAAGGTACTACTAATAACCAAGGTGAGCTTCCTCGAGGGTGATTCGGGGAGGTGCCTAGTAGATAGGTGATGAGAATGGTGATGGTTATGATGGAAATGGTTACCAGAAAAGAGGTTACTTCTTACCCCTTTTCGAAATAATCTGATTAGTCGATGCCATGGAGTTATGTCTTCTTAAAATAAAATCAGCTTTATGCAAAACAGCCATAAAACCTTGAAAGCCAATCATCGAGCATATATTAGCTCTTAATCTTGCGAGTTCGTCGAACTCAACGTCGTTTGCTTATTTTCAGGAGAGGACTTCACCGTCCTCGAAGGTGGGTTCTTTGTGGACGTCGACGAGTAGTCTGGGGTTCCCAGGTGGCAGCTTGGGACACCCCGGAACAGCTGGCGCTGGATGTTTATTTGCAGGCCTCTTAGGCCATAATTTGGTTCTTGTTGTTTAGAACAACCTAATTTGCTTCCGCTTGTTGTATTGTTGGGTCTGTGACCTCTGGTTGTCATTTGCTATCTTTCTCTATTATAAGAGTTGAGCTATATGATTTTGTGTCGTAGAGTCTGTGATGTGCCAGTTGTTCCACAAGTCTTGATCTTTCTATTATGCTTTGATAGTGTGTCGGGTGGTATCGGATAACCGGAGACACAGTATCACTGTATAACAGTCGGGTCGGGGCGCCACACATGACCAACACCAAATTCAACCTTCTCTTTCTTGGAAAGCTTATATTTTGCAATTGTAAGATCACGTTCTTTAATGATTTGAGAAAAGATTGCATTTTGTGACTCATCAAGATTTTTAAGTTTCTCCTCAAGAGAAACACTAAGCTCATGCTCTTCCTCAAGAGCCAAGGTGAGAGAAGCAATATCATTAGCATACACTTTTTGAAGTCTTTCCTTTTCATCAAGCTCTTCTTGAATCCACCCATAATCGCTCAAGAGAGATTCAAAACGAATCTTGGCTTCACCTTGCAAGTTAGTCAAGAAACGATCCAAAGCAACATTTTCTTCCTTAACTTTAAGACTCATAAGATCATCCATTTCATTTATAGTCATGGAGGGGGAAGGAGATGATACCTCGGTGGCCTTGGCCATGAGACACTTGGCGGATTGAATTGGAACATTCTCATTGGGAGATTCGAAAAGGGATGAAGGTGTTGAAGAAGCAATAGCAATAGCTTCCACTTCACTTGTGGGTTCTTCTTCATCACTCTCACCCTCGGACATGTACTCCTCCCTTGTCACCAATACCATTCTTGGAGGAGGCCTCTTCTTCTTGAAGAAGGGTTTCTTGCTAGAGGATGATGACGATAAAGTCTTCTTGAGAACCAGCCTTCCTCCATGATCTTCACGGTTCTCATAGGGGCACATGGCAACATAGTGAAATCTATCTTGGCAATTGAAACAAGTCTTCAACTTTGGGTTGCCATCCTTGAAGCCACTAGATTTGGCCTTTTCTTCCATTTGGGCTTTGGCTTTGGATGGATTCTTCCAAAAGGTCCTTGCCGCAAGAGCCACATAGTCCCTATGAGAGCTCTTGAGTTCTTGGGGGTCCATGGAGGACACATCTTCACAATCTTGATCTTCATTGTGTTCAACCACCTTGGCCTTCAACGCAAGAGAGGCTCCTTGTTGCATTCCAATAGCTCGGGCACGAGAGTCTTGAGCAATCTTGGCTTGAACCTTGAATGATTGCATCTCTTGCATGACTTCGTTGGAGGTCATTTGAGGATAGTTGTGCCTTCCTTGAAGACTCTTCAAGTCGGCCCCTTCAAAGGACAAGAGAGCATTCACATACTTCCTTTTGACCCAAGCATCATCCACATGAGTCCCACCAAGGGCTTTGTAGGCATTGGCAAGAGACTTGAGTCTTCGGAACATTTGCTCATGGTCTTCTCCATCTTCCATGAAGAATCCTTCGGCCTTGTTGCTCATTTCCTCAAACCGGTTTCTCTTCATGCTTTCATTTCCAACATACACCTCAACAAGGCACGCCCATGCATCTTTGGCGGTGGTGCAATGCTCAATGTGAGACATATCATCTTCTCCCACGGCATCACGGATCAAGTCAAGAGCAGTGGCATTTAGTTGACAATCAACTACTTCTCTTTCTGTCTTGTTGGATTCATCCACGGCTTGATACCCTTGCTCAATGATCCTCCAAAGCTCGATAGAAGCACTGTTCACATAAGATCGCATAGAAGATTGCCATTTAGTAAACAAAGATGCATTTAGCTTAGGTGGGTTTCCCCTTAGATGAATAGGAGGATGAGGGATAATAGGGTCGGGAGAGTATGGGAACGGAACGGCACCATACACTCCCGAACCATTAGGTGGTGTTTTAATTGGGTTGTCAATTTTATCTTGATCACCCCACCTTTTTCTTCCCATCACCCACATCCTTCTCGGGTTTGTCAACCTCCGACGAACGGGGGGTGGGTGGAGGTGAGATACCCTTCGCTTCCATGAGTTGCATGATCATCTCTTGCAACTTTTCCATTTTGGTTTCCATATTGGACTTCAAGGAATTGAAGTCCTCCACGGAAACCGAAGTGGGCACGGAAGGAAGCTCGGGTATCTCATTTCCATGCTCATCAAGGGCCATACTACTCTTAGGCGGTTAAGCCCGAACAAGAGAACCTTGCTCTGATACCAATTGAAAGGATACATATGGCCACCTAGAGGGGGGGGGGGGGGGCGTGAATAGGTGCTACTCAATTTTTAGTTCTTTTTCGAGTTTAGGCTTGATACAAAGGTAAATTCTCTAGATATGCAACCAAGATGAATTTACCTATATGACAAGTTAACACTATACTAGGCACGATACAAGTAAGAACTAGCGAGAAAGGAGTAACCGAACGGGAAGCACACAGAGACAAGAGTTATTCCCGAGTTCCTCCTTTTTAGGGGAGTACGTCTCGTTGGAGGGGTGTGAGTATCAAACTCAAGACGCCACAAATGGCCTCACCCTATTCTCCGATGAACCTTGCCCAGAAGCTCGGTTCACCTTCCTTATCGGAATCCTTCAAGGCGAAATCCGGAGCCCTTACAACAACTTGAGGCTCAACCCACAAAATGATTGGGGGCTCCCAAGCACAACAACACCTGCTACACAAAAGTAACAAGCAAGTGAGAACAACAAGATGCCTAGGTTTTCCTAGAGGAAACCCTAGGCTCAAATCTCTCAAGTGAATGAGGGGGAAATGAAGAACGCTTTGGTGAAGTAGTAGATCGGGGCCTTCTCCTTCAATCCTCCAAAGATCAACAAGTTTGGGTGGTGGGATTGGGAGATCTCGTGATTCTTAAGCTTGCAATAATGGTGGATCTTCTAATCTGGACGAGCTAACTGGCTGGAGGTAGGAGGAGGGGTATTTATACCCCTCCCCGAAAACTAGCCGTTTCAGCCACTTAGACCGGAGACTCGTCCAGGAGGACCGGAAACTCTGGTCCTTGGAGCGGAGACTCCGGACCAGCCAGAGACTCCAGACCAGCCCCTCAGCAAAGACAGCTGGGCCGGAGACTCGGGTCCAGAGATGCGGAGACTCCGGACAAGCCGGAGACTACGGAGGAACTCCGGACCAACTCCGGCCCCGATGCCGAGGCTGCCGTCGCGTTGCAAGCTTCGCTGCGAAACTGGATGGGCCAGAGACTCCGGCCCCTGAGCCCCCTGAGGCCGGAGACTCCGGCCTGGACAGACAAACTGCAAACTCCATTTTCTTCGATAATTGTTTCGATGCAAAGTGCAATTATATCTTTTCATTCCTGCACCACTTAACATCGTATTAAATAATTCCTAGTGTTGTTGCCTAACACACAAAATATGGGGGACATAAAATATGTCCTTTCAAACCTCCCCCTCCCCTTCCCCCTCCTCCTCCTCGGCCTCGGAGCCATCAGCTGGTGGGAGAGTGTCATCCTCCCCCGCCTCCTCCACCTCCTCCTCCTCCCTCCGCTCCGGATCCTCCCTCCTCCTCCTCCTCCTCGGTGCTCCTCCTGTAGGTGTAGGAGCCCTATCATGTGTCCAGCTCTCGGAACCTCCGACTCTGGACCCTCCTCTGCTTTCCATCAGTGCCAGCTTCTCGCTCTCCTTGTACAGGGTGTTGAGGTTCTTCTTCACGGGGGGTTTCGCTCTCCCTCCCCTCCCTCTCCCGGAGTAGGATCTTAGCCATGTACACCTACCACCACACTTGTATACATATGGTATGGAACCACCTAGGGTTTGATTGGATCCCGACGCTCTGCGATACCCTGACCCCGCTGGAGGAGAAGTCAAACTTACCGGCTACCCCTTTGACCGGCGTCGGAAGGGGGTAGACCAGTGGACTTTTTTGCTCGGTTGTGTTAGGCTAGGCCACTTGGACATGTGAAACCAAAAATCTACACAAGATACCCTCCGGTTCGCCCGAAGGGGGGGGGGGGGTCGAGCTCTAAGTCACGGAACTCGCCACGGAGTAAGTAATGCCGGTGAAGCCGGTCACACACCGGAGTAGGATCTTGGCCATTTACTCCTACCACCACACTTGTATACATACGGTACGGAACCATCTACGTTTCAGTGGAATTCCGACGCTCCGATACCCCGCTTCGACGATACCTTGACCCCGCTGGAGGAGAAGTCAAACTTACCGACTACCCCTTTGACCGACGTTGCAAGGGGGTAGACCAGTGGACTTTTTTTTTGGTTGTGTTAGGGTAGGCCACTGGGACATGTGAAACAAAAAATCTACACAAGATACCCTCCTGTTCGCCCGAAGGGGGAGTTTCGAGCTCTAAGTCAGGAACTCGCCACGGAGTAAGTGATGTCGGCGAAGCCGGTCACACACCGGATTAGGACCTTTGCCAAGTACACCTACCACCACACTTGTATACATATGGTATGGAACCAACTAGGTTTTGATTGGATTCTGACGCTCCGATGCCCCGCCTCAGCGATACCCTGACCCCGCTGGAGGAGAAGTCAAACTTACCGTCTACCCCTTTGACCGCGTCGGAAGGGGGTAGACCAGTGGACTTTTTTGCTCGGTTGTGTTAGGTAGGCCACTGGGACATGTGAAACCAAAAATCTACACAAGATACCCTTCGGTTCGCCCGAAGAGGGAGTTTCGAGCTCTAAGTCACAGAACTCGCCACGGAGTAAGTGATACCGGTGAAGCCGGTCACACACCGGAGTAGGATCTTGGCCATTTACAGCTACCACCACACTTGTATACATACGGTATGGAACCACCTAGGTTTCAGTGGGATTCCTACGCTCCGATGCCCCGCTTCGACGATACCCTGACCCCGCTGGAGGAGAAGTCAAACTTACCGTCTACCCCTTTGACAGACGTTGCAAATGGGTAGACCAGTGGACTTTTTATTTGGTTGTGTTAGGGTAGGCCATTGGGACATGTGAAACAAAAAAATCTACACAAGATACCCTCCCGTTCGCTCGAAGGGGGAGTTTCGAGCTCTAAGTCAGGAACTCGCCACAGAGTAAGTGATGTCGGTGAAGCCGGTCACACACCGGAGTAGGATCTTTGCCATGTACACCTACCACCACACTTGTATACATATGGTATGGAACTACCTAGGTTTTGATTGGATTCGGACGCTCCGATGCCCCGTCTCGGCGATACCCTGACCCCGCTGGAGGAGAAGTCAAACTTACCGTCTACCCCTTTGACCGGCGTCGGAAGGGGTAGACCAGTGGACTTTTTTGCTCGGTTGTGTTAGGGTAGGCCACTTGGACATGTGAAACCAAAAATCAAGATACCCTCCGGTTCGCCCGAAGAGGGAGTTTCGAGCTCTAAGTCACCGAACTCGCCACGGAGTAAGTGATGCCGGTCACACCGGAGTGGGAGTGCATGTCATGTAATGTGATCTAGGTGAATCATGTATGTGGTATTTATTTTATTAGAAATATATAAAGTAAAATTGAATTTATTCGAAAAGATAAATAAATTTATTAGAAATGGATAAAGAAAAATAAAAGTTGGCCTTTACCGTGTGCCAACACACGGTAAAGATTCTTTCTTTGCCGTGCGTTAACACACGCTAAAGGCTGACAGTGGGCCCTTCTAGGAAACCACGGGCAGATCATTACCGTATCTTGGCACACGGCAAAGACTTAATCTTTACCGTGTGTTGACACACGGTAATGTCCCGGCGTCACTGCGCCGTCGAAGCTGCCGTTGGGGTGGACACGTGTTCGCTCCCTTTGCCGTGTGCTTTTCTTTGCCGTGTGCTAATGAGCTTGTTTACCGTGTGCCTGTCTTTACCGTGTGCTATTTTTTCTACGAGGCCGTGTGTTAATCTTTGCCGTGTGTTGGCACACGGTAAAGAATGACTTTTCCGTGTGTCGATATCCGACACACGGCAAAGAGCCAGTCACACGGCAAAGACTGGCTCTCCCGTAGTGTGCCTTCCTGCTGCAGTCTCTTGGGCAATAGTGTAGCACCTATGGTAGCTCCGAAATCCGCACGAGGGGATGGCTGGTACGCTATTATTAGCAAGCCCGGCGTCCAAATCCGGTCATTTGACATGGTCTCCCTTCTTCCTCGAAACAAACGACCCAAAACGTCTGGCAACCATCATTCTCGCGAGGTCGCACAAATCCTGTGTGCCTAATTATACCTCCATCCCGCCTCCTCCACCGTTGGAACGCCTTTGCTTCCCACCATTCCTGGCCTCACCCTCGTGCTAGCGAGGGAGCTGAGCTTTGTTGCCTCGAGGCTCCAACGCTAGCAAGCTAGCTCGATCGGTCGGCGCGCGGCAATCTTCCAGGTCGTCCTAGCCGGATCGATCGAGCTAAATGGCCAGGGCATCGCCAATGCCGCTCCGGCGACGTTGGCGGGTACACTTGTTGGTTGCCGCCGTGGTCGTTCTTGCCGCTGTCACGGCCGCGTGGGCGCAGGATTATAACAATGGTGGCGGTGGAGGCGGGGATGACGACGACGATGAGAAGGACATGCCGCAGTTCAAGGCGCAGGAGGCGTGCAACGGCGCGTTCCTGTCGTACACGTTCGTGGAGCGCACCATGGAGTACCCGCACCTGAAGAACGCGACGGCGCAGGCGTACGCGTTCAAGGCGCAGGTCACGGTGCTCAACACGATGACGGAGGACCTCAAGGGGTGGCAGATGTTCGTCGGGTTCCAGCACAAGGAGATCCTCGTGTCCGTCGGCGGCGGAGCGGTGCTCCTCGACGGCACGGACTTCCCGGCCAACGTCTCCGGAGGTGTCACGTTCGCGGGCTACCCGATGGCTGACCTCCTGAACTCCATCGAGACCGCCGGTGACATGACGCAGATCCAGGTCCAGATCGATATCACCGGCACCCAGTTCGGCGTCAAGCCCCCCGGCAAGTCCATGCCCAAGACCATCAAGCTCGCCAACCCCGGCTTCCGGTGCCCCACCCCAACCCACAAAGGTACCTAGTTCGCCCACAGAAAAGTTGATGATCAAATAAAGTTGATTGTTGTAAGACTTTTTGCCAGACTTTTGTTGTACAAATGAAATAAATCTGGACCGTACCATATGCATTTCTTCGATACAGAGGCCGGGTAATTCCCCGTTTTGAAAGAAAAAAAACTGATCGCTATGTGTGTTGTGCAGATAACGTGATGTATGTTTGCTGCGTCAAGGACCCAAAGTTCAAGGCGAAGAAAGCCAACAGCACGCGGTACCTGCCGCGGCAGAAGGGCGACCTCACCATCGCCTACGACGTGCTGCAGGCGTTCGGCAACAAGTACATGGCGCAGGTCACCATCGACAACTGGAGCCCCATCAGCCGGCTCGACAACTGGAACCTCACCTGGGAGTGGAAGCGTGGCGAGTTCATCGAGAACATGCGCGGCGCATACACGCTGCTGAAGGAAGGCGCGGCCTGCATCTACAGCCCGGCCGCGAGCTACTACAAGGACATGGACTTCACCCCCGTGTACAACTGCGAGAAGCGGCCCGTCATCGTCGACCTCCCCCCGGACAGAGAGAAGGACAACGACGTCGGCAACCTGCCCTTCTGCTGTAAGAACGGCACGCTGCTGCCGCCCACCATGGACGAGTCCAAGTCCCGGGCCGTCTTCCAGCTCACGGTGTACAAGATGCCACCGGACCTCAACCGGACGGCGCTGTACCCGCCGCAGAACTGGAAGATCACCGGCAAGCTCAACCCGCACTACATCTGCGGGCAGCCCATCCGAGTGAGCCCCATGGAGTTCCCGGACCCGACTGGGCTCATGTCATTGACGCCGGCCGTGGCGTCATGGCAGGTGTCCTGCAACATCACCCGCCCCAAGAAGCGCGCCTCCAAATGTTGTGTCTCCTTCTCGGCCTACTACAATGATTCCACGGTACCCTGCAACACGTGCGCATGCGGCTGCGGCGGCGGCAACGACACCGCGACATGCAACCAGGAGGCGCACCCCATGCTTCTCCCGGCGGAAGCCATGCTCATCCCGTTCGACAACCGGACGGCCAAGGCGCGGGGGTGGGCCAAGATCAAGCACTGGCGCGTCCCGAACCCCATGCCCTGCGGCGACAACTGCGGCCTCAGCATCAACTGGCACGTCATGAACAACTACAAGTCCGGCTGGTCGGCGCGCGTCACCATCTTCAACTGGCAGGACTACACCTTCAAGGACTGGTTCGCCGCCGTCACCATGGGCGACCACTATAGCGGCTACGAGAAAGTCTACTCCTTCAACGGCACAAGGATGGGCGCGCCGTTCAGGAACACCGTGTTCATGCAGGGCCTGCCGGGGCTAGCCTACCTCGAGCCCTTCACCACCGACGGTAAGGCCACGGGGCACGGCCTCAGGGTGCCCGGGAAGCAGCAGTCCGTCATCTCGTTCAAGAAGAAAGACGCGCCCAACATAAACATTCCCAGAGGGGAAGGCTTTCCCAAGAGGGTGTACTTCGACGGCGAGGAGTGCGCGCTTCCTGAGACGATACCAAGGGTGTCCGGTGCGCGCCGGCGGGCAGGACCGACAAGCCTCTTACTACAGGTTGTCACCGGCGTGGTGCTTGTGTTGATTGTGGACTCCTTGTTGTGCTTATGATCGATGTGTGAAAAAATCCGGGGATTGTTGTATAGAGATTTGTCATATGGTGCGCAGCATCTACAGAAGAATTTTATTTTTTAGATAAAGGGCTTTATTACTTAGAGTATAATCATTACACCCGGCCTCTGCATAAAAATGCACACAGCCGCAATCCAAGCGAGAAAATAAAAAGAGTATGTGTAGCACTAGACGAATTACAAACAAGAATTGAAATAGTAGAACGCCAGTGCTGAAGGAAGACCCGAGCGCCTATGGTGGTCCAATCCGGCGATCAAGTGGCCATCCATGACGGATAAAAATATCCCTCGCCACCTCTTCCAAACGTGCACATGCCTCCGTAAAGAGGTCTCGATGTCCCTCCCGTTGTAGTATGGACCAGGAACGGAGAAAACTTGTGCACCGATAGAGTACTTGCATACGAGAAACATCTTTATCATTGAAAACTTGTCATTTCTACTAAGCCAAAGCGACCATATAACGGCTATCGCTCCCACCCTAATAACGTTTTATACTTTTTATCAATACCATTTAGCCAGTTGCCAAAGATATTAGCAACGGACTTTGGTTGATATAAGTTAGACGCTATCTGGATGGCTGACCATATAGAACGTGCGAAACTACACTCGAAGAATAAGTGTTTTATTGTCTCTTCATGTGGACAAAACATACACTTCGTACTTCCATGCCAATTTTTTTAACAAGGTTATCCTTTGTTAAATGACACCCTACGAAGATACCACGTAAATACTTTAATCTTAAGTGGTATCTTCATTTGCCATATTTTTTTATTATCATCAACTGGCACATCGGAATGTACTAACGCCCTATACATGGAATCCACAGAGAATTTACCATTCGCACATAGATTCCAACGAAACTCATCGGGACCCTGTGTGAGTTGAACTGAGCTCAACCGTGCCAACAGGGAGTTCCAAGACGCTAGTCTCGGTCCAAACAAATCTCGCCTGAACGTCACATTCGGAGGAGAGCATTGCATGACAGTGGCAATGGTATCTCCCTTATGACGAACAATATTGTATAGGGCTGGATATCGATCCCGGAGGGTGGTGTTGTCTAACCATTTGTCCTCCCAGAATCTAATCTCCGAGCCATCCTTAATATTAAATACCCCGAAGCGAAAGAAATGTTTCTTTGTCGCCATCAGTCCAGCCCAAAAGTGGGAATCACCAGGTTTCCAATATACCTGTGATACCGCCTTTGTGCCAATGTATTTTCTCTTAAGGAGTGTTTGCCATATCCCATCTTCAGTAAGCAGCTTAAAAAGCCATTTACCTAGGAGGGCTGAGTTCTTGACATCAAGGTCATGAATACCAAGCCCTCCCTGATCTTTAGGGCGACAAACAACATTCCATTTAGCCAGTCTGTACTTCTTCTTCTCACCATCTCCTTGCCAAAAGAATCTTGATCGGAAATAATCCAATTTATGCAAGATCCCTTTTGGTATTTGGAAGAAGGAAATCATATACAGTACCATGTTTGTTAGTACCGAATTAATGAGAACCAATCTTCCACCAAGAGATAGCAATTTTCCTTTCCAACTAGATAGCCTAGCTTGTAGACGTTCTTCGACGTGTCTCCATTCCGCATTAGTCAGTTTCCGATAATGTATTGGTATTCCAAGGTACATAATTGGAAATTGACCCTGCTCGCAGCCAAAAATATCGGCATATTGAGCAGCTGCTTCTTGAGCCTCACCGAAGCAAAACAATTCACTCTTATGGAAATTAATTTTCAATCCCGATAATTGCTCGAATGCTGATAGTATCAATTTCAGATTCGCAGCTTTATCTAGATCATGTTCCATAAAGAGGATTGTATCGTCTGCATATTGAAGAATAGATAAACCCCATCAACAAGATGTGGAACTACTCCTTCAATTTGGCCATCCGTCTTAGCTCGTTCAATCATGATCGTCAACATATCCGCCACTATATTAAATAGTATAGGCGATAGAGGATCACCTTGCCTTAATCCTTTTTTTGTTTGGAAGTAGCGGCCAACGTCATCATTGACTTTTATCGCCACGCTACCTCCGGTACAAAATTATGGATCCAAGCACACCACTCCTCTGAGAACCCTTTCATTCTCAGAGTCTGTAGCAAGAACGGCCATTTGACTTTATCATACGCTTTTTCAAAGTCGATTTTAAATATCACCCCATCAAGTTTTTTCGTGTGCATCTCATGTACGGTCTCGTGTAAAACCACAACACCGTCAAGGATATTCCTCCCTTGCATAAAAGCTGTTTGGGTAGGTTTTACCACATGATCTGCCACTGAATTTAACCTGATGGTCGCTACTTTTGTAAAGATTTTGAAGCTAACATTCAGAAGGCATATTGGCCGATACTGTTGTATCCTTTCGGCATTCTGAATCTTAGGCAACAAAACGATCTCCCCAAAATTAAGGCGAAATAGCTCAAGTTGTCCGGCATGTAAGGCCAAATAACTCAAGCAAATCAGACTTGATGGTTTCCCAGAAATGCTGGTAGAACTCAGCCGGAAAACCATCTGGTCCTGGCGCCTTATTATGCTCCATTTGAAAAACCGCCTTGCTTACCTCCTCCATAGAGAAAGGTGCAGTAAGAAAGTTGTTTTCCTCAGGAGTTACTTGGGTAATATCATCTGTTCGAGACTCATCTAGAGTAAAGTTCCCTTCCTCGGGAGCCCCGAACAAACCTTTATAGTAGTTCGTGATATATTCCTTGAGCTGATCCTGTCCTTCGATCAAGCCCTCATCCTGTAGGAGAGAATGAATACATTTCTTTCTATGTCTGCCATTAGCAACATTATGAAAGTACTTTGTATTCGAGTCCCCTTGTAGAATGAATTGAGCTTTAGATCTTTGGTACCATTTGAGCTCTTCTTCCCGCAACATACGACCCACCTGCTCATTCGAGTGCCGTTTTAGGTCACTCTCATTTGCTGATAAGGGGCGTACTTCTGCTAGTTGATCAAGCTCATCAATAATGGAACACAGGCGCTCCTTTTCTTTTTAAGCATACCAGTTGTGTGTCTTGCCCACCCACGAAGGAATTTACGCAAATTGCGCATCTTATTATTCCACCGCTGGATAGCGCTATCACCCACAACCGGTTGAGACCATATCCTTTTAACCAAATCATCGAAACCATCCCGTAACAGCCAACCTAATTCGAATTTGAATTGGTGCTTCCCGGGCGATGTCAACGTTCCAGTAGATAGGAGTATGGGGGCATGATCTGAAAAAGCCTCTATACGTTCGAGCGCACGAACCGTTACTAATGGATATTTATCCTCCCAGCGGGAGTCCATCAGAACCCGGTCCAGCTTCTCGTACGTCGGCTCGGGGAGACTATTAGCCCAAGTGAATTGTCTCCCCGTCATATGAACCTCTCTTAAGGACAAGCTATCGATGACAGCATTGAACAAGAAGAATTTTATTTGGCGGGGAAGGGATATATTTTCGCTGGGGAAACCCAAAATGACCGGACACATGTTCGGCACCCTCCAAAGAGAGCATAATTGGAGGGTGCCGGACACCTCTTCGAGGGGTGCCGGTGGAGATGCTCTAGTAGCATAAAATGACCGGACCTCTTTGATTTGTAGCATTTTTACAGGATTTCTGTAGAGTTGGGATCCTTTAGATTTTTTCCTTTCAGAACCGTTTGATTCACAAGAACTGTTCCTGTAGGAACTATTCCTATATAAATTCTCTAGTGTGTTTTCACATGAAAAAATACATGAAGTCAGAGCTCATGAAAAAATCCTGCGAGAAGATAACGATTCCTTCATTGCAATCAAACACAAGTTCGTTTGTTCATAGGATTCAACTTGACAGGGCATCTCAATCCTAAATATTTCCTATCACTTTACTTTTTCTACCCATGAATCCCATGAATCAAAGGAGACCTAAGAAACTCACCTAAACCTATACGAACACATAGCAGTACCATCGTACATGCATGGCAAATACTTTTTTTTTTAGATTTAGACTGCCTACTCTAAACTACCCGACACACTCAGATGCCACCATGTTTACAATGCGACCTGGAGGTGAACCCACCCAGATATTACTCAGCTTATTACTACAGCCTTCATGCGCCAAAGCGTGCGCCACGCCATTACCAGTACGCTTCATGTGCCGAACCAAAACTTCAGCAAAACACCGTACCAGCTCCTTTATTTCTTCCACAAGAGAACCATGGCTGGACCTGTCCTTCTCCACACTCTTGATCTTTGCCACAGCACCTAGGCAATCGGCCGTCTCTAAGACCAACTTGGGCACCTGCATTCTCCTCGCCAGCAGCATCGCTTGCTTGCACGCCATAAGTTCCGCTCTCTCCGGATCAGCAATAGTGGGTAAAAAACAGCATCTCCTGCCAGGAAGTCGCCGTGGTGATTCCTAAGAACCACAGCACACCCACCCTGCTTCAAGTCCGCAAAGAAAGCACCATCAGCGTTCACCTTTAGCCAGCCCGCTTCAGGCGGGATCCAGTGCTCCGCAGCTGCCAGAAACCGTCGGCAAAAGGCCAGAAACCGTCGGCAAAGGGGTTTGCCGACGGTGGCCGTCGACATATGGCCGTCGGCATCTTCTCGGTCGGCATACACCAGAAAAACCGTCGGCAAACAAAGGCCGTCGGCAAACACTCATGTGCCGACGGTTTTACAGGCTCGTCGGCAAACGATGGTCGCCGGCAAAACAAGCTAACAGAGACGGCCGTTTGACGTCGTCAGAAAAGGATGCCGACGGCCGGCCGTCGGCATATAACATCCACGTGGCATTTCCAGGTACACTTCCACCGACATCTATGCCGACGGCGACCAGAACAAAAAAAAAAAGGCAAAAAAAGGCTAGCAATTTATAAATACAGTTACACGCATGATTATACAGGTTACAAACTTGTAAACATAAAAAAAGGTCTCTGTTTTCTAGAAACAATACTAGATCAAACATAACAGGTATGATATGTAGTTCGCATCTATTTTTCCCTAAGTTGTCATATCCTTACACAGATCCTCATGTTCTTGTCAACTCTTGACCATACTGCATTAAAGAAACTTGATTCATGCTTTATAGAAAAAAGATCAAATATAACCAAAAACACAAAATAATACAACAATTGAATCACGGGCAGAAATGTAGGAAGCACTTCTAGGCATACATGAGCCCAAAATATACTTGTATTTTTGTATCATGAACTTGTAAATGCTATATTTTGAAGTAAGAATGTGGAATAAATGAATAATACCTTTAGTTGGATCAGTTTTGCTCCCTTTTCTTGTTCTCCAAACTCTACAAGTTCTTTATCCAATATAAAGAGCTGCAAGAACAAAGTATTAGCAAGCAAATAACAAGCAATATTATCTAATGTCTATCTATATATCAAGAAAATGTAAGCAAGCTTTCAAGCAATAACAACCAAGCAACCAACCACATGACTAACAAGAATACAAGACATAAATAGGTAGGTTCCTAGTTACATGGGTGCCTCACCACCACCATCCTCGCCATCAATTTCTATGTCCCCTGCAAAAATTAAGCAACATCAGCCCAGCCCTAGATTATGTACAGCAGCTCAGCATGTATGTACATCATATTATGTACGAAAATAAAATAACAACAACTTATGTATAAAATGCACATCAGCTCTTACAGTCCTACCAGCAAATTATTATGTACATAATTAAGTTCCTAGCAAGTAGCAAAAGGCCAACAGCAGCAATAAGGCATGTCCTAGCACTAGCAAGCAAGTAGCAACAGTCATACACCACAAGCAAGTAGCAGCAGCTCCGATTCAATTCAGACATGAAGCCAAATCGATTAAAATTATTTAGCCCAAGCACATACAACAGCAATACAACACACAAAGGGAGTCAGGGAAACAGATCGATCCTTTACTTCAGCTCGGGAGGAGGTTGAGAACGATACCTGAGGCGTGGCGGCTGGCGGCGAGTAGATCGACGGCAAGGCGGCGAAGGAGGAGCTTCCCTGACCGCAGCGCCCGGGAAATAACATCATATATCAGGTATTTACTTGCAACAGAAGAAGAATAGTATTGCAAGTACAAAGAGTTTGCAGCTTTAAAAAACATGGTGACAATCAAAGTTTTTGGAACACATCCATAAGAAGACTCGCTACAGAGGTTGCTCGCTTAAAGCATACAGTATAGCATCCATTTAAATTTCATGACCAAGATAAAAGGTAAGACATCATTCGATATTCACCACCATTTGAAATTAATTTCTATGCATGGTACATCTACAGTTTGCTCAAGACATACACTCCTACGATTATATAAATGCAGGGGATAAGATGCTATCCAGCCCAGCTACTAGCTACTGCAGTAGCACTACTTGGAACTGCGCTACTTGGAAAATCATTTCAGAGCACAAGTTGAATCGTAGTTCGGCATATATATGTACATAGTAGCACATCAATTAGACATTCAGTTAAGGAAATACTGACTAGCTGGTACATGGTTACAAGACAAGAAAAGCAGTGCTCCGATTGTGAAGCTTGGAATCTGAACAAAGCTACTACAGTCCTACTAGAGCAGACGTGAACCTAGCTACAAGTTTTCAACCTTAGGAGAGGGCTCACCGGCAGCAGTGGAGACGGGCTCGCGTTCGCGGCGTGCAGCACCATCCCGGCGCGAGGTGGATGACGGCCTCCGAGGCTCGTCCTGGTAGCCGGAGACCCGTCATCGCCGCTGTGCATCGCTGCCACCGCAAACCCTAGGTCGGCCACTCGCTCGCCGCGGTCCGGCCAGATCGACGGAGCGGCGCGCATGAAAGCACGCATGTGCACGCCGGCGATCCTTCCGAGATAATCATATTATAATATTTTCATGTAAATATTACGTCTATTCAAATGATTACGCATGTGCACGCATGTGTACTGCTAAAATAGTACTTTATTTTTCCCATTCTAACCAAGATAATCATATTATAATATTTTCATGTAAATATTACGTCTATTCAAATGATTACCTTCCGAGGTGGACGGCTTCTCCAAGGAACAAGTACGAGCAAATGATAGTGAAAACCAGAGCGAGTGGGCTCCACATCGCGACAAACAAGGGCCCTTTCATCTCGGTGCACCATGCCTGTAGGTACATTAATGCACCCGTCCCCAAGAAAGGCTGAAACGTTTGGGTATGGGTCATGCATGCACCAAAATAAAATATAGCATAAATAACTAATAACTAACCGAGTAGAGGACGGCAAGAAGGCCAATATCCAACCCAAGCTTCCATTTGGTGAAGTCCCTCTCAACCACCATTGCCACGACAAAGGACTGAAGTGCACCAAACATGCACTGCATTGCCGTGGCCATCAGCTTGTTCGGGTATTCTTTAAGCAACGGAGACTGCATGAATAATGAAGATATGTAAGAAAATATATAAACAAACCCGTGCAAGCCAGTAAATAAGTGAACCCCAAATTAACTTACATGCATGGACATGCATTACATACATGAGCATGTACAAGTAAATAAACCATAATAAAGTGTATATTGATGTGCACAGAGAGGCATGCATGCATCATAAACGTGTATTGAAACTCCTAATCGCATGCATGGTTCACTAACTAACCTGCAGGACGATCCAGAGAGACAATGTTGCACAAGCGAGAACAAGAAGAAAGGTCCCTCTTATCCACGTGCCATTGCTGACACTGTGTGGCTTGTGAGCGAAGACGGGATTATCGGCGAGGGCGCGTATGGAAGGGCCGGTGTAGAAGGCGATGACCAGCACTCCGGCGAGACAGAGTGTGACGCCGGCGAGCTTGCCTAGGCCAGAGCGGCTCCGGACCTTTACCGTCTCCATGCGCAGAAGAAGCGCCAGGAGGAAGGTTACAACGGGCATGGAGTTGCCGACGTTTGCTTCAGGCTCACGTTGTACACGTTCAGCGTGAACGTGTTCCTGCATACAGTGTGAACATAACGTTATCACACAAACGTTATCAAACAAGTTACTGTAAGTTTTGTACAAGTACGTGGCACAGATCTCAAAGCGACAACGTTTAATGGAGGTTAGTACACGTATCTTACATCATGAATCAGTTGTGAAAACCTTAACGGTAGGTGCTCGGGTCAGTAAATTTTGGGGTTGCTTTGGCAATGTGTGTCTATATAAATTTGTAGTTTACTATTACAGGCAAACAAATGTGTGCAATTTATCAAAATACCGGAATTGTAAATAATTTGAATATTTACCCGAGCAAGGCATATAAGAAGAGCTTGAAGAGCAGCCGGCACGACATCGTCGGTGCAGGTGTAGGCGCATTGATTGGTCGGCTCCGGCGGTTGGAATTGATAAGGGCGACGGGGAGGAGGACGGCCGTGGCGGCGGCGAGACGGTAGAATATGAAGACGTAGGTGTTGATGCCGCTGTCGAAGGCGGCCTTGGAGACGACGAAGAGGCCCGTGTAGATGGCCTGGATTGCCACGGCAACAACATATGGTTTCTTGCCCCCATCGACCATGGTGCCGGACCTACGACGGACGAGTTAATGCAGTATGTATTGCAATCAGAGTTACTCTACTGGTGTGATGTGTATGTGTATTTATGCTTCACTTGCAAAAATGAGAAGGAAGTCGCCGGCAACCTTTTCCTTACTTGAGTTATTTGTGAGACTAGGAAGAGCGGGGCACTCTTTGGTCTTCTTCTTCTCCTCGATCGATCTAGGATCAGACCTCCGTACATACGCTTTGAAATAAATGAAGTATAAGATGCACTACTTGCCTCTGACACAAGCATGCAGTTGATGATACATATGCTCCCTGTCGGCATATGTTCCTCGATCGATACTACTTATCTATTTATTTAACACTCTTTAGCAAGAAGTCGCCGGCAACTTTGTCAGGGTTTAGAGTTGTTTGCGAGACTCGGAAGAGCTTCCGTCGTCAACATGCAGGAATTTTTTCTCTATGTAAAGCAATCACTTTCTCCCGAAAGTGTTTTTGGCTCACGAGATTAACTGATCCTGTTATTTTAAAAAAACGAACAAAAATATTTACAAATTTCAAAACCAATTGAAAGGAATTTCGGATGTAGCCGATAGTGTATCCCACAAACGTACAAAAAATTAACTTCAAATATTTTGTATTCCGGGCTACACAAAAATGACGAGGGCAGCTCCGTCCATGTACAAAATACAAGTACATATCAGAGAACAACAATGACATTTTTCAGAGCTAGAGTAGAAACTTTGTAGCGTCATATATCAAATTTACCCCATAATAACATTAGATGACCATACTCGTGCAATCGTACTCAACCCAAGTCGCAACTGCTGACTTATTATATCAAGCTGCACTACAAACATTTATTGGGGAGGAAAAGGAAAGAGGAAGGGCCCTCACAAGAACACAATGAGATTGTGCAGTCCCAACCGCAAGACGAGCATACACAATCCGACGACATCTATATCTACTAGATTCCCTGGCGCGGCTTGCCGTGCGCCACCCGCCGTTGACACTGGTTTTCCATTTGCAAAACGCTATGCTAAACATTCTTAATATGACACTAATTGTCAATCACTATTATACATGGCAGTGATATTATAGGTTTAGAGCATAACACAACTCTTCATTACCACATTAGATCGTTAAACTTAAATAGCATGAGCACAGAAATATAGTAGGTAGTTCAATAAGGAGACATTAATACACGGCACGGCTTGTCACGCGCCACCGACTTTGACAATGGTAATCGTTTGAGAAGACGGTATGATAAAAATCATGGATATGACACTGAGTAAAGCACAACGGTTTACCTATCAATCCGCAATAGTTCAATTTTTAGAGCAAAGCACAATGGTCTCCACCTTAGCATTTCTGATCGATGGGTAAACCCCTTTGTGAACTGCCATTATAACGACATGCCTTACAGTATAAAGCAAAGAAAATGAAAGCAGAGTAAGCAATGTGCATTAGATGTAGAGCATATAAAGAAATATATTAAACATAGCAGTGAATATTCAGGTGTAGAGCAAAAAAAGTGGTCCAACATTGATAAGTTTATATCCTTCTACATCCTTGACCATGTCATATATAACATCACCATCAAGGCAGGTAGGCTTCGTCCGGTTATCTGCCTCACCTTTGAAATGCTTGCCTTTCTTTCTTACGGGATGCTTGTTTGGAAGAAATCGACGATGCCCCAGGCACTACACCACGACACTACATCCCCAACCGTCAAATTGGTTGGGAAAACGGCTTTCACCGACAGAAAGTCGGTCGGGAATGGGTATTGCCGACCGACGTTGTCGGTCACCGTAAGTCCAGTCGGGAAAACCCTTTCCCGACCGACAATATTTTGCCGACCGACTGTTCGATGGCTATCAAAAAGTTTTCCCGACCGACGTTTTCTTTCCCGACCGACGTTTCATTACCGACCGACATTTTATGCCGACCGACAAGTGGACGGCATTTTCTTTGCCGACCAACTTCTCGTCAGCCTAACTATGGACTTTTCCCGACCAACTGTTCGACGCTGGTTGTTTTGCCGACCAACAATCAGATTGTATTTTCAACTACAGGATAACATTTAATTTAGCATCCACCTTATTACCATGGCAATACAACACCGTAATTAAGTTGCAATAATGAGCAAGAAACAAACAATATAGATGCTCACAAGGGCATTTCCAACTTTAATTTAGCATCCACAAGTATGAACATTGTGGCTATTACACCAGATAGGGTTACACAAGATAATGGCTCACAAGTTCATGTCCAACGATTCATGATGCTCTACACCATCAGGTTTACAAAACGATAGCTAAAAGCTGCAGGACAATTCAAAGTTTGCTACACTAAATAGCCAGTTGTCGCAAATCACCAGCTTCAGGTTCCTCATCCTCTTGAGTGTCTCTCCTACAAAGGGTAAGCAAGTACATTACTTTCATGCATTCATAGAGACATGAATACTTGACACTTCATAGTTCATCAGGACATGCAACTGTAGTTGAACTATACTATAATTTTCTGTCTATGTGTGCAATAGATTGCTAGCATGCATGTGTTCCAAGTAATACCACATATATTTAAATTGGTGATCCATACTACGGTTTGTAAGTTCAGAGACAGAACTTTGCTACAAACTGGTGTAACAAAAACATCATGAATGTAATCTTATGGGTCAGTTTTGGCCAGTACTTGTGCATCAGGAATATTCTTCAGTTTACATACGCAAGCAAGGATCACAATAGGTGCAGATTACAAAAAATGAGTTCAGAGGTAATGCATACTGCAGTTAATTATGGTTTTATAATGAGAGCTGAGACATTAGCATTATTATTTGGTCTTTTCATGAAGCTGAAATACCTCTAGTTATACAGACTATATCTCTAGTTTTCCCTAACGATAGTACTACTCTGATAGCATGATTGAGTACAGAATTATAACATCGTTTTTTGCATAAAATAAAGGCTACTGACTAGACCATTGGTTCATAGACAACCTATATAGACTATGTTAGGAACAGTAAAACCAACCAGAACCTTGGGGAGAAACAATTCAGAATAGTCTGAGAGAACACTAACTCAAGAAATGCACTGAAAAATAGCGACTAAGGGTAGGCTGACCTTTCTCCATTTGCTAAATATCCAAGGTTGGGCTGATCCACTGATAAATATTATCCTGTTCGCAATACACCCAATGAGACGCTGATAAGCATAAGCGGACAAAACTTTCAGTTAAATATAATCTACAACATGCATACTAGGATTACGGTCTATAACTCAGTGGAGTGGTTATACAAAGGCAAGGAATGAATTATGAAGGACAGAACAAACTCTCAATATACATGGTCTGCACACATGCAAGAGAAGCAACATAACTTTTCTCAGCAACATAATTTAGCCAACACAGACACTTTCAAGAGAAGCAAGTAACAGAGACTTTGGTCAAGTACGGATAAAGCTTTCAGTGAATCAACCTGAAGATACTAGCTCTAGCTGTTAACCAAGACTAGCTCTAGCTGTTAATTCGTCCAAGAACTGCACTTCGATATACATGGTCCCGGAAACCAAATGCACATCACTAGGATAGCAAATTGAACTTAGTATGTGGATAGCAAAAAACGCTTGAATTTAACATGGTTGGCGCAAAAATGCACTTACAGTGACATGCATATGACAGTGAACACCTCCAAAGTATACGTCACCAGTCAGCAGGAGGCGGAAGATGCTGTCCACGTCCAAGTTGGCTGTAATCCATTCTTGCAGGATTCAGCCTCTTACTCACTGGCTTCTACACAAACACTGAAAATATAAAATCTTGTTTGAGCAAAGTGGTTTATAGCAAAGAAACTTGGTACACCAACTTGTTACAGTAAAAAAAGCAACATAGTAAACCTCATGTTACTTGATCAGACAGGGTAGTTCATCAAGCAAAGCAAGCAACAAACTGAAGTAAAAGTATCGCAATTTTTTTATTTGGCACATTATCCAACATTGACAAAGTTCTAACATGGAGTGCTTTCTATTTTGGCATAGGAAGAAACTGAGCTTCATATATTAACAGCAGATCACTCAATCTTAGATTTTTTTCACAAACTCAATATTTTTTATCTCTTTCTTCCTCCCGTTTGGAAGCCTCTACTGAACACGCTAGTGTGATGTCAGAATAAGTAGAATGAGAACAGATCTACTGTTTCAACACTTACTGTATTGCATCTTCAGTTCGTGGGACTTCTCCATCTTTTCGCTCGTTAATCTGCAGTATTTTTTGATGGTCAGACCACAAAACGAATTCAGTAGTCTGAAATGAGTGTACGTATGCTTACACTTTTCAGAGCACAATCACTAGAGACAAGATTCATTTTCTCCACTTCGAGGTCCAGCCCCTGGTGATTTCTTTGTGTTCAGGCATGCTCAATATCCTGCATAAAGGAAACATGTAAGCATGCGGCCGGTACTCGGGTTGAAATGCAAACACAGGGTTACAGAACTGAACCAAGCAGCAGCCTAAACATCGATGCGCTAGGCATACAAAATTCTCACGTAATTACGAACTTTCACGAACAAACATTTAGAGATGGAAGAGTACGGTGGCCAAAGATCAGGACCCTTAACTTCGTTGGGGAGGTGGAAGAGGACGGTGGCGGCGGTGCAACGTTTTTCCTTCGGCGTGCACTCACCCTGGTGGATCTAGCGGAGGTTGGGGTCTCCTTGTCGGCGGCGGTGGCCCCTCATGGCTGCACGGTGGTGACATCTCACCGTATGTTTGCTGCTGCGTGTTGCTCCCTCTTCCCTTGGGGCGTGGCGAAGCGGAGAAACGCCCGGCGTAGCGGCCTGGTCCGGCGACCATGGCGGCACGAGATGAGGTTCCAGCCTTCGCCGCCGCCCGGCGGCGGTCTCCTGCGGCTTCCCGGTGTCAGCCTTGGCCGGTTTCGGGTTCTCGTGCAGCGAAGGAGCAGGGCACCATGGTCCCCGATCTGAAGTGTTGGAGAAGGGTGGCGGCGGCGCAAAAGGAAGGCGACTAGGGTTTGGCAGGTGGGGAGCGAACATATAAATGCCTTCAGTTCTTTTTTGTTGCCGCGCAGGAATAGAAAACAAAATCGTGAGCGCGCCGTCGATTTGGCCCAAAATTTCGCACGCTTGGTCCCGCGCGGCTCGATTTGGGCCAAAAAATTCGGGCGCTTGGTGCCGCGCGGCTGGAAGGCCCAACTAAGTGTTGGTCGGCATTATTTCCCGACCAACTGTTCGATGGGCATATGTGTATTGCCGACCGACAGTTTGACACCAAATAATCTGGCATTCCCGACCGATGATCAGACAGTGTATATTCGCATTGCCGACCGATAGTCTGAGACAAGTTTTCCCGACCAACTTTTGGTCGGCATACATGACTATTCCCGACACACGTCGGTCGGGAATTTGGTGTCGTGGTGTAGTGAGGTACACATTCTTGTTACCTAAATATATACTGTCAGTTTTATCTAAACAGTGCCTGCATGCATTGTATCCCTTATTTGACTGTCCTGAAATGTTACTAAGAGCAGGCCAATCATTGATGGTTACAAACAGCAACGCTCGTAGGTCAAATTCCTCCTGTTTGTACTCATCCCACACACGTACACCTTCGTCAGACCACAGCTGTAAAAGTTCATCAACTAATGGCCTCAGATACACATCAATGTCGTTGCCGGGTTGCTTCAGACCTTGGATAAGCACTGGCATCATAATATACTTTTGCTTCATGCACAACCAAGGAGGAAGGTTATAGATACATAGAGTCACGGGGCAGGTGCTATGACTGCTGCTCTGCTCCCCAAACGGATTCAAGCCATCTGTACTTAGACCAAACCTTAAGTTCTTTGCGTCAGCTGCAAAATCCTTGAACTCACTGTCGATGTTTCTCCACTGCGACCCATCTGCGGGGTGTCTCAGCATCTCGTCTTCCTTACGGTATTCTTTGTGCCATCGCAACAATTTGGCATGCTCTTTGTTTCGGAACAAACGTTTCAACCGTGGTATTATAGGAGCATACCACATCACCTTGGCAGGCACCCTCTTCCTAGGGCGCGGCTCGCCCTCAACATCACCTGGGTCATCTCGCTCGATCTTATACCGCAATGCACCACATATCGGGCATGCATTCAAATTCTCGTACTTCTCACCGCGGTAGAGTATGCAGTCATTGATGCATGCATGTATCTTCTGCACCTCTAATACTAGAGGGCAGACAATCTTCTTTGCTTCGTACGTACTGGAGGGCAATTCATTATTCCTTGGAAGCATCTTCTTAAATATTTGTAGCAACTGTTCAAATGCCTTGTCAGATAGTCAATTCTTTGCCTTCAATTGCAGCAATTCCAAGGTGGTACCCAGCTTTTTCTGGCCATCTTCACAATTTGGGTACAACAATTTTTTGTGTTCCTCTAACATGCGCTCCAACTTCAACCACTCGTTTTCACTTCCGCAGATTATCTGTTCATCAAGAATGACCCGACGAAGATCATCATCGGACTGATCATCAACAATGACCTCATGCTCAGCTTCGTCTTCCCCCATCGTAGTATCACCGTGTTCAGAGAACACAGGATAATTGTCATCATCCTCTTCTTCATTGTCTTCCATTATAACCCCTCTTTCTCCGTGCTTGGTCCAACAAAAATAATTGGGCATGAAGCCTTCTCGCAACAGGTGGGAGTGTAGTGTTCTTGCGCAAGGGTAATTCCTCTTATTCCGACAATCATCGCATGGACAAAACATAAAACCATTCTGCTTGTTTAACTCGGCCGCACAGAGAAAATTATGCATGCCATTAATGAACTCGGGACAGCGTCGGTCACCGTGCATCCATTCCCGGCTGTGCATTATATAAATATATCAGAAACCATTACACCATAGCTATATCATGAATGACGTGACCAAATTCATTAATACAAGTTCACCACATTTAAACAAATCTAATACATAGTTCTCATAAACATTCATTAATTGAAACTAACATACAACTAGCTAAAAAATTTAAATCCAACGACAAATGCGATCAAAATCGCAACTAAGGTAATTATTGAACCAACAGCATAATGATACCAAGCCTCTTGACTAATGACATATTTTCTAATCTTTTTAAGCTTCAAGCGCGTTGCATTCATCTTGATCTCGTGATCCAAGCGCATTGCCTCCATCTTGACCTCGTTATCATCGACGACGTCGGCAATCTTGAACTCCCATTTCATCTTCTCTTCGAGACGAAGATCTTCACTTCTTTTCAATTTTGCTTTCAAATCATTGTTTTCTTTTACAAAAAAACTCGACAATAGGGTCGGTTGGAATTTCCGGTTCAACTACCTCCTAGATAAAAATATATCTACGTCAAGTTGGTCGGCATAATTGTAATAAACACGAAATTAAAAAAAATATAGTTATAACAAACAATCGTACCACATCCGAATAATAGAGCGGACGAGAGCCGGTGTGGACAGATGTCAAAACCATGACACTATATATAACAAACAATTATACAAATAAGAAAATTATACAAGTAATAATTATGCATCTAAATCATACAACTAAGATTTTTTAAAATAAAAGATAAAAACAAGAGGCTCACCGAGGTGGTGTCGGTGACGGGGCGGCGCGGGCGATCGACGGCGGTGAGGAAGGGGACGAGACGACACTATAAAAAACCACAAATCATACTTTAATTTGAGCTCAAAATGCATATAAAACAAATAAAATCCCTAACTTAGGCATTTCATCAAACACCTTGCTAGCACTACAAAAATCAAACTAGCTAAACTAGCAAGAAAATGAGCTAAACTTGAAATGCCGGAAGAGAAGATGAAGTTGCTAACCCTTGTATATGTAGGTGTCACCAATCTTGACAAATGTTGGAGAAAAATGGGGTGAACTAGAGATTGGGAGAGCAAAGAGAGAGAAAGAATGGAGTTGTGTTCGAGCTGAAAAATGGAGCTGTGGCTCGGGGTGGAAGAAGGTAATATAGGGAAACCTTTAGTACCGGTTTGTATTACCAACCGGTACTAAAGGCTCATCTTTAGTACCGGTTGGTAATACAAACCAGTACTAAAGGGTCTCGCCGTGGGGCCACCAACGGCAGCCGCCTGTGCCCACCTTTAGTACCGGTTCGTGGTACCAACCGGTACTAAAGATCGGCATTTAATACCGGTACTAAAGTGTCTCGCCGTGGGGCCCCGGCCGCCTCGCATCTGGAACCGGTACTAATGCCCCCTTTAGTACCGGTTCGTGCCCAACCGGTACAAAAGAGGGCGCACGGATGCCCTGTTTTCTACTAGTGACAGGCCATCGGAGCTTCGGGTCCAAGCGATTTTCAGCATTCTTTTCAGAGCTAGCACCAAGATTTGCACACTGATTCAACATCAGAACCAAATTGAATTTGAATAGAATCAGACACAGAGCACAACACACGTGTTATCTTGAACCTGACCACGTTTCTGAAGATCATACCTTCACTACCATTTCCTGGCTATTATAAATTAACCTAAAATAAATTATTTACTACAGCCTGTGCTTCATACACAAAGGGTAGCAAACCTTTTAATATGTCACTCCATCAACACCTGGGCCTCTTCACGCTTTATCAGAGACAGGTAAAAAAAGGACAATAACTGCATCAACCCCATATGACAAAGCCTTTGCATATTTCATCACCTTGTCTCAAAAACTTCCAAGCAAGTTCCCATTAGCTGTACTGTGACAGAAGAAAGTGCTCCAAGTAATGGAACACTTTAATTTATCCTCGATCTGTCAGTGGGCAATAAACAAAGATGTGGCGCATTTCATCAGGGTGCAGTGTAAATACATCAATGAATATAGAATGCGTACATCTGGCTGGCAAGGCAAAACATTTGTTCAGATATCCTACTATATATAAAAGATGGATGAATTCACAGTCTCTCAGGCCATCACGTCGCGGGTGAACCAGGGCCGTCCGATCCGCGCGATCAACGGCCAGAAAACGTCCACGCCAGGCTACAGTACGAGCTGATTTTCTACCAATCAGCGGCTGACACGTCAGCCGGTGGGCAGCCGGTAGCAGCCGGTCGCCCCGGTTTACAACCGGTCACCCACCACGCACGATTTTTGACGCGACACATTTGCAAAACAATACTCCCACCTCGAGAAATTACCTCACAGTCCAACTGTTTCCACTGCGAGGGACCTTTTTGGAATTCAGCGAAACTGTCCGGACCTCCATGCAAAACAGCCACGCCGCACCTCCCGCTCTCTCCTTCTTCTCCCGCGCCGCCGGAAATCGGCGTCGGCGCCGACGCGCCGCCTCGCCGCACCGATCCTCCCCGAACGAATCGAAGGACACGGAGAGCTCCGCCGCCGCGCCATCTTCATCCTCACCGACGGCCGCGTGCCAGGACGCCCGACGGGCGCCGGAATCGCCGTGGAAGAGCTCGCCGTCCACCGCCACTTTCGGCCGCCGCCGTGCATGCTCCGGTGACCTAGGAACGGCGGCGTCGCCACCAACAAGTCGGCCGCGACGAGGCGCGTCCGCCGCGACTTCGCGCGCGTCCCAGGACGCGGCGGAGCGCCGCCGGCGACCTCGGCGCCGCCGCGGCCAGCTCCGGCCACGGGTGACGCCAGCGTGGGCTGGGCTGGCGGGCTGGGCTGCTCCGTGGGCTGGGCCGGCTGGCAGGTTTTTTTTTTCCCGTGTTTTATTATTTTCCAAAAAAAATGTAACTCTCCAAATAGAGCTCCAAATCAATTCAAATCAATTTTAAAAAAATTGGAAAAATCAACCTGGCCTTTCCAAATACTTTGGGAACTTCTCGAAATTATTTGAAAACTTTGAAAGTTCAAATATTACATAAAGGCTTGATCAATCCACACGAGATTTCACAAAATATGGATTCTATTGTTTTATTTTTTTGCACTCAAATAAAATCCATTAAAATAAAATCCACATTATCAATCAATACGATAAACCCAATAAAATAATTTGTCACCAAAAAAATTACTTACATAAAGTTTGATAACTCATTTAAATACAACTACCCATTTATAACATAGGCTTAAAAATATGAAAATAAAAATACGGCAAACGTAAATGTTGAATATACTTTAAATGTAAACTTCCCCGGGATTTCGGTACACTCAAACCTAAACAAAATTTACATTTTTCAAATTTGAATTCTTTGCACCGCGACTTCCATAAATATTACCGATATATCATTACCACATAATCAACGTGAAAACAATCCAACTACCAATAGCTCCCCAATTTGACCATTTCAAAATTTAACAACTTCTCAACCTAGACGTGATAGCAATTCAAATATGAATAGCTCTCCAATTTCACCATTCCACAAATTTGAACAACTTCTCAACCTAGACAATTTTTGAATTCCAATAATTTTACGATTACATAATTCAAGATTTTAGCCCACGGGCGCAGCGGGCCCGCGCTTAGTCCCCTAGTAAGTATAATGCATGGTCCAGCAACCTGAATGATTTTACTCGACTGACTGGCAATAAGGGAAGGAAATACATCGATGAATATACATACGAGCGAAGGGAAACAGTACTATACCACAAATACATCCATTCACTGGTTTAGCGACTCTGTATCTCACTCCATCTTCAGAACAGGTCGCTCTAGATTCCCGGCAAAAGCTCTCTCTCCCCCTCTACAACAATTGCAACGAGACATAATTGCTATACTTTCATCAGGAATACTAATTAGCGATTCAGATGCCGCAGCACCTGCACAAAACATTTACAAGGCAGTACTCTGTACAACAAATAGGCAGAGGCAGCAACTGAGCTGAGATATGGTCCCTCCAGTCCCAGATTTTTAGATAAGCGGGTGCGGATCCCCGGCCTCTGCATCAAAGTGATGCACACAGCCATCCGCAATTATTCATCAAAGCTTACAAGTTACAACATTGATCAAACCGAAGTCAGCCAGTCGGCAACAAAAAATCGCTACAACTATGATGGGGTGAACATGATCAGAGCCGCATGCCTTGACCTCACGCCTACACGCATCATCTACAACCGGAGTACCGGTCCAACATACTCTCAACGCGCGCCGCATGCGCGCGTTACAGAAGTCGCTTCCGCCGCCTTCCTCGAACCCATCTTTAGGCAAAAGATCAATGCCATGACCTTGCAAGTCCAGCCTGCGACGTCGCCATGACGCCAAACAACACCACCGCCCTGCCCTCGTCCATCCGCACGCATCCACGCCGAGACCCCGCTGCCGACGCGGAAAATGGCACCCCGCTCCACCAGTAGACCCCTCCGGGCATCCCGAGTTCCAAAACGATCCCCCAAGAGGGCACACCATAGGGTGCTATCATCGTTCGATCTGGATCTGGAGATCCAGATCTAGGGTTTCCCCTGGAACAGGCGGGTGATTCGCGGCGACGACTCCTTCAGCAAGGGAACGACACCCACGGATGCCGCAGTCGTCGGCCTAAGCCCGGCTTGCACCGGCCGACCTACTCACCTCCAAGATCTGAGCCACAAGGGTCGGGATCTGAAGATGAAGGCCACCACACCGTCGTTGCCGATCTGCCTGGAGAAGCCATGACGCCACCATCGCACCGCCGCCGGGAGCAGCCACGCCATGACGACGGCGGCCGCGCCATGACGACGGAGGCCGCGCCATGCCCGGACTCAGGACACCACACCGCGCCGGGTTCCTGAGAGCAGGGGACGGAGAGATCCCCGCCGCCGCCGGCAAGGCTTTGCCCGGCCGTGCCCTGTGGCGGCGGCGAGGGAGGAGGGGAGGGAGTTGGAGGCGCTGGCGGCGGCGGTGGTTCGCCCTTCCGGTCGCCACGCGGGGGCGACGCGAGAGGGGTACCGATATGACCGATGAACGAGAAATAACGGAAGTAGTAACACGCTGCAGACAATTTGATACATGGTGTGTCCTACTAATCATCAGGACACCGATACATAGTTAGGTTGAATCATGTGGCTTCAAGACGTAGACAAGTGATCCACCAGCTGCATGAATGGAAAATACCAACGATTAATTAAATGGTGGTAAATAACTGTACGCAAATGAAAATAAAACAGCATGTACTCCTTGCTTACCTTTGTTTGATGGGAGCGACTCGCGCTGGAGCTCGGTCAAACCATCTTCACGACTGGTCGATTTGGATTTTCTGAGAGCTCCGCCCTCAGGTATGCCAACTTGGTGTCATCGTAGGTACCTTTCAAAACAACTTCCTTGAGGCTTGCTAGAGTTGGTAGCCCTGAAAGAGTCTCACTGCTGATGGGTGCATAACCAAACTTGAGCAGCTCGAGCTTAGGGGCTGTGCCTTGTTCAAACTTCAACGATAGAGGGCCACCTATGTACTCGGCCGGGATCCAGAGCAGATTAAGTTCCAGCACCACAAGGCTCGGAAACATTCCCAGATGAAAATTGAGTCGATCTTTTTTACCCTGCTGAAACGACTTGCACAACAGATGCAGGGATGCCAGGTTTGGTAGCTTCCCAAGGACCTGTATGGCGTCATCATGCTCTGTTATCCTGGAACTCCGCAGCTTTAGCTTGACCAGATTCTTGAGCCCCTGGATCCATTCCGGCAGTTTGACCATGTTTCCATACAACTTGAGACTCTGCAGGTTTTCCGGAAATGAGAATGTTCCATCCAAGCAGCCAGATAATCCTGGTTCTCCCTCTGACCGGATTGACAATGACTCTAGGCGGCTCAGGCCAGCAATTGCCGAACACAACTCTTGTCCGTTCTTCTTATTGACGCCAGTCACTCCTAACTTGCATAACCCAGTGAGTCCTTTTATGTCCTGTAGAAAGACCTTTCCCCCTTGTGATATGTCCACAACACCTAGTGTGCGCAGGGCCTTCAGCTTCCTCATTCCACTTGGCACTAGAACACCATACTCATCAAGATGCATTGCAACGGCAGGGAATATAGAGCAACAAAAATAAGTGCATACATCACAGCAACTCGTGCCAACTGTATCAAAGAACCGAGCTGCACACAATGATATACAAAAAAACGATCAAATAAATTGACATATCGAACGCCCTGCAACCACCATCAAAAATGTGAAGCGACTGGTCCTCCTCTGGCAGTAGTGTACCAGCACAGAGATTGTTCAGCTTCTGAAGATTAATGATACTCTTCGGCAGCTTGATTATTGATGTACCTCTCACATCTAGTGTCTGGAGTTCTTGCAAGTCACCCAATGAATCTGGTAGGTGAGAAATGCCACGACATCTCCTTAGAGAAAGGTATCTAAGGTGAAGAAGCTTCCCAATATGCGTAAGGTGATGATCACGTAGCCCTGTTGTATCTTCCAAGTCCAGCACTCGCAGTACAGTCATCTTGTTGGAAATGAAAAATGACTTGCCCTCACCAAAAACTGTTACAGATCGTACACGGGACATGTCAACAATGCTCTCGAACTCACATTGATTTCCTTTCCAATTTCCATTTATAGCAAGGTGGCGCATCATGGCTTGGTTGCTTGTGCTACAACCTTCCTCCAATGTGAAAACAAGATTTTCCTCAATCGACTTTGAGATGCCGATTTCACGCATGAGATCATGAACCTGGCAGGAATCGATCCCTTTTGTGTTATGGGTTGATACTTGAGATGGTAGGATCATACTCCTGCTTATAAGTTCCATGAAATAGCTATCTGCTATATCCTCTGCAGACCTTCCACGAACCTCCCTTGAGTAACCCTCTGCACTCCACCGACGTGCCAGGCGTGCCCTTCTAACCCTGTAGTCTTCAGGAAAGATGGGCATATATAGGAAACAAGACTTTAGGTGATAAGGTAAACCATCGTAGCTTCTCATAAGAATGGTTCTTATGGTCCCTAGCTCTGAATTCATTTCCAACTCGGCACTGATATGCTCATTCAATTTTCTCCATTCTGAAAATGTTTTTGGTTGGTTCGACAAGAAACCACCTATGGTGACTATTGCAAGGGGTAGTCGACCACACTTGCTCAGGATCAATTTTGTTTGTTGAACAAGCTCTGGATATTGCATATCCAAATCTATAGTCTCTTTGAATACCTGAAATTTATGCGTTCAAAATATTTAGTAGGCCAAAAATTAATCAGCTAGGGGAAATATTTAAACACACTTAGAATTGTTTGTCTAATATACAATTTACCGTAACTATTTTCACATTTCACATCATTGAACAAAGAGGAAGGGAGAGTGGAATATACTCGTCCTGGGAGCACATGCCTCATGTAGTTAAAAACAAAGGAATAAATTTGATTCCAAGTTTTAAAAAATCGGGAGAAAAATAACAAATACATTTAGAATGATATGTTCATGCAAACATTTTAAGAAAAACATACACCTAACTATGTAATATAAAGAGAGTATAGAATTTACATGTTCACGGGCTTTTTGTTTAGAAAGGACGTGGTCATGAGGTATTACATAATAGGGTAGTAGTGACACCGAGAAATTAGTCCAGCACCAACTAAGTTGGTTTAGGCATATCCAGCAGAGGCCCTCGGAAACTACAGTTAATTGTGGATTTCTTAAGGATTGGGAAAACACGAGGAGGGGCAGTGGAGCAATCAAATTTACATGGGAGGAGGCTCTGAAAGGGACTTTTATGGTTGGAATGTACCTAGAGATTTTCTCTTGATATGACTGCATGGAAACAAACAATCCATGTGCCGAAATAGTAGTTAACTCAGACTTTATTACTTATTTCTCTCCCTTTCACGTTTTGATTTCCTATTTTGTTTCATATCTTGCCTACCTAGCTTTGTTGGGACTAAAGGCTTAGGTGGTGGTTGTTGTTGGTCATTGAGGATCTTGATTCGAGACTACTAGCCTATAAAGAAAATAGGTATAATCACTCACGTTGAACTATGTTATGCATAATTCTATGGTTTTAGGTAATCTCTGGGTCATGTCCAATCTGATTATATGTTACATTAGGTCACTGCAGTTGTGAACCTTGAGTACATAAAACGAGGATGCATGAGTGGTGTCTACCCTTGAAAGAGTATGTTGAGGTCGCATAAGTGATATCTTCAGCAGGTTGGTGACGAAAGGGGTAGAGGAAATGACTACCTTCCTACTATGAACCCTCTCAGCCTATCTTTCGTCACGGAAAAAGTCATAACCAAAAGAAGTACTTCTTTATTCTTTTCTGTACCTCCTTATGTGAACTCTCTGAACCTATCTTTCGTCACGAAGAAAAAGTCGTAACCAAGAAATTCCTTTCTTTTATGTACCTTTCACGATTTGTATAGCTAGCAATTTATACTTTTATCAAAATGTAAGAATATGAAATATGAAAGTAATGAAATACCAGATGATACTTGTTCTTGATATTTGCATGTGTTGCATAGCCTACAGAATGGTACTGTAAATTCTAAACGTGTGAAACGGTTCTTAAAACACAAGACTGAATTTAAGCTAAACGTTTGTGATGTTTCTTTAAACACTCACCACTAACTTCAGTAAAACGTGTGCGACTAAAGCCAACACACACGTCTGCATTTTAGAAACCGTGTGTGATCATCGACTACATCGCACACTATTTCACAAAAAAATTGTGTGGTGATGTAACCGTCTGCCATCGACAACCCCATTGTCCACCCACCGACAGTGACGGAGCCATTAAGTGTTTGTGATGTGCGATATCGACCATGTACAACTACCCGGTCTGTACTAGCAAGGCCTGCTTGTTTTTTCTACGACGGCTTTCATTTGCTTGCCTTTTTTTATTACGGAAAAGTGCATTGACTCTACTCCAACGCACAATATTTTGTGCTATAGATCTCTTGTTATTCTACTCCATGTGTGGCTTATACTGTTTTCATGCATACCTTTTATACATGTTTCCCACCTGAGACGGTCTCACTATTTTATACACGACGTAGGCAAAAAATGTGAAATCTTCTGCTTCAGTATAAGCCATATGGTTGACTTGACAGTAAAATTTACCGATTTTCCCACAGACAACATATTATCCACAATGTACATCTAGAAATCAATAAATGATTACTCATATTATTCATTTAACATATTGCATGCTAGCTAACGTACCAACAGTGAGATGCTGGTGGGTGGACGAATGGCTTAATCAGTTTAATTTGGCAAGAACAATTTAGATTTTGCATATCATAAACAGGCATTTGCTTCCATATTATTCAAAGAAAAGCAATTGGAAATGCACATAGTATATATCGGGCAATTTAAATCCCCCGATCTCACACGTATGGCCCCTTCCGTGTGCAGTAACCCTATCGCTTACCCTTCGAAACTAAAGTCGTGTGCGAGGTTTCAGACGGCGTTCGTGGGCCAAATATTTACTCCAAATATTCGTATACGCTTTTATTTTCTAAAGCGTGTGATACATATCGCACATAATTGGAAAGAAGAAGTGATGTGCATTGTTGTGTAGTATAGCACACGGTTCTTGTCGCGTTAACCATGTGAAATGATGTTGATCTTTCACATATGATTATGCTAAATATAATCATGTGCGATACATCGTGCTATTGCACACAATTAGTTGGATGCAGTTGTTGGTATCATATTTCATCTTCCCGCTTCTTTCAAAAATCTCGCTAAGTATGAAATATCCTGCATTTTTTCTTTTCCTGTTCGATGAACATGGCGATTTGTTTATTTAGGATTTGGACAATGCCACACAACACAAAAGCCATGGGATAACGACATTGGTATTTTCGTAGAGCTTGCACCATTGGACTCGATCGAAGTAAGTGATGTCCTTAGTGGCCGTTGCTGGGGTAGCTCAATCGGCCTCGCGCCGTGGGACTCGGAGGAGATGGTGTCCACAACAGCCTCAGTTGACCTCAGGCCGACTGAAGCATGGAGTTGGGGACACTTTGTTGAGTTCACGGTGGAGGATGACGAGTCGTTGTCCAGCCAGAGGAACTGGAGAAGTATAAGTTGGTGGATGTGTCCATCGGATCAGTTAGGTGTGAGGACGTTGCTGAATCGCGTGGTCGAGAAGGTTTTCGCCTCTCTTTGCAAGTACTGGGTCCGTGCGCTGTTGCCTGCCATGTAGGAGGTCAAGAACCAGACACAGATTTAGATGGGTGCCGCGGGAAAGCGTTTGGCCAAGCAGAAATCCGGTAACTCTGGCAACGCGCTCGTCGACGTTGCCGAGGCCGCTCTGACATACCGCTCGCCGACGTTGCTGAAGCCTCAGGCTCTACCAACCCGCTCGCCCATAAAGCTGAGGCCTCAAGCAACGACAAGGGCCCCGCCGGCGACGAAGACGTCGACATCCTCTCTAACGACGACGACGAATATGTTTAGATAGGTATTAGGTGGTTTTTTGTACCTGGAAGGGTAAACCATGCACTTGAATTAACCAACTAATACTATCCAAATATTATTTACCCCATTCCATTACGTCTAGTAGTCTTTCGTTCCAACCGCAAGATTTAGCATTTCTCAAAATTATGTTTAGAACTTGGGAAAACAAGGAGTATCGTACACAATTTTGTTTAGCTAAATCATGTACGAATGTGTGAGTTTATCAGCAAAGTATGGCACACGGTTATTTCCCGTATAAACCATGTGCAATATCTTGTGCTACATGACTGCATGTTCAAACACGGTTTATATAGGAATAACCGTATGTGATGTCTGCTGGGCCGTTAGGGCCCATCAAGTAGAGGCCTACCATATAAATAAGGACCAGTCGCTCTTGACCCGTACACACACTCCACTCTCCGCTCTCCAGCATGATCCCCTCTACAGTCGCACACGCCCTAATCTCGGACCCCATGGTGAGGCGCTACCGCATTTGGCCTCCCCAGCCGGCCGGCAGACCGGACGTTGACCTTGCGAGATGCCTGTCCAACGCCGCCAACCTCCCGTACGTGGCGAGGTCGTCGTCTACTCGTTGACCTCCCGAAGGTTAGCGGTCGTTTAGCAAGGACATCTTCATGTTTTACATGCAGTATCTCATTAGGAAGGCCACATCTGTTAGTATATATTGATATTACATATGTTATGTTCGATTTGCTTATCCACTAGCAAGGCCGAATCTTGGATGTCGGATCTGTTAGAATATCTTGTTAGTACTTCTTTACTGGTGTGGTACTGTTAGATTTTTTTTATGTTCGATTATGTTGCATCTTTGTTTATTAGGCTAGTTCAGTTAGATCTTGTTTATTCTTTTATATTTTATCTTGACACTAGAAATTATATTTAACGAGAAGGAATTTGATAGAACAAATGTCATTTTAAACTTGTATAATAGGGATCTTATTTTGTTAGCACTGTACAAGAACAAGAGAGGGTGTGCTTTATTTCCTTCTCTTGGCCAATCCATATATACTTGCTGGTAAGTGCATAACCAGTTCAGTTTTTGTGTTTCTTTGTTTTTACTTTCATGCATTGATGTATATTTTGAACAGAACATGCAAACCTTGTGCGGTGGATAACGGATTGACTTCGTTTATTCATGGAATACACACAACATTTAGGCAAGTACGAATGATCAAGCTCATTGAATATTTTTTCCATTAGACTGATAAGTGAATAGTCATTTAAATTTACTTTTGTTTTTCCGGTTTTTACCTTCTTACATTTATGAGTTTGTGGATAACAGGTTGACTCTTGATATTCACGGTACATGGTATCTGCTCTCTCGTAGAGCAATACATTTGCAAGTGGCTTCGAGCTCTAGACAAGAAAGTTTCTTCCGATCGTATCGAAGACGTGATGGAAGGGTGGGATAAGTGAAATGTTTTACGAAATTCTTAGATTCCAACCCTCTGAACCTAGCTTTTGTCACGGAGACAAAGATGTAAAAAGGGAAAGTTCTTTTGTGTATCTTTCACATTTAAATAGCTACAGTTATACTTTTGTCACAATATATGTATAAGAAATGTGAAATTAATTAGATCATATTTGCATCTGTTACAGCTGGTGTAAAGCCAAATTCTAAACATGTGCGATGGTTCTTAAAACACACATGACTGACGGTAGGCTAAAACATCTGCGATGATTTCATAAACACACACGACTGACTTCACTAAACCGTGTGCGATTATAAGCGAGTACACGGCTGAATCAAATAAATCGTGTGTGATCATACGAACTATTGCACACGATTTGGTAAAACCACCGGTCTGTGATAATGAAACATCGCACACGGTTATTTTGGATGTATGCAATGTTCCATATCATCACCCACCTATGGATAGCGACTGTGTTATAAATCGTATGCGATGGCTAATTTAGACGGTGTGGGAGTGCCCGATTTGTACTAGCGTGGTACCCACTTATGCAAACAGAACATATCACCAATGCTGGGGGGCCATGAACTACACTAATGCTCGAAGGCATGGACTACTCCCACCATGAAATAGAGCTGATCGTTTTGGTTCAAAAGCTTAAGATGGTGGAAAAACCATATTGCACAGGACTAACACGTAATAGCGAAGCATATATAATACTTTCAAGTTACGTACCCTTTTAGTGAAGAGGTCGTGTGCATCCTTGTATTCTAGATCTTTGAGCCTGTATACATTTACTTGTTTTTGTGAACAGTGTTTAGCAATAGTTTCTTCCCTAGTGGTGACTATGATCCGGCTTCTATGTTCAATTTCAAAGAAAATTGGTATTATCATGTCCCATTCTGCAGTAGATGATACATCATCAAGAATAATTAAGCACCCCTTTCCTTTTAGAAGCTTAACCAACTCCTCCATCAACTCTTCAAGAGACCTTGATTGTGATGCATTTTTTGTGTTGTGCATTAGACTCACCGCACCCTCCTTTTCTGAAGATTCTCTCCCTAGTTGCATAACTAAGCTTCGAACAAGCTCTGCAAGAATGAAAGGGCGCATGACGGTGACACAAGCACGCTTATCAAATGTGCCACTGAACCCTTGGTTTTGGAAGACATCTTTGACTAGAGTGGTTTTACCAAGACCACCCATTCCCCAGACAGATATCACCTGATATTGTTGGGTAGATTGATTTGAAATTAATTTAATAATCTCATTTTTTTCTTTCTCTCGCCCAACAAGATGAGATTCCTCCAAAGCAGTCACCATCGTCCTGATGCGAGTAAAGCTCTTTTTAACTGCATTTTTTCTTTGGCGCCCTTCGAGTGATCCTCTAGTATCTCACTAGTGGGTACAATTGAGTTATTATCAGCACTGGTAGTGTCTCTGCTTGAGCCTGATTCTGGCTTAGTTAAATATGTCCCATCTTGAAAAACCTATGCATTTGAGAGCAATATTTATAAGTAAATATGTACTAACAACTCTCCAAATGAACAAATGAAAAATGATGCTACATAAGTAAAGTATAAAACGAATAAAAAATGTTACAATGCAATTTCCCCATTTGAACCCAAAACTGAAGTTCCCATGTTCCACATTTCAAGAAGAAATTGCAAGCTAGCAGAAAAAATAAATTCAACTAAAAACATATGTGGGTCGGCTATACAAAAATTATTACTTGATGGGAGTGTGTGGCCGTGTATTCTCCCTCCAAAAGGTTAACCTAGATATAAGATATTTGGACCATTAGATACCTACTCATATACGAGTATTATTTCATCAAATAAATGTGGCAACTAACACGCCACACCAAAATGGCTCATTATAATGACCAAATAGCATAGTTTATTTAGCAAATAATAATATGGTGTAACTAGATATATAATTACTAGATATTTAACCCTAATGCTATTCTCTTGATAGTGTGTTGTGGTCAAATAAGATAATTAAACAACCGATGGCTTAACTAACTCAATAATAAATTAGGTAAGCCAAGAGATTCAGCTAGAAAATAGCAGGTAGTAAAACTTTGAATAGTACCTTCTTATGGAAAGCGTAAATATTTTGATCAGCAGACAATTGCTTGAGCTCTGATACTATGCTTTCATGCCCAGCACATAAGATTGCAACTTCAACTTGATCTGTGGATACTATTATCCTGCTCCTCATACTATTGTTTGGGAAACACCTTTTAACCCGATCCCACTCCTCAATGGTAGATAGGTCATTAAGCACAATCAGGTATCTATTCTTGCTTATAAATCCATTAAACTCATCAGCCAGCTCTCGTGTTGTCTTCTCTGTTTCCAACAGAGAATTAACACCTTCAACTACGTGAAACTGCTCCACCAAACTCTGAACAAAGTCTTTTGGAACAAAAGGATGCATCACCCTAACCCAAGCTCGGCATGGAAACTTTCTCTTAATATCTGGGTCCTCATAGACGGCCCTGATGATAGAGGTCTGACCGAGAGAAGCTCTTGTTCCCCACACAGCAATCACCTTAAGGTCACTCTCCTCCTCGTTGACCAGCTGGAGAAGATCCACTTTTGATTTTTCCTGCTTTGCGGCCCGCCTTGCTTCATCAATGCCGAAGAGTGCTGTAGAAGAACTGTTAGACTGCTCACCAGTGGTGGAAGGCTTGGAGCCAGAGCCCTTGATTAGGCTGTAGCGCATGTTCCTCTGGCTGACATCCTCCACACTAGCTCTAAGCTCCCTCATCTGCTTGGCCACACGACGCCGATCACGCAGCGTGCGACGGATACGCCACCAGGACTGCTTCCTGAGACGGACGGCGAACTCCTGGAGGGTATCCTCGACATCGTACGCCACATCGCGGACTTGCTTCACCCACACCTTGACCACCCTGTTATCATCTCCCTCTTCATGAGCTGACTCTAGGAAAGCCTGCATCATCTCGAGCTCGTTGGCGATGAAGAGCTGGTCACGCCGGACCCCAAGCTGCAGAGCCACCTCCTCCGCCAGGGCGGACGTGGCATAGTGAATCGCTCCATTCAGCACGGATCTGCCGACGCTCAATCCGGTCGCCTCCATGTTAGCTGCTGGGTTGGTTTGCTTGGATGAGTTGTGAATTTGCGCTGGAGGTGGAAGTGCGAATGCTGGGCGTCGTATGTAGATAGAAAATCCAAGGATGATGGATTGATGGAGGAGCTTGGTCTGCTGCAAGTTGCCCAGTTACTTTCAGGACATTGAACAAGAGTACAATATGTAGAAGAAAAAGGCCAATACTAGAGGATGTGCTCAGAGCATGTGGATGGACGGATGGGAGCAACTGGACTAGATGGAACGGAAGGAGACAAGCACCATCGCCTTCTTGACAAGCACCCCGCTCTTCTCCTTGAACGAATCTGACTATTCCGGCGGGCGGGAAGTGCAGGGCAGCAGCATGCGACAAGAAACGGATCAACGGCAAATTGACATTCAGAAACGACGAGAACGGGCTCACAGCGCGCGAGGTGACAAGGTGACCAGCCGGGGCTGCGGAGGAATCCGGCGTCCCGGTACGACCGAGGTGGCGGCGGCGGCGGGATCGCATCTTGTCGGTCCCCCGGAAATCGAGACGAGGAGAGATTCGCCGGCCGGATATATGGGGCGGCGAGGCCGGCATGCGGCGCGCGAGCGGAGCGGCGGGTTACGGCGGAGGACTGGTGGCGCGATGGGGAGAAGGAGGATATGGTGCTCTGTGCTCTGTGCCACACAGGAGAGAAGAGGAAGGAGAAAGAGGTTGCGTGGCACTCCGCGTGGCAAAATTAGGGTGACGTGGATGCCACATGCGAGAACCGCTGCCCACGTATTATTTGAGAGAAAAACACTCCACACGTTATCTATACCTAATAATAAATGCGCTAAGTCTTCCGCGGTTTGGTTTGATTTGGAATGTCATTGGATTTGACCATAAAGTTGTAAATAATTATCCACCTATGCCACCCGTAAATAAAAAAAAGTTTCAATCTCCAGAAAAAATAGATTGACCGTGTCCTCGTTCCCCTTTCCTCCTCCTCTACATCCTTCGTCAAACCCCAACAGCGTGTTTGGCATTCAACGGGAAGAGGAATGGGAGTTTAGAGGAGGCAATTGGTGGAGGGATTGGACATGGGACTTCGTGTTGCCAGCTGATGAGATTTGTCGTTGGGAATTTCTATCGAAACGTTTTTTTTTTCCTCCAATTTCACGAATTAACAGGGTACCCCCAGGGAAGAGATCGGTGGGAATTAGCGACCCCAACTCCCCTTCCCCATCCTATTTAAATTCCCAACAATACCCTCAAACAAACGATAGACAAAATAGCCTCGTCCCCTCAAAGTCTAATTCCCTCTTTCCAATTCCCTCGAACCAAACATGCCATTCCTCTTGGCCACAAGGAAATCGACGACATCCTTGGCCACCTTCGCGAACAGCACGTTCTGCGCCTTGGTGCTTCTACCAGAAGCTTCGGGCTCAGCGGCGCCGGCGCCGGCGCAACTGCGATGGTTGCCATCTTGGGATGGATTGGAGTTCAGCTCGCTCTTGGTGAAGGCTGCAGAGAAATATGCATCGTCGCTAACCCTGTGTTGTGGAGACCAGCAGTCTTGGTGAAGGAGGATACGGTGTGGATTTCAATTATAATAATCTAGACCGTGAGCAAGAAACACAAACATACCAAATCATTTCTATGTTTGTGTGGACACTCAAACACATGAACTAAAACTGTTCAGCTACAATTATTACTAACTATATCAAAGACAGGGCATTTCGCGGCCTGCGAGCGTTCCGGGTACTGTTCATCTATAGTGATGAACTGTCCATGGTAATTTTGCAAAAAAAAAACCTCCACTTTCCGGAAATTACGAGTCGGTCCTTCTGTATATAAAAGAATCCTAACCCTAGGTCGCGACTGCTCCTCATTTTCCCCATTACGGACAAGTCCCTCACGCACTCTCCTCTCTCCCCTCGCTTTTTTCCCCACCCGCCTACTCCACGCCGCGGTCGCCTCGACCTCCCCTACCACCTCCGGCCCGAGTCGCCTCTCCTCCGGCGGCATGGAGAGGAGGCCGACGACGCCATGGCCGTCTGGATCCTGCCTCGCCGCCGCCCCTTCCGCCTCCTTCTCCTCCTCCTCGCCATCTCCGTCCTCTGCGTTGTGGCACGCCGCCGCCACGGGGGTCCGAGCGGAACCTCCGGCGCTCCTCCACAGCTTCCCCTCTCAACGGCGCCCACCTCCACAGACCACGGCACGGCGCGCCTGCCGGCCTCAAAGCCGCACACCGGCGCCAACCCATCTCGCGTCGCGGACAAGAACGCCACCGGCCGGCGCTTGCAGGTTGGGGATTCGATAGGGCTTACAGCCTCTGACCTTTTTTTCTAGACTAGAATACCCACCGGCTGTTTTTTCTTTTTTTTTATCTAAATTGATTGACGTGTTCGTCGGCGGTGGGAGCCTAGCAGGGTCAGAGAGAGAACGGGTGAGGTGACGGAGCTCCCGTCTCTCATCTCCGGCGGCAGCAGCAGTGGAGCATCGGGTTGATGCGGTAACGACCAGCGGGAGAGGGGAGAAGCCAAGGCGTCCTCTCCCGCTTGGTCCTTGGAGGCGGCGGAGCATCCGACAGAGGCAACAGGGACTGAGGTGAGGGGGAAAGCCAGGGCGTCCTCTTCTCTTTTCCCCTGGTCCTGGAAGCGGCAGCGGTGACGAAGCATCGGGTGGAGGCTGCAGCGAAGCGAAGGTGAGGGCGTCCGCTCCTCTCTCTCCTCTCACTCTTCTTTGTTGGTTCGTCGGCCTTCACGGTACAGGCGTTATTTGGAGGATAGGTTTCTTTAAAAAAAATAGAGATAGAAAGCGAATGGAAAAGCACCCTCCTTCAGCCGTGCACAACATTGTAACGAACTCTGAAGTCATGGCGGAGATTCGGATCTCCCTTCCAAAACTTCCGGACTGCAGTTTAGCCGCGCAGTTTCTTCAGAACAAGCAGACGTGGGCATACAAGCAGAAGTGGGCATATTACTAACTATTATGTGTTGCAGAATTCTTTTTTCTCGAGCACTATTACTTAAAATTATTTTATGTTATATATCTTCTTTACTATTTTAGGGACATTGAAAATCATAGTCACAGGCTTTCAAGAATATTTGCAAAGTTGTAACGATTGCAACCATGTGTTAAAACAGCAGCAATCTTATGAAAGAACCATGTTAAATAAAGAGACTGCTGCTCCTAACGCTCTTGAACATCAACAAATACCCTTAAGCCGGTAGCGACACCTGTCGTTTCAGGGCCCCTGCTCTTTGGCTTAACTGAGGCTTTCTCCTTAGCATGAGCTTCGTCTGGTTAGTAGTATCATGTTTATAAGTAAATTTGGGTGGGAGTCCCAACGGAAGTCCTAGGAAAACCAAATATTGCTTTCATTTATGTCGGGGGCTACCCCGGGTAGGGTCATGATGTGGTATAAGCAAGGTCCCAGGCGTGGGCCGAGTTACAGTGAAAGCCGACATAACTGGACCTCTGAGGGGACCAGGGAGTGAAGTTGGTGTAAACCGACATAAGCAAGCCGAGGTAACCCGGGCCAGAAGGGACCGAGGTACCATGCTGGTGCCAACCGAGACATGGGATCCGAGATAAGGGATCCGAGACGTCATGACCGACATAGTTATGTCGGTATCTTGTGTGTTTTCTTATGTGCAGGGAAGGTTATTCAGGAAAGGGATTCCGGCATATCCATGCCGGGTTATCCTTATGTCGGACGGAGGTCAGCGCTGCTGTCACATCCCGTCTGGCACGGGAGCGTCTGGCACGGAAGCGCCTGACACGGAAGCGTGCAGGAGGAGCGAGATGATAGGCCATCATTCCACCGCTGACTCCGGTTTATCCGGGGACAGACTGCGAGGCAGAGGCATGGGCAGGCCATGTCGTGTCTCTGGCAGAGGGTACATTCTAGCTGTGCTGTAGAGCTGCAGGAGATGGGCTTGTCACGTCCTGTCTCTGACAGGAGTAACATCATGACATATCCTTGGCGTGGCTACAGTGCACCGGGAGGGGCACTTCGGTAACTCGGTTTAGCCTATATATAGGGCCTCACCCCCTCCTGCGTGAGGGATGGCCAGAGACAAGGCACTGAGAGACATTTCCCCCCTTAGCTTCATCTTCTACCTTGGGTTCATCCCCATTGCTGGGATCTTACAGCTCGAGGAGCAGCTTTGTACGTGTGACACCGAAGTATACAGAGAGAGATAGGCAGGAGTAGGGGTGTTACCTCCTCACGAGGGCCCCGAACCTGGGTAGATCGTGGTGTGTTGGTGTGCTTGTGTGTTCTTTGTGTGTGCTACTCAGCGCGCTAGCCCTCTCCCGGATCCTCCAGCGTCCATCGGCCCCACACTTTAGCCATCCTATGGCATCTGCCATGTTACCACCACGACAGTTGGCGCCCACCGTGGGGCTGACAGCGGCGCTGGCTGGTGTGTTCATCCGGACGGGTTCCATCATCGCCTCTGGCGAGCGCGTGGTCAGTGGCCTTGTCCACAGACTTGGCTCGCTGAACTTCATCGACGACAACGCGGGCTGCTTCGGTAGCAGGCCGATGCCGAGGAACGGCTGCCTCGTCCTCTTCGGGACGTTCGAGATCTACGTCGCCACCGAGTTGTCTGCAAGTACCCGGAGCAGGTGCTTGTGGCTGAGGATCCTCTTGCTGTCTGTGCGGCTCGCGGCCGGCATATCACTCGCCCCGGGAGCTGTGCAGAGGTCTTGATGACCGGCATCGCGGGTGGTGGCGGTAGAGGAGAACCCGGCGAAGGAGATGCCAGCAATCCTGGCGCCAAGACCACCAGATCTGCTAAAGTGCCGCTGGAGAGGAGGGAGAACCTCCGCGACCAGGCCGGAACATCCAATGTGCCGGTCAGAATTGCTCCTCTCGATGATGTGATCGAGAAGCTCGCTGTGCCGGTAGCTACCGGTACAGATGTTGCCTTGACGGAGGCCGAGTTGGAGCTGCATCGTCAGAATCTGCTTCAGGAGGCCCTCGCGGTGGCCGAGATACGGAGAGAGTTCGGGATAACCCTCGTGAGTACAACCAAGCACATGGTTTAATCCGGTAGCTGCTCGCCCTAGTCGCGTGGAGGAGGTGCGTAAAAGGGGCAAAGGCCTCAATGCTGAGATTGCTAGAGATGGTAGATCTAGTTCCAGTAAGACTCCTAGTAACTTATCAGTTGAAAGACGAAGTATAGTTCCCCTGCTAAAACTCTTAGAGCTGCCGAGGCAGCAAGAGCCGAGTTGTCTGGCTTATCCGGAGAAGCTCTCCGTAGGCAGCAAGACCGAGTTAATGATTGGTAGCTGTGGCTACCCGGCAGAATGAGGCCTTTCGTAAGGCTAACACAGCTGTAGGTGGGTCCCAGGTTGTTCACTCGGCTGGAGCAGCCGATGAAAATCTAGGGGGCAAGCTTCCTCACCGCATGTCGGTGGAGATCGTGACCGGAGTGTAAACTCCGGTAGAAACAAGCAAATGCAGACATATGATCCGGTATATGCCGGAAAGCAGTTAGTCGGGCCAGGCAGTGCCGGCCGGGGTAAGAGCAATCCCGGTCCGGGCAATCCAAGTGCCGGAATAGTTAACTCGGTTGGCCGAGGTCATCCACCTCGGTATCCGAGGCAGCAGCAATATGTTGAGCATGTTCAGCAGCCACGAGGTGTTGACCCGGTGGCTGATCGTTATGATGATGGTAACTCGGCTATGGAGAAAGCCGGATATCCGAGATATGAGGGTCCGCTGGGATCTCGGTTGGGACATCGCCAGTTGTCTCCGAGTGATGCACGTTACAAGTTGGACAGAATTTACATGTCCGAGATGTTGGAAGAGCAAGGCCCACCTGGCCCTGCCTGCTTTGGACCTCGGATCATGAGGAGCCACCAGTGCGGCACTTTCAGTTGAACCGAGGCGCGAAGACATATGACGGCAGCACCAAGCCGGAGGACTGGCTGACAGATTATGTGTCGGCAGTGCATATTGCTGGAGGAAACCGCCGATGGGCGGTGAGATATATCCCGCAGATGTTGGAAGGGCCAGCCCGGATCTGGCTGAACAACCTGCGAGAGGGCAGTGTTGATTGCTGGCTGGACTTTGAAGAAGCATTTGTTAGCAACTTCTCCAGCACATACAAGAGACCGAATCGTCCTCAACAGCTTGCCATGTGCAAGCAGAGGAATGATGAAACTGACCGGGATTACTTGACCCGGTGGAGTACATTCGCAATTCCTGTGAAGGAGTTGTGGAGGCGCAGGCCATATCTTGGTTTGCCCAGGGGTGCCGACACGGCACCATGCTTTGGCAGAAGTTGCAGAGGGAAATGCCGGCCACCTTGGCCGAGACAATCCGGATTGCGGATAGCTATGCACTGGGTGATCCGATGCAACCCTTGCTGAACTCGGTGGAACCGAGTAGAAGGTACCCGGTGAACAACAGACCCGGGCCAGCCAGGCAGAACGATCGCCAGGACTTCGGCAACAAGAGGAGAGAGCCGGATTACCGGTATGGCTCAAATCAAGTTGCAGCAGTAGAGCAAAGCCAGCCAGATGCCGGCGCTAGCCAGCGTCAGAGGACCAGTGGCCCTGCTTGGGGCCAAAACCAGGATGTGAAGAAACCGTGGAGTGACCCGAGGAAGCCGTTAACTTATGAGGCAATGTTGGATGGGCCATGCAGCTATCACACGCATGATCCTCGAAGGCCGGCCAATCATTCAACTCGGCAGTGCAGCTGGTATCAGCGCACCTTGAAGGAAGGTGGAGGTTCCGGAGGAAATCAGATGGGGCACCTCAGAGGCCTCCAATGACATATCCTCAACCGAGGCAAGCATTACACTCACCGGAGCAAACACAATTCCCGTGAATGCACCGGCACAGAGGCCTCCAGCTCCGAAACCTGTCAATCAAGTGAGTGTCGAGGCAACAATGGCAATGCTGGTCCCAGTAGGCAAGGAGAGTATCCTCAGGGAGATTACAGAGAAGCTCATCAGAGTTATGTGGTCTTTGTGACCGAGCCAACAGACAAGAGGAGCCTGCATCGGCGTGCACTGGAGGTGAACGCAGTTATGCCGGCAGTGCCGAAGTATATGCACTGGTCCGAGCAAGAATCAGTTGGAGCAGAAGGGATCATCCCCGAGTTATGCCAACTCCGGGAGGTTATGCTCTGTTGGTGGATCCAACATTCTTTGGGCCCACCCTCAATGTCCGGTTCACCCGGGTTCTCATTGATAATGGGAGTGCTATCAATATCATGTACCGAGACACCATGGTGAAGATGGGTATCTCGGTGAACATGCTGCAACCGAGTAGCACAACCTTCCATGGCATAGTGCCGGGTGTCTCATGTGCACCTATGGGCAAATTTGGGTTGATGTGTTGTTCGGCACCAAGGACAACTGCCGAACTGAGAGCATCCAGTTTGAGGTAGTGGACCTCGAAAGTCCATACCATGCTTTACTCGGCAGGCCTGCGCTGTCCAAGTTCATGATATCAACCCATGTGGGTTACCTCAAGATGAAAATGCCAGGTCCTAATGGCATCATCACCATCTCGGGTGATTACAAGCGTGCACTGGAGTGTGCCTCGGCTGGATCGTGCTTGGCCGAGTCATTGATCATTGCTGCAGAGAAGAAAAAGATCCATGAAGTGGTGGCACTGGCGCAGTCCGCGCAACTCGGTATGCCGGGTATGAGTAACCCGGAGCAGAATGCAACTTTCGAGGTGCCAAAGGAGACCAAGAAGATCAATGTTGACCCGGGTTCCCGGATCACAACGTCATCATTGGTACCGGGTTAACGGAGAAATAGGAAGGCGAGCTCAGTCACTTCCTCCGTGAGAACCGGGATATCTTTGCATGGTCCAATCAGGACCTGCCAGGTGTTCCGAGGGAGTTGGCTGAGCACTCTTTGTTCGTCAGACCGGATATGAAACCGGTGAAGCAACCGACACGGCGTCTCTCGGATGAGAGAGAAAAGTGGTGGGTGATGAGCTGGCCAAGTTGCTTGCGGCTGGTTTCATCATGGAGGTGCTACACCCGGACTGGTTGTCTAACCCGGTCCTGGTGGAAAAGAAAAAAGATGAACCTTTGGTAGCCAAGGTGTGGCGCATGTGTATCGATTTCACGAACTTAAACAAGGCATGTCCTAAGGATCCATTCCCGCTGCCTCGGATTGATCAAGTGATCGATTCTACAGCCGGGTGTGAGCTGTTATCCTTTGTAGATGCGTATTCTGGTTTTCACCAGATACCTTTGAACCCTGCTGATCAATTGAAAACTGCTTTTATTACCCCTTATGGGGCTTATTGCTATCGTGTCATGACATTTGGCTTGAGAAATGCCGGTGCTACTTATCAGAGATGTATGCAGAAGTGTTTGCATGAGCAAATAGGCAAAAATGTGCAGGTGTATGTCGACGATGTCGTCATAAAAACTAAAGATAAAGCCACTCTGATTGATGATCTCGAGAGACATTCATAAACTTGAGAAAATACCGGATGAAACTTAACCCGGATAAATGTACATTCGGTGTGCCGGCAGGCAAACTACTCGGTTTCCTTGTGTCAAGCCGAGGTATCGAGGTAAACCCGACAAAAATCCGTGCTATTGAAAGCATGAGGTTACCGACATGTCTCAAGGACGTGCAGAAATTCACCGGATGTTTGGCATCCTTAAGTCGGTTTGTTAGCAGGTTGGGAGAAAAGGCATTGCCTTTGTATCAGCTCATGAAGAAAACCACCCACTTCGTGTGGACCCCGCAAGCAGATGCGGCGTTCACCGAGTTAAAAAAGATGCTGGCAACTGCGCCGATACTGGCCTCACCATTACCCAAAGAGCCGATGTTGCTATACATTGCAGCCACAAACCGAGTTGTGAGTGTTGTAGTGGTGGTGGAGCGAGAAGAAGAGGGCAAAACTGTGCAGAGGCCGGTATATTATTTGAGCGAGGTAATCTCGTTATCCAAGCAGAACTATCCTCACTACCAGAAGATGACATATGGTGTCTATCTGGCTGCTAAGAAGTTGAAACATTACTTCCAAGAGCATTCAATCACTGTGGTATGTGAGGCTCCTATCTCGGAGATCATTGGGTGTAAAGATGCAACTGGCCGGATAGCCAAGTGGGCCATCGAGGTGTCCCCTTACACTCCTCACTATGAGAGAAGAGATGCCATTAAGTCTCAGGCATTGCCGGATTTCTTGGTAGATTGGGCCGAGATGCAATATGAGCCACCACTGCCTGACTCCAATTACTGGAGGATGCACTTTGATGGTTCCAAGACCAAGATTGGTTTGGGGGCCGGGTAGTTCTTACCTCGCCAAAGCGAGATCAGCTGAGATATGTACTGCAGATTCATTTGCAGCATCTAACAATGTGGCCGAGTATGAAGCACTGGTCCATGGGCTCAATGTGGCCAAGGAAATAGGAATTCGCCGAATTGAATGTTTCGGGGATTCGAATCTGGTAGTGCAGCAAGTCTCGGGAAATTGGGACGCTTTGGACGCCAATATGGCGTATTTCGGTTTCATGTCCAGAAGATCTCGGGATTCTTTGAAGGGTGCGAGTTCAAGCATATACCTCGGGAGGAAATGAAGCTGCCGATGTATTGTCCAAGCTGGGCTCATCTCGGGATCCAATTCCACCCGGGATATCCTTGGAGCATTTGAGGAAGCCATCAATCAAACCATCTCCCGAGTCCGAGTCAATCTTTATCCCGGCAAAACCGGAATCTGATGCTGTGCCCATGGACATGGATGTCGGGTGCATTTGGGAGAACCCGGGGACTGCTTGGCAGAACTCGGGGACTGACCAGCATATGTCGGACGAAGCAATGTCGGTTGATCTCATGGAGGTGGATGATCCGGTCTTTCCTGTGCGTCCTGTGCCGGAGTGGGCACAACCAATAATGGCGTATATGATGGACGGGAGTTTGCCAAGTAATGAAGTTGAGGCCAGGCAAGTGCAAAGAAGATCCAAGGCATACACCATCATCAACCAGGAGTTATACAAGAGAAGTGTGACCGAGGTACTGCAGCGCTGTGTCGAGCCGCAGGAAGGGCAAGAGATGCTCCTGGAGATTCATCAGGGAGAGTGTGGTCATCATGCTTCATCAAGAGCCTTGGTGGCTAAAGTATTCCGGCATGGGTTTTATTGGCCCAGTGCTTTGAATCAGGCAGAAGATATTGTGAGGAAGTGTCAAGGGTGTCAGAGATTTGCTCACAAAATCCACATGCCAGCCTCGGCACTCAAGACTATTCCCATCACTTGGCCCTTTGCTGTCTGGTGTTTGGATATGGTGGGAGAATTCAGACCAGCCCGAGGTAACATGACTCATATGCTGGTAATGGTGGACAAGTTCACCAAGTGGATCGAGGTGAAACCAATCAGAAAGTGTGATGGTCACACAGCTGTGTCCTTTTTGAAGGACATCATTTTGAGATATGGCTACCCCCATAGCATTATCTCGGATAATGGCACAAACTTTGCTGTGGGAGAATTTGCTCGGTTCTGTGCGGAAAAAAGAATTCGGTTGGACATAGCCTCGGTGGCACACCCAGAGGCAAATGGGCAAGTGGAAAGAGCAAATGCATTGGTGTTGGCCGGTATCAAAGCCCGGTTGATTGAACCACTGTTGCGAACTCCGGGATGCTGGATAGAGGAGATACCAGCAGTACTGTGGGGTCTTAGGACCACACCTAATCGATCAACCGGCTATACGCCGTTTTTTCTGGTCTATGGAGCAGAAGCGGTCTTGCCGACCGACATGGAGTATGACTCGCCGAGAGTGGCGCTGTACACTGAAACCGAGGCAAAAGAAGCTCGGGAGAATGGTGTTGATTTGCTCGAAGAAGCACGAGAACTGACCTTATCTCGGTCAGCTGTATATCAGCAAAATCTCCGACGCTATCATAGCCGGAAGATCAGCCCTCGGGTATTCCGAGAGGGAGATTTGGTGTTGAGGCTGGTGCAACGCAGTAAAGGCCGACACAAGTTGTCACCTCCATGGGAGGGACCATTCATTGTGAGCAAGGCTCTGCACAATGATTCATACTATCTTATAGATGCGCAGGCACCGAGGAAAAATGTATGGACAAATCCGGAGAGGAGACCAAAAGACCCTGGAATGTAGCTCTACTTCGACCCTTTTACTCATAAGGGCGCAATGTATGTATCTCGGTTTTCCTTTGAATAAAATGCCGGCACTCCGAAAAGAAACTCGGGGACTGCCTTGTCCATATGCATGTGTTTTATCTCGGTTTTTCTATGTTGTTCATATGTCGGATGATTTTGAGACCTCGTTTCAAAGTTCAAGTAATGTATGCTATTTGTTGTGATCTTGTGACTCGACTGACGAACGCCGAAATGGCAGTCAAGAGCAGAGGTTATGGTATATGGTAAACATGAAAGTGAACTCGGGGACTCGGTCCTAGAAAGATCCGACATATGTCGTTTACTAACCCGGTTTTTTCTTTCCTTTTCCTTGTGTCGGATGACTCTAAACCTTACCTCAAAATTTACAAGTATTGTATGCTATAATTTGATCTTGTGACTCGACTGTCGAACGCCTAAATGGTAGACAAGAGCAAGGATTACTAAGTATAGTAAACAAGAAAGTAAACTCGGGGACTTGGTGCAAAGTGATCCGGCATTAAGCCTGTCTTGTTGAAACTAATATGATAAAAGTAGCACTGCGAGATACTTAAAAGTATATTTACATCTGCACCCGGCATTCCGGGGATTTAATGGTTCAGTTTTGATAAGTTTAGGCAGCTGCCTCGGAGGAGCTCGGAGCAGTTGGGGCGGTACGAGGCTCAGGAGCAGTCTCGGCGGCAGGAGAAGCTTCGGTTGTTGGAGCAACCTCGGGTGTTGGAGTGGCTGCCGAGGCACCGGCAGTGTCGGATACCGGCTTCTCAGAAGTGTCGGTCGCGGTCGACTTGGCAGTGTCGGTCGCGGTCGGCTTAGCAGTGTCGGTTGCTCCGGCAGCAGCAGTCTCGGTTGTTCCGGCAGCAGCTGTCTCGGTCGCTCCGGCAATGGCAGTGTCGGGAGCTTCGACCTCAATCTCCTCATCGACGTCGTCTCCCTCGTCTTCACCCTCTTCATCATCCTCGTCATCTTCTTCATCATCCGAGTAGGCGGGACCAGGAATGAAATGTCGGGTGGGAGCATAGCTGGCCATGAAGGTGGCTGCCTCCTTGCGGCTCGCGATGAGTGTCGGATCTGAGGTCCATGTGGAGCCTTGGCGCAGGGAGCGCACGGCATTGAGGTTGATGGACTCGTACCGGGAGAGCACAAATGTCAGAGCTTGATCAGCTCCGGCACGAGCTGCAGAGGATCTCCACTCTCGGACCCTGGCCTCGGCCCCCGACAGACACTTGGACAATTCTTCAATGCTGACCGGAGTCTGAGATCCTGGCCATAAGGCTCGGTAAGCTTGGATGCCAGCATCAAGAAGATCCATGCCAATGGCCTTCAGAGGAAAAATGCGAGCGTTCAAAGCGGTCAGGTGATCTTCAATATCCCATTCCTCCGGGATTGGGCCAGCCTCGGCTCTTCTTGCTCGTGCCCTGCGGACAGTGTTGATTGCAGCAGCCTTGGAGTGGGAGAAGTGATCTGAAGATAGAAAAGCTATCACCGAATTGAGTTATATACCGGCATATACTTAATGTCGGTACAAGCAATAAGAAACAAAAAGAAAGGATAAAGGAAACTTACTGTCCATCTCCTTGTTAAGCCGGGTGAGCTCGCGCAGCCAGATGTCGGATTTTGCCTTGAGGGCATCCAGTTCTCCTTGTGCCGAGGTAGCGCGAACCTCGGTCGCCTCGAGGGTTTCCTTGTGCTTCTGCGCAGCTTCCTCCCTCTGCATCAGGGCCTTCTCAATGTTGGTCTTCTCGCCCTGGACCCGAGCAAGTTCCTCCTGGAGCCGAGACACTTCTTGTCGTTCCTTCTGGAGGGCAGTGGCGTGTGCGGCTTCCTTGTTCTTCAGCGCTTCTGAAGCTGCTTGTGGGACCTCTTGAGTTTGTTGTGGTCCAGAAGCAGCCTCTGAAATACTGTGGTCCGGCGTTGGTGCAGTCCTGAAAAGAGCAAAGGGTTAGTATGATTTTTTGAAGATTCATACCGAGTAAAGCTGAATGTCGGATTTTTTGAAGATTCGTGCCGAGTAAAACTCGACAAGAATCTCGGGGACTGGATGTCGGATTTTTTGAAAATCCTGAATGTCGGATTTTTTGAGATTAATAATGGAAATTTTGTGAAGATTCGCGCCGAGTGATCTTTAATCGGGCGAGCGTAGGTCACTCAACCCGAATCTCGGGGACTGGGGATTATATATGTTTATCATCTATTGCGAAGGAAAGAAAGGTATGGCTGAGGAAAAAATACCTCGGCAAGCTTGCTGGCTCAAAGGGTCGAGAGTTGCAAGTTGTGCATGGCCTGAGCAAGTGCACTGGGTCCAGCTGGATGTTGGGTGACCGGGTTCGCAGAGGAGACCTCGCTAGTGTCGGCGGCATTCCAGTCCATGTGGTACTGCTTCTCCGAGCCTAAGCTATGTCCGCTTTGAGTTCGAAGCTGAGGAAAAACCCAGCTGCCAGTGGTAACTCGGGAAACGGAGGTGGTGAGAGCTTGGTGCTCCGGTGTAGTGGTTGGAGTCAACACCACTTGTTTCTCCGGGTTGACAATTTGTTTCCCGGTGGCCACTTGGCTCTGTGCTGGCTTGGACAGTGGAGTAGCTTTCCGAGTGGCTAACTCGGTGGACTTTGTGGTGGACTTCGGCCGCGGTGGCTGCTTTTGTTGCTGCTGTTGCTGTTGCTGCTGTTGCTATTGCTGTTGCTGCTGTTCCTGTTGCTGTGGTTGCTATTGATGCGGCTGTTGTTGTTGTGGTGGTGGTTGCTGTGGGTCCGGTATCACCGAAGTGTCGGCCCGCGGAATGTCGGATTCCGCGGTGGGGGCACCGGAGCCATCGTCTTGGTCGAGAATCACGACCTCGGGAATGACGGATGAAGTGGCGTGTATCCCGGGGTCATTTGACCGAGGTTCCGCTGCACTCGGAAGGGATGAGCGCATGGAGGAGGCACTCTGGTTAATTTCAAGGGCGGCACTGCATCAAGCAAGAAAAAGTGTTATGTCGGGGAATGATTATCCCGGGCGAAGGAAAAAAGAGAAGCGAGCTTGTGTGGGCAAAGAGTAGCTTACCCTTGGGTAACTGGCGGTGTCTTCTTGGCCTTTCTAGGCTTAATCGCTCCTCTCTTCTGCCGCTTCGCCTTTGGTGCGGCTGGATCTGAGGATGTGGAGGTCCCGGTATTCGAGATACCGGTCTCTGCACGCTTGCGAGATCCAACTTGTTTGCCCGTGGTAGCAGGGCGTGCACTCGGAGCAGGGCCGCCCGGGTTAGCTGGTGCCGAGGATACTGGGAGCATATGCGATGGGGCGAGCATCAATTATCTCTAACATTTCGCAATCATCGTCGTCAGACCAATCTCGGATTGAGGCGCGGGCTCGAGGCTTACACGAGGTAGGGGCGCCGGCAGCCGGGATCGGCAGCTGATCCTCATCATCCGGGTCTTCTACCTCGGTAACGGCCGGGGCAGGGATATCTTTGCCCCATTTGGTGGAGGGATCCTCTCCATCTTCAGTCTGTTGCCGGGTAAACCTCTGCAACCCAGAAGCAGCAAAACCGAGTTACTTTATGAGCCGAGTATGGGGCCGACATAAGAGTTGTCTCGGTAGAAAAAAGTATGTCAGTATAAGATGCAAGATTACTTACTTGCTCCGGAAGCCGAGTTCTGTCATGAGGTTCTAGACCCCATTCCCATTCCTCGGTCATCGTCGTTCGGGCAATTGCCTTGACGCGCCTTCTGACCTCAGCTTTGTTCAGCTCATGGGTGCTGGCCCGAGTTGGGTCGTACTGGCCACTCATGTGGCAAATCTTGTGAACCCGGTCTTGGAGGGGTGAAACTCGGCGGCTGACGAAGGTCCTCAGGAGATCATCGCTCGTTAAGCCTGCCCCCACAAGCTCCTCGACGATCTTGTGAATCTGGTTGATCTCGAGGTTCAGGTCCCTCGGGTTGAGGGACCAGTTAAACTGTTCAGAAGGAGTGGCGATGTTGAATATCGGCAGATTCAGAAAGTCGGCGTTGTCCGGGCTGTCCGGGTTCTTCACGTAGAAGAACGTGCGCTGCCATTTCCGGCATGACTCCAGGCCTTGAATCCGAGGCATGATGGAACCTCTCCGAGGTATAATGGTAGCGGCTCCGCACGGGGTCATCTCCTTGGGGAAGTTCTTGTTCTCCGGATCCGGGACACTCTGCTTCCGGAGTTGGAAGTACTTGGCCCAGAGCTCAACAGTGGGCCAGAGTCCGAGGTATCCCTCGGAGAAAGAAACACATGTAGAGAGCATGGTGATGGCGTTGGCTGGAAGGTGATGAGGTTGGAGACGGAACCGATCCAAGAAGGATCGGAAGAACTCGCTCGCCGGGAGTCCAAAGCCGCGCTCGAAATGCACGACAAAGACTACCCGCTCACCCTTTTGAAGATCCGGTTCGGCCTCTGTGCCGGGAACCCGGCATATCACTTGTGCCGGAATTCGCTTGGTCTGGACTAGCCAGTCTATCTCGCCCCGGGTTACGTCGGAACCTTCCCACCCGGCGCGCTCACCCTCTTCGACGGCATCCTCGGCAGGGTCCGGGGTATGGCTGGAGGACATCTCGGAAGGGATCTGTACAGAGGCACAAGTTGAACCGAGATAAGTATCTCGGAATATTTGGGCAACAGAGGAATGTGCATAAATGGCGGGAAACACAAATCTGTGGCTAAGTGTTTGGCGGAAAGATCTACGGAGAAGAATAAATGGAAGATAAGTGCAAGATCTATAAGTTGAAAACCTAGGAGAACCTACGGAGGAACTGTTGCACGGGTAGTACAAAACGCAATGGAAAAGATCTAGAGGGGATCTAAGCAACTGAGTTCAATAGCATCTACGGAGAGGAGGAGCAAGTTCATCGGGGGAAATGAACAAATTCATCGGAGAAGAGGAACGTGTTCATCGGAGAGGATGAACACGTTCATCGGCAATGTCAAGGACAAGAATCTTACCAGAGGTGCGGCGGCGATGCAGGTTGAGGAAGCGCGGGGCGTGCCGGAGTTGAGCGCGTTCGGCGGTGGCGCGAGAATCTCCGGTCGTCGGCGGTGTGGATGCTCCGGCGTTGCGCGATGGCGAAGATCGCTGCGCGGCAGAGATGAGCGCGGTGGGCAGTGCGATTGAGGGATGCGAGGAGGAAGAAGAAGTGGGTCGCCCCGCTCCCCTATTTATGGGGGTGAGGGCGTGCGGTTACCATTTTTACCGCGTGCGGTTCCCGTAATAGACGCGCGGATTAATCGCGCACGATCTGCGCGGTTGCGGTATTTGCGGCCGCACGATCAGCCACATCGTGGGCCACAGGGTGGTAACCGCCTGCGGCGCGATTGTGTGCGGTTGCTGGCGCGGGAATCGAGGAGGCACGCCGCGGTCAAGCGCACTCAAGTGCTCATGCGACGTGACAGCTCGTGACGTGGGCGGCGTGTGTGCAGAGATGAGCCTATCCGCGCACAGGAACCGAGGTAGCGCGCAGCGTTTCTCTGCCACGTGCCATGGAGAGATCTCTGGAGAGATTGTGGGAATCTTTTTGTGTCGGAGAGACCGGCACAAGGGCAGATCTCGAAGGTTATGGGAAGTTTGGTCCTTGAAGCTTGAGATGAACCGGCATGAGAATGTCGGATGTTTGATCAGGATAAAACAGCTGCCTTGTGTCGGAGCAACCGGCATAAGGGTATATGGCGAAATAGTTGGAGATTTTATCCTGATACTTGAGGTGTACCGACATGGTTATGTCGGATGGTTGGGTCAAGTTGAGTTGGTTGTGAAAGCTTGACTTGCTCCTTCAGCGGAGTTCTTGTGTCGGAGAAACCGACGCTGAGGCAGATGTCAGAATCAGGTGGAGAGGTTATTAGTGGCTTTTACGGTTGAACCGACATGGTCATGTCGGATGCTTGGTGTGGTTGATTCGGTTGATTAAACCTGCTGTGGCCCTTCATCCAAGGCTGCAGGACCGCACCAGCTTCGGGGACTAATGTCGGGGGCTACCCCCGGGTAGGGTCATGATGTGGTATAAGCAAGGTCCCAGGCGTGGGCCAAGTTACAGTGAAAGCCGACATAACTGGACCTCTGAGGGGACCAGGGAGTGAAGTTGGTGTAAACCGACATAAGCAAGCCGAGGTAACCCGGGCCAGAAGGGACCGAGGTACCATGCTGGTGCCAACCGAGACATGGGATCCGAGATAAGGGATCCGAGACGTCATGACCGACATAGTTATGTCGGTATCTTGTGTGTTTTCTTATATGCAGGGAAGGTTATTCAGGAAAGGGATTCCGGCATATCCATGCCGGGTTGTCCTTATGTCGGACGGAGGTCAGCGTTGCTGTCACATCCCGTCTGGCACGGGAGCATCTGGCACGGAAGCGCCTGACACGGAAGCGTTCAGGAGGAGCGAGATGACAGGCCATCATTCCACCGCTGACTCCGGTTTATCCGGGGACAGACTGCGAGGCAGAGGCATGGGCAGGCCATGTCGTGTCTCTGGCAGAGGGTCCATTCTAGCTGTGCTGTAGAGCTGCAGGAGATGGGCTTGTCACGTCCTGTCTCTGACAGGAGTAACATCATGACATAACCTTGGCGTGGCTACAGTGCACCGGGAGGGGCACTTCGGTAACTCGGTTTAGCCTATATATAGGGCCTCACCCCCTCCTGCGTGAGGGACGGCCAGAGACAAGGCACTGAGAGACATTTCCCCCCTTAGCTTCATCTTCTACCTTGGGTTCATCCCCATTGCTGGGATCTTACAGCTCGAGGAGCAGCTTTGTACGTGTGACACCGAAGTATACAGAGAGAGATAGGCAGGAGTAGGGGTGTTACCTCCTCACGAGGGCCCCGAACCTGGGTAGATCGTGGTGTGTTGGTGTGCTTGTGTGTTCTTTGTGTGTGCTACTCAGCGCGCTAGCCCTCTCCCGGATCCTCCAGCGTCCATCGGCCCCACACTTTAGCCATCCTATGGCATCTGCCGTGTTACCACCACGACAATTTAAATGTCGTGTGTATATCTGATCAGTTTATGACTACCAAAGATCGAAGATTGTTCAAGATATTTTTTGTATAACTTATGGCCAAGCAAATGTATATCTATTGGGTGTCTATGATTATTGATGAATGTTTAGATGCAGTATGCTGCTTGAATTCTCAACTGTATTAAGTTTTTGTGGTGTTGTTTGTATCGACAGTCAAGCCAGAAGGCCCAAGCAGATTTGCGAAAGGCAGAGAAGGAACAAGTAAGCATTTACATTATGTTATTGCCTCTTCCTTTAGTACGCCAGATGTTAGTTTCTCTGTTTGCTATGTTTTGATTTCGACCTGTATGCAAAGCTAATTTTATCTCTCTGTGCTAAAGCTTTCACAGTTGACTACTGTTTATGGAATACCTGAGACGCAACTGAAGTTCATTATTGAAGCTTGGTCACATGTTTCATGCCATAGTTTTGTGTTATAGCCAAACTAGCTGGGTGGCCCGCGCAATTGCGCGGCTAGCAATGAAATTATTTCTATCTTAATGACTAAATGTATTATTTTTCTTATGGATTCCATCTCTTGGAAAATGAAGAGAATTAAGAAGTGTAAATATATTAAAATAATCTTTGTTTATAGACCCTCGTTAGTGCATGCTCACATGTTTCTATCCTTGTAATAGAAGTTTGTAAATGTTATAAATACAAGATCCAAGTAACTTCATTGATTATTCCGCCATGTTATATTATGAAGTTGATGACCCTAACATCAACTTGCATTCAACTCAACTTTTCAACAAACTCAGCAATCAACCTTGTCATCGATCAGTATTTTTTCTATGTCTAATGAACATACAAAAGATAGGTGATATACCAGCTGGATTCGTTCATTAGTGAATACTGACATTACCTACCGATCAAACGTGTGAATTGCAGTATCTCCAGTAGAAGCATTCGATTTAACTCATTGTTAATGATAGACTGGACACAAACCAAGATATATGTACGTGTTTGACTTTAATACATTGGGTAAATTATTTAAGCTTTTCCAGAAAAAATTCTGCATGCATAAATGAATTGAAAAACAATTTAATAATATTTTTCTATGTACTTCCGTCAAACTTCTGTTAATATGGCTTTGATATTTTCCCGAGTTTATCCGAAGTGTATTGTTCGCTCGAAGTAATTTGTGTAAAGCGCTATAGGTTCTATTATAACTTATAATCGTGTAAATTAAATTTGTGCATTATGTATACTTGAAGAAATATTGTACTTAATCAATTATGGAGCACATATTTTTTTAAATATAATAACATTACCACATAATTATTCTGAAATAGTGCACTGCTCCTGATTATTTTATCATGAAATGCCTCAGTATACCAGATTTTTCCCATGTTTAATGTAGAGCACAGTACCAGTAAGCATGTAAATTACAGTTTAACTAACGACCTATTCTTTTAGACCAACAAAAAAAGGAAAGAAGTAGACTGTACCTGACATCCACCCAACATATTTTACCAAAACTCTATAGCCATGTATTCTACAAACAATTATCTAAAATGATCTGGAAACTGAAAAAGTGAAGAAAAAATGAAGAATATAATAAAGATGTACTCTAAGAAAAAACGGAGGGAGTATCATTTTACGTGAACGGAGGCAGTAAGCTATGTATCGACCATGGATGGAAAGATTGCTTGCTCTCTTGACAAAAATATCCGTAGTCGTTGCCATTCAGCCATCGGAAAGTACTGGATTTTTTCTGTGCAACATACCAAGTAAAAATACGACTGTTAGAAAATTAGTGGCATCATGAGTGGACTGACTAAAAAAATATAAGAGCATGTATTGAGTACACTAAGAACAGTTTAATTTACACTTACCGAATTCAGAGAACAAAAAAGTACAAAACTGATAGAAATAAATAATAGGTATTTGTACCTATTTTATATATGGTTGCATAAGGTACATGTTCATCCCTGGAGAATATGAATGTATTTATTATTTCCAATGCTTCCGGCGAATAGGGTAAATAATATGACCGTGAAACATTTTCAATTTATTAGATAGCTAAATCGTAGCATTTGCGACGAATATATAAAGCAATGAAAACATCTGTAATATGATTGTATACCTTGGCTACATCTTCTACGTCCTTTCATGCCTGGCTCATGACGACATCTTCGTGTAAGAAATTTCTTTACTAAGAAGAAAAGGGTTTACCATCTTACCTTGAGTCCAGCCTTGTATCATGCATGCAAGGTGGTGGACCTTAACGCAATGAATCATTGGTTGTGGCATGCCAATATATTTGTTGGGAAGATTTGTATGGAAGTTCAATCTATTTTTACAAATTTATGTTCCATGACCATTCCAATATATATTTTGAATTGTATATCAATGCGTATGTAGCGCAGATATAAAACTAAAAAATATTTGTAGACCGAAAGATAAATTTTGATGCCACATGGATTGAAAAGAAATATTTTAATAAAATATAAAAAATAGATTTCCGTTCAATGACATGCAATAGAGGATGGACAAACTGGAGCAAAACTGAATACGAAACGAAAAGGAGAACTATGCATGCAGATAACAGAGATTCCAACCTACCCCATTGATTCGATTATTGTCTCTCCTTTCTTAATGCTAAATTTTCTCCATGGATGTTTCGCGTGCAAGATAAACTGGTCAAGAGGATGTTAACAGCTCGCACTCCACAATATCATCTGCGGTTGAATCCCAAAGAATTAAACGTCAACCTTTACAAATTGAAAGCCAAACAAACTTAAGAAATCTGGTTGGTCGGCCGGCCGCTGCGTACGCTAATTACGACGGCCACTGGAAGGGTAGATAGACATGATTTAGGGTATGGAACGGGGCAGAATTACGACTGCAGACTGCTATCAATAGGCGGGTGATACCTGTACTCCCCATCCAGCGATGGCCGGCCGGGCGGCCGGGCGTTCTCTCCGTCCAACTCTGCTAGGCTGCCCGCCGTCGCGCTATTGTACAGCGGGCGATTATGCGGCGACCAAAAAATCCCAGTCCGTGCAGTCGTACTTTTCTTGGCAAGGCTAGCAGACGTGTTTGAATAGGAAAGCCTAGAAAAGAAAATAGTCCAGGTATAGCTCAACTTGTCACGTACGGTAGATTGGATTGGCTGCGGGTTGGCAGATCCGTTTGTTGATGAATCTGCACCGTTTATACATTTTAGTTTTACTGCGGTAAATCTCCACCGCTGATTGTTTGTTCTTTTAATAATATAATAGATGGACCGACACTTTCTACATGACAAATCTTCTTATATCTGATAACGCATCACCACACTGTATTTCAGATTGTAGAATGCAGGCGAGTGCTGAAATTTATCGTATGCATATGTCTATTATCTGCTGTATTATATGTTCCTTCACAAGTTTACATATCAGGTGTTCCATTGCATATTAACATTCAGTCCGATGGCCAGCTGGTTTGTTTATTGAAATGGTAAATACTGTTCTTAGGTTCTTTCCAACCAATAGTATAATTGCTTATAGATTTCTGTTCCCAGTTCCCTAATTTTCTTTACCTGCTAACATTTTTTCACCATCAATTAAGGTAATTTTCCCTTTTTTTTACTGAGATACATACGAATTTAGTGCGCACATAGCTTCTGCCCTTTTACATGATGTACGAGATAATAATCATTTGTCTTTTCAGGGAAACATGATTGAAGGTTGCCTACCAGAAAACAATATATTGAGATTCAGCAACACATTGAAAGAAGGGCTGGTGTATGAAATTGAATCATTCATAGTTGCCAGTGCACGTAATATCTACAGAGTTGCATATCATACCTGCAGAGTTAGATTTGGTCAGCAAACTAAGATAACAGAGGTTGATCCACCACCTGACGACTTCCCTTTCTATGCACATAATGCAAAACCGTTCGATATTCTTGCAAGGCGTGTTAAGGAAACTGAAACCTTATCAGGTACAATAAACCTTCGTACAGAAAATATATGTACTGCTTTATTTTCTATTTACGCGTCATATCTATGTCTAACTCAGTTCAATTACATATGTCATTGGAATAGCATATAAGGTTACGGACATTCTTGCATCCAAATCAGGCTATGACTCAAGAAGACAAATTTATATAAAAAACGACAGGTATGACTCACACTGTGACTGATATCCCTAGTTTAAGGGATATTTAATTCTGTGCCCCTGGATCCTTAGTTGTGCTCACTTTTCCCCACTCTGTAAACTTGTGCTCTCTTTTCTCCATCTGGTTAGCTGCCACGCTCACAAATGTTCATAGCGGACGTTTGCCGTCGGGTCAATGCATTGACCGTTAACTGCTGACAAGTGGGGCCGTGTCTTTGTGTTTGTCCGTTGCGTGCTGACAAGTGTGGGGCCGACCTTTGAGCGGTGCGTGCTGACGGGTGGGACCGCAAGGAGACACGTAAGGGCAGCAGCTATGTCTGAACCTGAAACTGAATCGAGACAGTGCCGCACCGCGCCGCTCTCCGCCGCCGTCGTGCCGCGTCCGCCGCCGTAGTGCCCTCCACCCCTATACCCCCTATTCCGCTCGTCGGCGACGCCGCGTCTCCGCCACATCTCCCCCCACCTCCCCCACCTCCCCATCTGGGATTAGGAAGCGATGTTGAGTGCGGCCGCGACGAATGCCCTCAACAGTGGAGAGGATTGGATCGAATCAGCGGCAGATAATTCATGGATTACACCTGGGTAAGCAATGTTTCTCCTTAGATTGATGTGCTGACTCGTAAAGTAGGCAGTATTTGACTTCTGGTAGCTTAAATCGTTCCAATTTTGCTGAAATGTTGCCGGCCTAACCGCACCTTTATTTGAACAACGTAGGATTGATCCTTCGCTGGCTTTCCGGCTGGCGGTTAGAATGGAAACTAGTATTCTGCGTGGTACTAAATCCCAGTTGCTTACTACGTTTTTCTATCCCAAAGTGGTAGAAACCAGCAATTCCTTGAAAGATTTCCGCGATGCACTCCGTGCGTCATATCCCTGGAGCGATGTCGATGCTGTTGAACTGAGCTATTTCAACAGTACCGAGCAAACATTTGTCCCACTAACATGCGACGAGCATCTGAGGTTGCTATTTACTCTGAATGCTGGCAGCCGTTTCGGTAAAGTCGGTATCGATGTTCTTCAGCCACGGGCAGAACGGGTCGACAAAGGGAAGGGTGTTCGGACATCATCTGTCTCTGCTAATATCCAGCACCCCGGCACTCCTTGTAGGTCGAGACCAAGTAAAGCGAGTGGTTCTGAAAGCCACAACATGCCTTCTGCCGATTCTGCTGCTCATTCTGCTGCAGCTTCTCCTGAACCTTCTGCAGTCGGTGTAGAAGAAGATGCACAACCTGACGAGGAGGTGCCTCGAAATGATGATGAAGACGAGATATTGTACCCTGAACTGGTAGATAGACGCAGTCAGCAAGCAGTGGATGATGAATATCCAGAGGAGCCCATCAGCCGAGCTAGGTTTAATGACACTGACGATGAAGAGAAGGAGGAGAACATTGACAGCTTAATTGAAGATGAATACGATGGTGAGGACATGCCAACAATTGAGTGGAACAGGGAAAATCCTCAGCTTACTGAAGGCACCATTTTCGAATCCATGGTGGACTGTCGGAATGCAGTGACTACATATTGCATTCTAACTGAAAATACCTACAAGATCAAAAGGAGTGAGCCAGGAAGGTTCACAGTGTTTTGTCCATATCCTAGGTGTAGCTGGAGGTTGCATGCATCCTGTATGGTAAAAAATAGCAGCATTATTCAGGTAATCCAAGTTCATTGAGTATTTTAGTTTCAGATCAGTGAGTAATGTTTCTTAATTGTTTTGACCCTTTTTATTTTGTTTCAGATAAAGAAAAACAACCGGAAGCACACTTGTCCACCTGGAGGGGGAGCGGGGAAGGCCAAAGCCAAGCTAGCAAAAACTAGGTGGGTGGCAGATGCAGTATTGGATTGGCTGAGGGAAGATCCTAATCTTGGTCCAACAGCACTCCATGGGAAGCTTTTCGAGAAGTACAAGATCAAAATTCCTTACATGAGAGTTTTCAATGCTAGGGAAATGGCTCTTGACAGGATTAATGGTCAAAAGAATTGCGGAAACACAATATGTTGGTCATCTTATGCTCCCATCACTGATTAAGGCATTGCATTTGAAGGCAAGAGGACTGAAAATGAGATGCATTCGATCTGATACACTTGAGGGTGAGGTAGCCTATACTGACAGTAAAAATAGGTTATGGAGGTATCCAGTGAACCTAGCAACTAGGGTATGCAGTTGTAGACAATGGCAGATCCGTGGGAAACCATGCATACATGCCCTACATCTGATGACTGTCATTGGGGGTGCAGATGGTGAAGTTGATCAATATTGCTCTGACTATTTCTCTGTTGCCAAATTTATGGCTGCTTATGCTGAGAATGTGCCTGCACTCTTGGGAAAAGACCAATGGAACATAGTTGATCCAGGGTTCAAACTCTGCTCTCCTGTACTGACTAGACCACCAGGAAGACCAAAGAAAAACAGGTACAGGGCAGGTGAAGAGGGTCGTGTACCAAGAAAGCGTGCGTGCAAAAAATGTGGAATTCTGGGGCACATTGCTAGGCTCTGTACCAATCCAGTCGATGCAGCATTTGGAGAAGAGCAACGATGGACAGCAGCAAATGCAGAGGAGAATGCAGCAGCAATGGCAATTGAAGATGCAGCAGAGCTGGAGAATGAAGCAGAGCTGGAGAATGCAGCAAATGAGGCAGTACCGGCACCTTCGTATGTCTCCCTACCTTTTTTTTATGCATTTGTACTCTTTTATACCGATGGCTTATAATTTTATTTGTCAGCTCTAGGATAAATGGAGGCAGAGGGCAGAAAAGGCCTAGAGAGGAAGAAACCCAAGAAACTGAAGTTCAACCATCATCCGATGCCTTAGAATTTGAAGCCATGGCTTATGATGGTTTTGAAGCTATAAGAGAGGAGGAAGAAGGGGTAATTGTTCCAGTTGTTCCTTTAATGATCATTGAACCCACAGATGACCGTCAGGTTGTCGTCAAGGGCTCGGCGAGTGGAAGTACTCTGTCAGCACCTGCACGGCCACAACCCCAAGTGAAGATCAAAAGGAACAAGTTGAATTTGAAGCCAAAGAGTATCCCAGCTAGGGAAACCCGGAGCAGGACGGTGAAGCCATCTGCGAACACAAGGAGCAGGTCCAAGATTTGAATTTGCACTTTGACCGCTTAGAACTTGATGAGTTGTAATAATGATGCTTGTGTTTGTGTTTTCAATTAGAGGTACTGTGAAAACTTATAAGTTGTAATAATGATGTTTGTACTTTGGTATCATATTTGTGGCAGAATTCAAATTGCAAACAAAAGTTGAATTTGAAGCAAAATTTGAATTTGAAGCAACATTTGAATTTGAAATAAAATTTAATTTGATGCAAAGTTGGAGTTGTTCAAACATATGAAGTCCATTGCTATGTGGTATGTATCTGAACCAACATCTGAATCCGAATGAGCAAAGGTGATCAATCCCCATGAGAAAAGTGCTACAAACGAGCTCCAAAGCTAGGGTAAACACCCCCATTTGTAAGCAGTTTTTTTTCGACCTTGTCCAAATGAGCCAAATATTTTTGTATTAACACATATTCAATCCATATGGTGTCTAGTAGTAGTTTCACTATTTATTGAATTAATCTTCATATTACTATATTTTTTTAAACATAAATGCTTTTAACTAAAAACCATAAAAAAAACGTTTGGAATATGAAAATGAAAAAGTAAGTTCAGAACCTTCTTAATCACTCCAAAATGAATCTTTGGTAATTTTTTTGATTTTTTTGAATTTTATCAAAACCTAAACCCTCTCTCCCTCTCCTTCGAACTCTGAACAGCTTCATACGTGATAGCTCATTTGTGTGAAGCTTTTTTCATGAAAATGTACCTACACCAAGTTTATTTTTTTCTCATAACCATGTCACATATGACGGCAATGTGCACTGGTTTTGTTATTTTTTTTTTTTTTTGAATTACTTATGCTCATTTCAACTTGATTTCGATGCCTCACTTCGGAAAATGGATTTTCATGAAAATGACCCTTAACCCTAAACCCAGGTTTTTTTGGTAACTATGTCTTATAAACCGACGAACTACGCAAGTTTTTTCATTTTTGGATTTTTTTTGAATTGTTTATGGCCATTTAAAGTTCTGGTCAAACCCTAATAACCCCGTTGACTGACTCTAAACCCCGCAGCATCTCGCCAAACCCTAGTGCCGAACGTCAGCCGTCCGATCAGACTCTAGCGACAAACTCCACCCGTCAGATATGGCCTTCTAGAAGGATTCCCGCGGGCAGGCATGAGCGCGTCTCCGCGCCGTTGGATCGTATGGACGGTTCCTCGCCTTGGCGATCCGCGTGATGCTGGTTCTGCATCCTGATTGGCCGTTCACGCATCCAGGTCGAAGTAGCCGTTGCTGGCCCCATTTGCTCCCCCATTGCTGGCCCCGCCCCATTGCTGGCCCCATTGCTCGCTCTGGTTCGTTCTGTCATTGCTCTGGTTCGTTCTCGACTCCCGCCGCCGCAGAGCTGTAGATCGCCGCCCAACGACGCCATGGTTTCGTGGAGCGACGGCGACGAAGATTCCACCAATCTGAGCTCGCTTGGCACCAACGTAAGTGTTCCAATCTCGTGTATTTGGGATTCTAGGATTTAGGTTTAGGGTTAGGATTTGGGGATTTCTTATCTGAGCACGAATCCGAGGTCTTGCGCTGAAAATTTCTTAGGGCCCAAATACCATGTACGATTCCGATTATTGCGGATTAGACGATGAAGACGAGACCAAGATCCGTTGTCATTGCAATTCCACGGTCCAGAAATGTGTTGCTTTCGAAGGATGTTGGACTGGCAGGAGGTTCTTGGCCTGCGCAGGGATGGTACGTGAAAAAACTGAACTTTTTTTTGGAGTACAACTTGAGATGTTTTCTTTTGTGTAAATTAGTAACAGAAACTTGTTTGATACATGTATGTAGTCTGGAGAAACTTGTGACTTTGTGCACTGGGTTGATGACGTGTGGCCACCTACGTTGTCCAAATCCCTGACAAAACTGTGGGAAATGCATGGGGAAATCAAAGATGCTAGAGTTCGTGACGCCTTAGACGTTCTTGAAATAAGGTGGAAGTACCAAGATGAGATTACAAAGCTTCACCTTGACTTGAAGAATTCCCAGGATGAGCTCAAGAAGGAGGTTGAGGAAAAGCAGGTTGCACTAGCCCTGAAGGCCAAAGCAGAACAAGCACTTGTTGATGCAAGAGCTGAACTAGAGGAGAAGAACAAACTGGATGCATCAACTTCCAACATGCACAAGTTTTTGAGGCAGAAGGCAGAGAAGGACAGGGATTTGATTAAGCAAGAGAAGAGGAAGTTGGAGTGTATGGTTGCCGATCTTCTGAAACAGAAATCCAACTTGGGGGCTAAGTTGCAGAAGATCAAAGATATATGTGATGAGTAGAATCATTGGCTTCATCATGTGTTGTAACAGTTATTGCTTATCTGAACAAGTAGTGGTTGTATTTCAGTATGGTTGTTGTACTAGTAGTTGAAAACATTTTAATGTGGTTGATGGTAACATGTCATGGAAGCTTAATGCAATGGACAGTCAGCTTAGTTGAGTTCATCAGTTACAGACAGTGCTGAAAAAAAAGTCGTGTTGGGCCCAAACAGAATCAAGCTTTGGTTGGGCCGTGCCATGACTTTGTCTGATAGGCCCACAAACACGCGATGTCTCTGTCTTTTTTTTTTTGAAAACCTTTGTTTCTTTTTTCCTTTTAATTTATTTTCTTTCTACGATTCAATTTGATTGCCCAAGCTCTTATATTTTCTGATAGTAAAATACAAGGGTTTACAAAATGCACAAAATAACTAGTTGCCGTGCACGGGCAAACAAATATTTTGGTTCGGTTGCTCACCAAATAAGTTGTAATAATGTATCATATTTGAGGCAGAATTCAAAATTTGAAACAGAAGTTGACTTTGAAGCAACATTTGAATTTGAAACAAAATTTGAATTTATTTGATTTCCCTTAACCGTATGTGCTTTTTCTCTTTTCTTTTTCATGTTTTTGGTTTTGATTATGTTTGCTTATCTCAACAATCACCAACAGTTCCCTAACTACTTTTGACACCTTAATCTCATTTTTGACACCAATCAAATACATGACTAAAATAAAACAAATATAACACACCATTATAACACTCATAACTTAGATAAATCAAGCGACATACAATTTCTTACATATAACACTAGATAGATAGATGGGATACATGGGATCCCTAGATAGATAACCCTACATAGAAGGGCAACACACACACACATACAACGCACACAAACGCAACATAGATAAAAGATGCCCTAACACAATAGCTAGGGCCTAGCTAGGGCACCGTCTTCACTGCTTGGCTTGGCTTCACCGCCGTCTTCACCACCATCTTCACTGCTCCTCGACCTGGCCGTTCTCGCCGAGGTAGTACGGGAGGCTGTGCATGCGGTTGGGGGTGGGGAAGATGCTTTCCATGTCGGTGAAGATGTTGTAGGTGGTGAATGCGATGAACTCGCACCCACACCAAAACACCTGGCCGAGCAGGTAGTACGCATCGAACCTGTTGGTGAAGTGGGCGACGAGCCCTATCACCGGAGCGTTGGCGTGGGGACGATGTTCGTCGAGGCGGAACATGACCGGCGAGCCCGCCGGGAGGTGGGCAAAGCCCGCACGGAGGAACCCATACGCAAGGTCCCGAGCACCCCTCCAGCGTGAGAACGCCCACACGCGGAGCGCGTTCTCGACGACGACGCCGGCAGGGTAGCGTTCCTCCGGTACGGTTGGCGGCATGTGGAACGTGGGGGCGTTGTACTGCATCTTCGCGTCGAGGAGTTTGCTTTGGATTTCGGTGGAGAGAAGGGGCGAGGCACAGATGGAAGTGTACACGAAGAGATGGGTTGGTTTAAATAGGAGCCGGGGAGACGAAGAGGAAGAGATGGGGTGGTAAACCGTGTAGACGGAACGGCTGGTTTTCAAATTGGATCTAGGAGGCGTGGTGCCGATCCGTGGCCTAGGCTAGGCCTTCTTTCGACCGTTTTCACATTGAATCAAATGCATGAATAGATGCCTCCACCGTCGCGTGAACCGATGATCGACTGAACCGATGCTTCAATCGAGCCTGCCGTGCCGCCCTGCCTAGGTTACACGTCCATAGTTGCGTGCGTCGCGACTGAATCGAGCGGCAGGGCAGGGACGCAGCTGTGCGTCTGGTTGCGTGCGTGGCGGCGCGCATGCATGCGAGCCGTTCTACAACGCTGGCGTGCCGATCCGTGGCGTGCGTGCCGATCCGTGGCGTCAACGCTGGCATGCGAGCACGTTCTACAACGCTGGCATGCGTGCCGACCCGTGGCGTCAACGCTGCTCTTCCCATGCATAGCAGGCTGAATCGATGCCACCCTAGTAGGCTGAGTCGGGCGCATGCATAAAGGCTGGCCTCGCTAATTTAATTATCAAGAAATGGGCCCGTTCTACAACGTAAAAAGCCCACCACGGTCCAACAAGCAAAGCCACAGAAACGCAGCCCCACCTGTCAGGTCAAACGAGCGTCAGTCAGAATGAGTCCCACGCGGCCCCACTAGTCAGAGTTAACGGATTCGACGGATACGTCCGTCTGTGGCATTCATGAGAGTTTCAACTAACGCAGTGGGGAAAAGTGAGCAAAAGTTAACATCGGTGGGAAAAGTGAGCACAACTAAGGATCCAGGGCACAGGAGTAATAGTCCCATAGTTTAAATCCGTTGCAGCGTTACATTGCATGCCCATCCATTTTGTACTACAGAAAAAATCACCTCGCCTTTAATTTAAAAGTGATAGGTCTGCAATCGTGACGTTATGGGGAGAGGTAGCTGAAAGCTTCAATGCACAGTCCTTATATAAAGCTTCAATGGAAAAAAACAGAGCAGTGCTTTTTATGGAAATGGTAGTTGATAATTTCTCAGGTACTCATACTTCATCGACCACTTACATTCCACTTATGCATGTATAAAAGACTTTTTTATATGTTCTGACATGCTCCCAAAATGCAGGTATTACTTCAAAAATTGCACATACTTCATGCTGCTTTTCCACCCTTGCAGAAAATAGCACAACCCATCTCTTTATTCATTACAGGCACATCAGGTGATAGCAACGGCCGCATCAGGAAACTTATCGACCAGTTGGAGGGCTACTTCCTCAACGAACATACGACTTATGTTTGTTGTAATCGTTTTAGTTACATGTAAAATACTACAGGAAAACTTCTGTCCTGTCCTACCAGCGTGATCGTACTGTCATTTCAGTTGAAACGGATGTATAGATCACCGTATCCTACCTAATGTAACTATGTAGCTATATGTACATTTTACTATCTATCAGCTTCTCCAGATGTTCTCACAATTTCCATTAAAAACTCCATTTATTTCTGTTATCAAATTAATTTACATCTCTCTTTCACTAGCTGCGACAATAAACCCATACCTAATAGATCAAACAAGCAAACCAACAGCAAAAAAAAATACCGGCAAGGGCGCGGCGTGACGCCGCGCCGAAATTCACCTAGTAGTTCCCCAAGAGTGGTCATCATATCTCCTGCACGAAACTGATAGAGGTGTTAGAACACCAACCAATTAGGACCATCAAAGTATTGAGATAGAAATTTCGCGACCCTATAGCTCAACGTTCCTATCACAAAGCACATATGTAGTAAGATATAACATGAAAAATAGAACAAGGAAGGATATTCTGTTATGTCATTAAAGGAGTCAAAGTTTAGTAGACCTCTACTGTGTTACAAAAGAATGTGAAAAAGTCTTTGGCCAAGTACGTTGGTCTTTTAAAACTCATAGTGGAAGGACAGGGATCCCTGACGTATCCAATCTTTGTGATGATTTGGAACAAGAAGAAAATCTAGCCTTAGATGATATAGCGTGGAGCTCATTCCACGAATTTCCAAGGGCAAGATACAAGTGGAAGGACAGGGATCCCTGACGTGGGACAGTCATGCCTTTGAGTCCCTGACTTCTTGGGTCCACCATGCATGGGACCCACATGTCAGCTACCTAAAGTCAGAGTAAGGCAGGGATGCCCACGTCAGAGGATCCATGTCTTCAAAAGGGCCTCCTCACGTAGCCCAGAATATATTTTTTGGGAAAAGACAACCAAAATCATATTGTATCTTTTTTAACAACGTATCTTGGATTTATCAAGTAAATCAAAACTAGTATAAAGTATATATAACTAGTTGAGGGTCTTGGATATGCAAATTTTAAAGCTTAAAAGGGAACATGGAAGCGTGTGATAAGCTTGGTACCCGTACGAGATGGTCGTTTGTTTACATCAACATGTAGAAATGCATGTACATAATTACTAATCTCAGCAAAATGATGAGATGGCAGTAAAATGATCAGATGGCACACATGCTATTCATTGATACGAGAGAAAATAACTTAACCATATTACACCTCGCTGATAAATGACAAAAATAGAGAGACAAGATCAGTACGCCCACCATAATAGAAACTAGTTGAATTTAGCGCGGCGACACGCCGCGCCCTTGATGCTAATTTGTGGTAGGCAATTTTTTTTTTGGAAATATTCAAATTTGAATGGTGGTCATATGCTATAAGTAGGCGGTTTTTCTTTTTTGGAGGCAGGTTGTTTTTTCCCCCCATATTTGTGAATACCGTGGTGTAAATAATTGAAATTTGGAGATGTGGACGTTCAAAATGTTTTCGGACTTTAATATGTTCAAATATGGTTTTATTTTGCTATAATTTTCTTATTTAGCACCATGTTCAGAGGAAGTATATTATAGTTATCTACAAATATTAACCAATTTGAGCATTAATTTAAATTTGAAAATGGACGTATTCAAGAATATTTTTAGGGTCGAAAATTGTTGTAATTAAAAAAAAGCTCACGTTTGAAAAGGGTTCAGATTTCGAAATTTGTTCAAAGTGGAAAGTTTTGCAGATCCGGGTTTTTTTTACACATCCGTAAAATGATTAGATTTGGAAGGCATTTAAAAGTTTAAAGTATCCAAATTTGAAATTTCATCGTATGCCGTAAGTAGTTAGCATTTAAAAGTTACTGATTTCGAGGATTTAGTACGTTTCGAAAATTGTTCAAATACCGTAGAACAATATCTATGAAGCGTTTTAAATTGTCTAAAGCATGTTCTATTTTAATTTTTGGTTTTTTTTTCCAAAAGAAAACTACGAAATCCATATTTTGCAAAATGGCGTAAAGGTGTCAAATGAGACTTTATATATTATTTAAAAAATTTAAGGTTTGAAATAATTTGGAAAAGGTCCCAAAGTGTTTAAAATGGTTATTTTGATTTTTACAATTTTTGTGAATTTGATCCGAATTAATTTGGAGCTATATTTCAAAAGTTACAATAGTTTTTCGAAAAAACAAAAAAAAAAAAAAAAAAAAAAAAGCAAAAGGCCGGCCAGCCGCAGAGCAGCCGGCCCAGCCCGCGAACGGCCCATCTACGCAGCCCAAACCCGCCATGACGTCGCGACGACGTCACGTGGGGGCGGAGCGGCCGCGGCGGCGTCGACCTCGCCGGCGCCGCGCCAGCGCGAGCCAGGACGTGCCGCTGGGCGCGCCGGACGCGCGCGGACGCGGGCGCCCGCAGCTGGCGGCGCCGCCCATTTTGGTTCGCCGGAGCGGCAACAGCGGCGTGCGGATGCGGCGGCGGACGCCGAGCGCGGCGTGGAAGATTCCGACGCGGCTCCGGCGTCCCGGCAGGCGGCTGTCGGCGAGGAGGGAGAGGAGGAGGCGGCGGAGCCGCCCGTGCCCGACGATTTGAACGGGGAGGTCCGGTGCGGCGGGGGCGTGTCGGCGGCGGCGGTGAGCTCCGGCCGCGCGGGGGAGAGAGGAGAGGGGGAGTTGAGAGGTTTTTTTGCAGCGAGGTCCATGAGGTTTTCGGAATTTACAAATAGGTCTATTTGTTCGGAAAAGCGTGGACTGCGGAGCAAGCGCTGGGTTTGTGAGGGGTGTTTTCGCAAAAGCGTCACGGAGATGCCTCGCGAACCATCGGATCGGCAACGGACGGCGCAGATCGAAGCACTGTTCATCACTGTTCATATATAGTGATGAATGGTGTCCGATCGCTCTCAGGCCGAGAAAATCTCGCGCCTTAATATATAGAGGTATTATGATTTTTCGATTTAATGACGGTGAGGATTACATGACACATCTTGATCTAAAAGGGAGTTTAGTCTATTCTCCTTTACCTACATAACAGTATAACACAGTATCTATCTTCTAAACCTACTCGATTAACATGTTCCATGTACATGTGGTATATTTTCATCTGTTTGACTCGCTAGCTATCTGAGTTGGCTCATTCACCCAAGAATATTTCCCCTCTTTCACTCCGCGCCATCTTTGGAGCCACTAGCACTGGAACTTGGTTAGTTTAGATATTGGATTAGAGACCTCGGTGTCCTCTGCCGTATCCATATATTCATTGAAAGTACTAAATTACCCTTCCGTAATTTTTCAAGAGGTAGGCATTATACGGAAGTAGATCCCAAAAGATTAAGGAGAAATAAAAATTGAGAAGACATCTTGGTTCTCTTCGACATTGGGGAGAACGAGCAAATTAGCACTAGCAAGCAATAGTAAGAAACATACCAATACCAAATAATTGTAAACATAATTTATATTATTGCACCTCATTGATAGAAAAAGAAAAATAAAGATTACGAATATTAAGTAGAAAGAGAGAATGAGAGAACTTTTGGTCCTCCTCGACATAAGTGAGAATGAATAAAGCACTAGCAAACAATTTGCGAATAAAACCAGATAATGTTAAACGTAAGTTCGTATATGTATGCAAGAATTGATAAAAAAATATATCAACAAGATATGAAGATCAGATCACTAGTTAATACTCCCGCTCCGGTGGATCTATTCACAAAAAAAAAGCTAATACTCCCGCTCCGGAAAAGTCCGGCGACTAGGATTGGATTGGAGCTAATAATCCCCTTCTCCGTATCGGTCCGAGATTGGATTGGGGCCAGAATCGCCGGCCATGCCACGCGAGAGGATCATGTGCCGGCGAGGACGCGAGGTTGCTGCCCTTTCCCCCGCCGGCGACACGCGGAGGGCGCAATGGGTGACGCGCAGCGAAGCGGAAGGTTGACGGACTTCCGGCGGCCAACCATCTGGGTAAGATGCCGCGCATACATCTGAGTTAGTTTGTTGGTATGTAGCAGAGCTAGCTCCGAGCTTGCAAATGTAGCAGAGTTTACAGAGTTACAGATTTACATGATTCACATGTGTTGGTTACTACCACATACTCCCTCCGTTTTTTAATATAAAATATTTTAGAATTTATACACATGCACATGTATAAAAATATATGTAGACATATTTTAATGTACATGTTCACTCATTTTAGTATGCATCAAGACAACATCTAGAACATCTAAAACGGAGGGGAGTACGAATCAATCTTATTTATCTCAGTGCATAGCAATGAATGTGATAGTACAACCATCAGGTCCAAACTGAAGTGGTGACAAACAATCTGCATCTACACAGCTAGGTGATCTTTTTTTTCCCAGAACAATGGACTTCTGGCCACTGACTGGAAACGGCTAGGATCGCAGTATTGTGGCACTTGGTTGTGCGGTCAGAGCCCGTTTGTGGTTGACCTGATGTCTTCCGGGATGTAGTTAGTTAGGGGATTAGTTACTGGACTAATTTACTGGTGCATAACCAAAAGTTCTAATTAAATAACACGGACCCATCGCGGGGGTGAATAACCAAAAGTACTAAAGAGACAGTTAAAATAGATCAAGCTACCAGGTAATCATGAATGATACCTGAAGCTTATCTTTCTTATGACAATTCTACATGAATAAAAAAAAAGTTAAAGCTGTATCGATAAAATGGATTATGTAGGCGACCACAAAAGAGACATCCAGGCAGTAATTTTCCGATGAAGGGTTCTAACTAGTGTTCAGCTTGAGAGCTGAAGAAGGGCAGGAGGTCCTTTTGGAGGCTGGGCTCTTCCCACTGGAGGCGCTGCCACCACTTCTCCCCACCCCTTATCTCCCTGAGCTTGCTCTGTGGTCGAATGCCCTGCAGCTGGGTCAGTTCTGGGCACTGCGTGATGCCCAGGAGTTGCAGCGCTGGAAAGCTGACTGATCTACCATGACACAAGCTTTTGAGGGTTGTCATTTGATGAAATGTCAGCTCCTTGAGGACAGGGAAAGTATCCTGTTGCGGTTCTTCTATCTCATTGGTTGGATGCTCGTCTTCGATGAGGGCCTCCATGGCGGAACAGAAATGGAGCGCTAGATGTGATAGTTCTGGGAGATGCAGAGTCCAGTTCAAGTTCCTGATTTTAGAGCAGTTCGCCATCGTCACTGACTGGAGGCTTGGGAAAAACACACTTGCGGTGATTCCGAGGAACCGGATGTGCTCTATGTTGCCCATTGTATTCAGCTCGAGCTTCTCTAGCGCTGGGAGGCATAAAAACTCTCTCAGATTGTTGTTGCTTCCGTCGCGGCCATCTACAAGGATTTCGCAGAGTGACTTACAGTTTTCGGCCTTCAATGCCTGCACCGACTTGAATGTGTCGAGACGTCCAAGAAGCTTCTGCAGGCTGGATGGCTGGACATGGAGCACGGCAGGAGTAGGCATTTTTGTAAAGCAAAGCCGCCCTGTGTCCGGACATTGCTGCACCTGGCCAGCCTCTTCAGGTCCTCGACTGAGCCCAGAGTAATGCCTAACCATTTGAGGAACGTGCCCCTGGCCTCGAACTCATCGATAGAGGCACCATCGCCGCCGGTCCCAGTCCAGGTGACGTACCGACACCCGAACACGTCCAGGGTGTGGAGCTGCTTGCAGTTAGAAATGATTCCGTACGGAATTGTAGTGAGCCACACGGTAGCTGCCAGCAGGCACCTCAGCTTGGTGAGGCAAGACAACTCGTTGGGCAGTTTCTTCATGTAGGAGTCCGAGAAGTTGAGGTATTCAAGGCCATGAAGCGAGCTTATCTCGGCCGGATCTCTCTGATGCCGGTGTTGGAGAGATCCAAGTAGGTGAGTGCTGGTGCACACAGGAGGAAACGGGCAGGAATCACTTTCAATGACATGTTGCTCTGAAGCATGAAAGCCTTGGCTGCGGGGAGGAGGGGTATCACAGACGGCAGCTCTTCGATGAGATTGCACATGAGAGAAACCCGCTCAGTATGAGCAGAAACCTCTTGAAGCTGCTCTAAAACCCTTTGCGCCGTCTTCATTCCAACGCCAGCCTTCACTAGCCACTTACTCTTCATGTTCCCACAGTCAGAAGAGATCCACAAGGACATGTCCCGGATGGTGTCATGCATCTTGACCTGGGTGGCTTTGTCATCGCCAGGCTCCAGCAAATGCACTTGCTCTAGGCTGGTAATAATACTCATACAAGTATCAACATTATCAATGTCAAGACCGAGCCCCAGCCAGCACTCGGTGAGCTTGGCTTTGTCAATGGAGTAATCCTCTGGCCAGAGGCAACAGGAAAGAAAGCAATCCTTATCCCTCTGTGATGGAAGGGCGTCATAACTGATCTTGAGTCTGTGAAGCATGGTTGCGTTCTTCTTCTCCATGCCAGGGATCTCTAGATGCTCTGCCTCTTGCAACTTGTGCAGTGCTACTATCCACGGGGCAGGGTCCCCAGTTTTGGAAGACATGGCCTTGCCGATGGTGTTGAGCGCCAGAGGTAGACCCTTGCACTCCCGCATAACATCCTTTGCGATATCGGAGATGGCCGGATGCGAGTCGATGGTTTGGCTGGTGGCATTGAGCTTGAAGACCGTCCATGCATCATCTTCCACGAGGGAATCGACGCTGATGAGGCCTCTTGGCTCAACGTGCATCCAGGTGCAGACTGCCTCAGAACGAGACGTTAGCACCACCTTGCGCTTCTTCTTCCTCCTCTGGCCGTCCTTGGACGTCGGGCTGGGGACTCCGATGGACTTGAGCTCCAAGGGACCTGCTCAGGTACTCATGGATGGGCCGCGCTCGCTGTTGCTCGAGCTCGGGCTCAAGCGCTTGCCTAGAAGTGTCGAGCACCACGCCAAGCTGCTTGGCGATCTCGTCTTGCAGCCTGGTGACATCGTTTTCCATCACATGGACGGCAGCAGTGGTGGACTTTTTATACACGACGGCCCACATGACGTTGTCGAACTCCTTTGTTCTTTCCATGCCAGGAAGGAACTCGCCATGGATCGTGCGGAGGAGGGTGGTCTTCCCTATGTTAGAAGAGTTAGCGTCAGGGTTAGTTCGTGCTGTACGTGACCCTGTTAAACGTATAACTGCAGATATTGTACACCGAGTTTGGTCAGGTATAAACCGACTCGGTTCAGTCTAGGACTCCTCCTGTAATCGCTCCCAGGCCGCATCGCCTGTCCATTATATAAACACATACGCGGCTCGATCTTTAGCATCGAGTAGAAACGCTTCATACACGTTTTTCATGGTATCAGGAGCCACCTCTTCCTAGATCCAATCTACGATCAAAAACACCCACCCACCCGCACCATGTCGACGTCCGCTAGCTCGCCGCCGATGAACCTTGGTGCGCCTCCCAAGCAACAGCTCACACGGACCAACTATCCGATCTGGCGTGTCGAGGTGCTGCCTGCTATTCGCGGAGCTATGGCGATGGGACTCCTTGACGGCTCTGACGCCGCGCCGCCGGAAACCCTGGCGAAGGAGAAGGGTGCTGCCGATTCACCGGCAACACCAAATCCAGAGTACGCTACCTGGCTTGCCCGGGATCAGATTGTCCTCAGTTATCTGGTAAACTCAATCTCGCCAGAGATCCTTCAACATGTTCTTCGGCTTGAACACGCCGCTCCGGTTTGGTCGGCGGTGGAGAAGATGTTCGCGTCCCAGTGCGTCTCCAAAGTCACCAACCTTCGGGTTGCTCTCTCAACCACAAAGAAGCTGGGCATGACCACGGCGGCATTCTTCACCAAGATGCAGAGCTTCGCTGATGCCCTTGCTGCTGCTGGTCGTCCCATTGATGACGACGAACTTGTCTCCTATATACTGGCTGGATTAGGTCCCGACTATAGCAATCTTGTCGGTGCCGTTGGTCTCATGACCACCACAATCTCAGTCAATGAGCTCTATGCTCAAGTGATGGCCCAAGATGAGCATGATCAGATGAACGCCGGGTCACAAGGTGGAGAGTTTGAGACCTCCGCCAATGCTGCCATGCGCCGTGGAGGTTACACCCGTGGAGGTTACAACCGTGGGCGCGGCAGGGGTGCTGTTCGCACTCAAGATTATCATGCCAGAGAAGATCGGCGTGACGATCGCCCCTACTACAACAACAGAGGGGGTGGTTGAAGAGGAGGAGGAGGCGGCCGTGGCCGTGGCCGTGGCCGGCGTCGCACTTCTCCATGGGAAAACGTGACCTGTCAGATCTGCAACAAAGAAGGTCATCGCGCCACGGACTGTTGGTCGCGATACGACGAGGATGGAGATGATGATGAGGAAAAGGAGGTACATGCAGCTTCCTATGGTGTTGATACCAACTGGTATCCCGACACCGGCGCTACACATCATATCACTAGCGAGCTCAACAACCTCACCGTTCGTGACAAGTATCAAGGTCGCGACAAGGTGAACACCGCCAGTGGACAAGGTATGGATATATGTCATTTAGGTCATTCAATAATTCATACTCCTATTCAAGATTTCCGCCTCAATCATATCTTGCATGTGCCCAATGCCTCTAAAAATCTTCTCTCCGTTCATAAGTTCACATATGATAATAGGGTTTTCATAGAATTTCATCCCTATTTCTTTTTGATTAAGGATCAGGTCACGAAGAAAATAATTCATAGAGGGCGGTGTGTTGGCGGTCTATACCCACTTATTTCATCTTCGGTCACATCCCACAAGAGTCAGAAGCATGCTTTCGTCGCCGCCAAGCCGTCCCGTGATTTGTGGCATAGTCGCCTAGGGCATCCCTCAGTAGCTATAGTTCAACAAGTTATTAGCAAGAATAAACTTTCGTCTGTTACGAATTCTACCATTCAGTCTATTTGTGATTCATGTCAAAAAGCAAAGAGTCATCAGCTTCCATATCCTGTGTCCACCAGTGTATCTAGTGCTCCTCTTCAGTTAATTTTTTCTGATGTATGGGGCCCTGCTCCTACTTCTGTTGGACGTCATGATTATTATGTAAGCTTTATTGATGATTATAGTAAGTTTACTTGGATATACCTTCTCAAAAAGAAATCTGATGCTCTTTCTGCTTTTATCACATTCCAAAAACTTGTTGAACGAAAGCTTAATCGAAAAATCCTCACGGTTCAATCCGATTGGGGGGGAGAATATGTCAAACTTAATACTTTCTTTAGAAATCAAGGAATCTCACATCTTGTGTCATGTCCTCATGCCCATCAACAGAATGGTGCCGCTGAAAGAAAACATCGGCATATTGTAGAAGTTGGTCTTGCACTTCTTGCGCATGCGTCTATGCCTCTCAAATTTTGGGATGAAGCTTTTCTCACTGCCACTTATCTCATTAATATGCTTCCAAGTAAAGTTATCAATAATGACATACCTGTCCATCGTCTTCTCCACACAACACCAAATTATTCCTCCCTTCGTGTTTTTGGATGTGCATGTTGGCCCAATCTCCGTCCTTACAACAAGCGAAAACTTGCTTTCCGTTCCAAACGTTGTGTCTTTTTAGGATACAGTCCTATGCACAAGGGAGTTAAATGTCTAGATGTGTCTACTGGACGAGTTTATATTTCCCGTGATGTTGTGTTTGACGAGGCAGTGTTTCCTTTTGAACTTCTTCATCCTAATGCCGGTGCTCAACTTCGCAAAGATATCATTTTACTTGATGCATCTCTTCGCTCTTTTGAACAAGGGGATGAATTTATTGATGATTCCTTAATGACTAATCCTACTAATGAGGTTGGTAGACATGTTTCTGAAGTTGTGCAGGAAATGCCACCACGAGCTGATCAAAACAGTGGAAATTTGGAGCAAAACAGTGCTGAAACCAGTGCCCAAACTAGCGACACAGAAAACAGCTGGGGCACAAACTCCGGGGCAAATTCTCCTGGACACTCTTCATCGGGATCGCCGGGCACAGATTCCCCGCCTGGTGCGCCTGGCAGAGCCGGGACAGCTTCCTCCGCTGATTCGTCTGGCGCGGCCGACAGTGCAACGCGTAGCAGCGCGTCCTCCCGATCTTCTGCGACGGAACCAAGCGGAGGCACTGCAACCACACAATCTGCTACACCGTCAGGATCTCCTATGCCAAGGTCGCATGCACATGCGCCAGGATCTGGACAGCGACATGAGCATCCAGCTGGGGGTGCTTCGGCATCTTCTTCGTCCAGGGAATCTTCTGCGCCTGGAGAGCAATCTGCTCCACAATCTGCTCCTGTTTCAAAACCTGTGACACGGAAATCCAGAGGCATTGTCAAACCAAGAGAATACAAGGACGGTACAGTACGTTGGTGCTTGTCCGTCTCCACTGATGAACCAGCCAATTTGCAAGATGCGTTGACAAATGCAAGTTGGAAGGAAGCTATGGATGAAGAATACAATGCTCTCATGAAAAATAAGACTTGGCACCTAGTACCTGAAAGGCGTGGTGCAAATATAATAGACTGTCGTTGGGTCTACAGAATAAAGAAGAAATCCGATGGTTCGATTGATAGATATAAAGCAAGGCTTGTCGCAAAAGGATTCAAGCAACGGTATGGCATAGACTATGAGGATACTTTTAGTCCAGTTGTTAAAATTGCTACTATTCGGCTTGTTTTGGCTATTGCTGTCTCTAGGGGCTGGAGTCTGCGCCAATTGGATGTAAAGAACGCGTTCTTACATGGTGTTCTGAAAGAGGAGGTCTATATGAGGCAACCGCCAGGATATGAGGATAAACAGAAGCCGAATCATATATGCAAGCTTGACAAGGCATTGTATGGACTAAAACAGGCACCTCGAGCATGGTACTCTCGTCTCAGCTCACAGTTGATTAGTATTGGGTTTGTTGCTTCAAAATCCGATACCTCACTTTTTATCTATCACAAGTCCAATATCACAATTTTTATGCTCATATATGTTGATGATATCATAGTTGTTAGCTCTTCCAAAGCTGCAACCGATGCCTTGCTCACAGATTTGAGTAAAGAATTTGCTCTCAAAGACCTTGGTGATCTTCACTTTTTCTTGGGAATTGAAGTCAAAAGAGTTCAGGATGGACTTGTGCTAACTCAAGCAAAATATGCTCGAGAGATACTTGCTCGTGTTGGGATGAAAAATTGCAAGGCCTCGCCCACACCTTTGTCGTCATCTGAGAAGATCACAGCACATGCAGGAGATTTGTTGGGAGAAGAAGACAAAACCAAGTATAGAAGTATGGTTGGTGCATTACAGTATCTCACACTGACACGGCCAGATATTTCGTATGCGGTCAATAAAATATGTCAGTATCTACATGCTCCCACTACCTTGCACTGGACAGCTGCAAAGCGTATCATGAGATATATTAAGCATACTCCAGATGTTGGTCTTACTTTTCAGAAGTCGAGCTCAACATTGCTTAGTGCTTTTTCAGATGCTGACTGGGCAGGTTGTCCGGATGATCATCGGTCTACTGGAGGCTTTGCTGTCTTCTTTGGTTCAAATCTTATATCCTGGAGTGCAAAGAAACAAGCCACAGTTTCAAGATCAAGTACAGAAGCAGAATACAAGTCACTTGCAAATGCCACAGCTGAGATGATTTGGGTCCAGTCTTTGCTTGCTGAGCTTGGAATTAAGCTCACTCAGCCGCCTTGTTTATGGTGTGACAATTTGGGTGCAACATATCTGTCAGCTAATCCTGTGTTTCATGCTAGAGCCAAGCATATTGAAATAGACTTTCATTTTGTCAGGGAGAAAGTTTTCAACAAGCAGTTGGAAATCCGTTTTGTTCCTTCAAAGGATCAAGTTGCAGATGGTTTCACAAAACCACTTCCAGTCCGTTCTTTCGAGCAGTTCAAGCATAATCTCAACTTGTCCAAGTTGTGATTAAGGGAGGGTGTTAGAAGAGTTAGCGTCAGGGTTAGTTCGTGCTGTACGTGACCCTGTTAAACGTATAACTGCAGATATTGTACACCGAGTTTGGTCAGGTATAAACCGACTCGGTTCAGTCTAGGACTCCTCCTGTAATCGCTCCCAGGCCGCATCGCCTGTCCATTATATAAACACATACGCGGCTCGATCTTTAGCATCGAGTAGAAACGCTTCATACACGTTTTTCACCCTACCCCTCCCATGCCGCATATGCCGATGACGCCAATGTCGCCGTCGCCGTCGATGCACTTCAGTGCCTTGTCGAGGTAAGGTTTTATCCCCACCACCGTCGTCTCAATTTGCCTCTCCGGGACATGAAGGCCGGTTTCCCGTGCCCCCTGTTGCATGGTGGCCTTCTCTGCTATCAGCTCCCTTGCCTTCTTGAGCTTCGAGAGGGCGCGCTTGCCGATGTTGTAGCGCGACCAGAGGTTGAGACGGGGTAACCACATCGCCTTGTGGTCGCTCAACACCTCCTGGGCCACCCCATCCAAGGCCTTAGCCTTCTGGAGCCACCTCTTCATCACCGCCCTCGCAGGTGGCTCCCCCTGCTCCACGAGGTCCCTTATCAGAGCGGCTAGAATGCCAACCTCCTTATCCAGCTCCTGCACATGCATCTCTTCGTTGCAGATGTATTGGTCCATCTGCCCGCAACACCTTTCCAGCAGGAAGCGTGCGGCTGCACTCACGACCTGGTCCATGGCTATGTCTGGACGGAAATAGGTTTTGGTTATTCCTTTGTCTTCTCTTCAAGGGAATTTGGTATGGTTGCTGTTTTGCTTGTGCTGTTCGCGTGCCCCCTCAGAGTCATTTATAGCTCCACCTCTTTCTAATAACTAGCACAGTGGGCATCACCTTTGTGTATTTTAGAATTAAGTCCATTGGTTCTCTTATATTTACGTTACATCGGTTAAAAAATACGGTTATATAGCTGTAGTATATGAGTGGAATTCCTTAATATGCCCTTTAGTTCTTGATGCAATAACAGAGGGCGTGAGTACGGGTCGTGTTAGGAGACTTGAAGGACCATTGTGTTACTTGGACATTGTGAATGGAGGTTTTTTTTGTTGAAGATTATTGAATCAAGGTGATGCTCTACAGGAATGGACAGCTCATTGTCATTATTTTGTTCTTTGATTAGTTGGTTGTGTGCATCTCTAAATCTCTTTTTGGTTGATCTTATGTATAATAAATATATATGCATATTCTCTCATGCGGAATATGACATCCAAAACACAACCATTATAAGTAGGAGAAACGAATAATGAGAATTTTCATTTAAGGTAGTTTTAACATGGTCCCTCTTACCTCCTCTTTTCACATGAGAGGTAAGAGTATATAATAGATCTGACCACTGGAATCAGCGAAGATGCCTAGTTCCCGGTGTTTGTCAAGTGCTTTCTATCGGGAGCTTGGCAAAGATGTTTGCCGACAAGGGGCATAAATGAACTTAGTAATCACATGAAACTCTGGAAATAGATAAGTCTGCCGAGATCTGCGACGCTAGCTACCTCCTTTCGCTGGGCACATACATGACCGCTTACGAGGCGGCGCGCGCATATGACGCGACGGCGTGGCGGCTCGGGCGGATACGCCGCGACATGAACTTCGACAACGTATTCACCAGCGAACAATCGTAGGCGGTTGCTCCTCCACTGCTCATCATCATGCGCAACGACCGACTGCGGCACCGCCAACAATAGCGCCGGCTCATCATCGCCGAGGCGGAAAAGCACTCCATGGCAGCGTGGTGGGTGAACTTCCCCCAAGACGTGTAGGCCGAGCTCAATTTCTTCGCACAGAGGAGGGAGCAGAAGAGGGTCGAGAGGGCAGCCAAGCGGGAGCGGAAGGCGTTTATCGAAACATAGCTCCCCGGTCCGTCCACCATCGACTCCGACGATGAAAGGTGGGGAGGCCTCTGGACGTCGACCGACGACACTAGTTCGGATGAGGAGTAGTTTAGGACTAATTTAGGATTATGCACCGTTTATTTTTTTAGTCAATGAACATGGTTTGTCGTACTATGAACTTTGTAATATATTTTATTTTCAATCTATTTGTTTGCTCTTTTTTAATCTTGTTTTGATGCATATATCTGAAAAACGTGTTTGCGGCGCCCTATTTTAGCGTGTCTAGTAAAGCAAAAAATGCAACGCTCTGCATTTTAGCGCGCCTGGAAATGCTGCCACTACCCCGCGCGCTAAAAGTGATAAAGTGGCGTCCAAAACCGATATTAGCGCGTCATTTTTAGGCATCTGTTGGAGATGCTCTTTGGGCGCTATTTAAAACTTTGATCACTGCACACATACCACTTGGCCTTTTCCCTCATCTTATCTCTTCTACAGAGCATACTTGTAGTCAATCGGAAAGTTCGCTGGCCTTCACTTAGCATCTGCTTTGCAAACCTCTTTTACAACCTACCACCCTCTGTCCCTGGATTAAGGTACGTCTCAGCTCCGACCATATCTTGTTTCAGTTATAGCTAGAATGCCAATATTTTATCGGCAGCCATCGTAGGAACACCACTTCAAATTTTTGTTTTCTTTCAATTTTGATAGCAAAGTCGACCATCAGTTGTGAATTTGAATTGCGAGATTGTTGAATTATGGACTCTACAGAAATGCTATATATATATATATATATATATATATGCATTTTGCAATCGATAGTTGTTGGGAATGGGAAGAACCGCTTAAATATTAAAGCTGCCTTGCTTGTGCTGTGCTCAGGTATCAGGAACAGAAGTTTCACCAAGAATTAACCTGATGGCGAACGAAGTCATCGGGGAAGTTGCGCCCAGTTTTGTGGAACGGATTCTCCGAGAGTTGATGCTTGCTTGCGACGTTGACAACAACGTCGAGGTCATGACCAGTGCCATGGATGATCTCCGGGCTGTACATGATGATCTCGAAGAAGGGTCCGCGCAGCAGATGCGACCAGAGCAAGTGGACAGCTGGTTCAACAACGTTAAGGAAGTAGATGAAGCAGTGGCGGAGGTCCAGAGGGCGTACGACACCCGCTGCCTCTGCCTGTGGGGCTACTGCTCGCCCAACATCTTCTCGAGCTACGACATTAGCCGGAGGGCGTTTCAGATGCTCGAGAAGGTGACGGCTCTAGTCAGGGACTACGAGAATCTCATGGTGAACCCTCCTCCAGCTGCTTCCTTCATCCGGAAGCCTGTGGCAAACATCTTGGTCGGGAGGAGTCCGGACTTACTTGCTCAGTTGCTGTCTTATGTTGACGGTGACGCGGCTAGGATTATCAGTATCTGCGGCATGGCCGGGATTGGGAAGAGCGAGCTCATGCGACGCGTGAACAACCAGTTCCTCCCAGGCTCAGGCTCGGCGGAGGTTTTCAAGTTCGTTATATGGGTGGACAGCAAGTTCCTCCCAGACTCAGCAAACTCTGACGTGAGCGCCATTCAGGATGAGATTGCTGAGAGGCTCAATCTGGGAGATCTGGGGCCGGCGGAGGGCAGAGACGCGGAGGACCGCGCAGGTCCCATCTTCAGGGTGCTCAGCGAAGCCAGCTTCCTTGTGCTGCTGGACAATGTGATGGCTAGCGTGACTCTGGCAGACTTGGGGATACCCAACCCGGAGCACCGCCGCCGAGATGCTTGCAAACAAAAGGTGGTTCTCACGACACGCTTCAAGGGCGTGTGTGGTGGGGTGAACTCGGCCTGCCCCCGGATCGACGTGGAGTGCCTAGATGGAGACGCTTCTTGGAGTCTCTTCACGGAGTCTGTAGGAGGAGAGAAGCAGATCAAGGGCCGAGAGACAGTAGGACGGTTGGTGGCTAATCAGTGCGGTGGCCTCCCCATCGCTCTGGTCAAGATTGGCCGCGCCATGTCAACAAGAGCAAGAGCGCAGCCGCAAGAGTGGAGAAGGACGGCTAAGTTTCTGAACAACTCCCAGATCCACCAGATCCCCGGGATGGAGACGGAGTACACCAAACTGCTAGAAGATCTCGAGAAAAGCTACCATCATGGGGTGGACAAGGATAGACAAAGAGAGTGCTTCCTCTGCTGCGCCTTATGGGCAAGGGGTGGCTCCATCAGCAAAACTGAGCTGGTGGACTGCTGGATTGGCCTTGGCTTGATCCATGAGGCCTCGCATGACAAAACCTTCCAGCATGGGCTCTCGGTCATCGCAAATCTGCAGGACGCGAACCTGGTACTACCAGTAACACCCGGCCCCGGCCAGAACGGCGTCAGGTGAAGCTGCAAGAGGTCGTGCGGGGCATGGCGCTATGGATCGCGCGCAAGGACCACATGAATTGGAAAATGCAACTCCGCCCGTAGGTTGGCCCCCCCCGGTCTATCCATGCCGTCCATTGTTCTGAGATTCGCACCAAAAGCCAGCAGTCACGCATTTGCATTTCAGCCCTCGAAACAATCATGAATCAACCCGCTATCCTAACCCCCACACCGACAGCAGCACCCCAGAAACCCTGACCGTATCCTCACCCTACCGATCCAGCTCCAATCCTCTCTCCGGCGGCCGGCCCGGGCGCCTCCACCTCCTCCGGCCAACCTCCTATCTATTTGCCGACGATGGCGGCGTCAACCACTCACCAAGCTCGCCCCTCCCCCGTGGCCACTACCCACCGAGGGAGCAGCACCGTCGCCTCCAACCCGCGTCTCCCGCCATGGATTCGCGAACCATGGAGGAGGAGGGAGGGATTACGGCGTCGCTCACCTCTCCCCGGCCACGCGCGTAAAGGAGGATGGTTGTGCCCATCTGGTGGCGCCGCCCACCTCTCCCTTGCCTCTAGCGCGCCCGTACTTCAGATCGGCGCCAGTGAACCCTCCTCAACCTCGATCCCCTGCTCCACATCACCCCGACAGGCACGCCACCTGTAGTGTGATGTGCACAGGTTCCTGTTTGCTGGTTATTCCTCTCGCATCTGGATTTTGGTTTGATATGATGCTTGGTTTAGATTTCTCATCAATGGAGGTCTCAAAAATCCTTCCTGTTTGTCTTCTGCTTTCTCAGTTTTCTGTACGTATTTGTTCCCCAATTCCTCTATGTTCCTGCGAACAGACCTCAATGGTACTCTCTATTCTCCTAATTTCTACAATCTCTCTTAGGTTACTTGTTGGATCTTAGGTTAAAGAAGTGAGCTTGAAGTCGCCAACCAATTTTTGTACAACTATATTGCAAAGGATGTCATAAGCCTCATATTTAGCTGAATTAATTTTAATAGAGGTGTTTGTGTGTGACATGGACAGAATAAGTCAGATACTCAGATCAAGAAGGAGATGGATGGTTGCTTGGATTCTGACTTCTCCTCCGAGATCAAAGCATGTGTCACCGCAATGACAGGATATAATCTCCATGACGAGAACTGAAACTCTGTTTTTTTAGTTCCATCCAGATTGATGTGTTTGAACAACGACTTTGTCATGTTGTTTTAGGTTTGGAACGGGGAGAGGATTTGTTTGCTCCTACCTTTTCTAGACGCGTTTGCAGTTACAGTAGAATTTCTTTGGGAATTTGTGCTGACTGATATATTCTCTGTGAAATCTGTGCGATAATAATTGATAAAGTTTTTATATTGCAAGTGCTGAATTTGTTTGCGATCCAATCTTCTTTTGTCATCTAGCTCGTTTTCAGTATCCTCTCTTCTTGAGAATAGTATTTGTACAGTACAGTTGCATTTGGATATTATCTTGTTGTTCTTCTAAACCTATGTCTATATTGTTTCCCGAAGCTGATATAGCACAACTGTATTTCGAGGCATTAAGCAAATGTTTTGGACAAGATATGTTTAAGTAGATAATTCATGTTGTTTAAATAGCCAATTGTACTTTACTGATAGATGAAGTTGTTGTTTCTAAATAGCATATATACATGATTACAAGCTATTACAATCGTTTCTCCTTGCTTGTTTAGATATTTCAGTAGTAAATTATAGAGCCAGAGATAAGTACCTTCCATTGTAAATTTAAGACTCAAGTTAGAAATGTAACACATCAATATTTTTTTGTTCGGTAATGGAATTTCTAATTAGTTTTTGGGCAAATAGATGCAAACGACGGTTTTCCTGGAATGTTTGTGCACATATGGAATATGCGTATGCAGTAGTGAAATGAACTTGGGGAGTTGTTTTTGTTTAAAAGACAACAAAAATGGTGTTCGAGGTGTGGTTCAGGCTGCAATTGAGCTTGCCCAAGGTGGCGTGGTGTATGGTCCGCGTCCAGCCCAGCTAAAATAGTTTGATGCACCGAGATAATATGTTTTATTTATCGGCAACATAGAACTTCATGCTGCTCTCTCTTTTTATCTGGGAACTTCGTGAATACGATGTTGGTTCTGCCTGAATGCTTGATGCCGACAGTTAGCAGCATATATTGATCTCATGAGCATGATCGTGTCATGAGTAATAGGTCCACAAGATTATCATACCTGATATCATTTTTCAAAGCATTTCATTTGGTTTTATCTGAAACTCTAGCCACTGATTACACAAATAATATGTGTTCATCCAAATGAACTTAAATCTCGGCAGCATTAGTGCATTCACTACGAGTTGTGTACTTGTGTCATGAAGATATATCTGCTTGTGCCTGAACCAAATATAGCAGCTGCTGGGCTTGTTGGAGTGTTGTAAGTGGAGATGTTTATGTGTTCTTATATCTGTCTAATGTGTTAAAGGACTGTAAGCAATTCATCTGGCATGTTTGTGAGGACTACCAAAGTAGGTTCAGTTCAAATTTTGTTGAACATTATTGCAATAACATGGGCTAACCTGTAGCTCTGATTGAAGTTTTTACCATGGAATGGGAAAAACGTATTTATTTTTATTAACAGGTATGTATCATCTGTGAGCTGTTAAACCATGTTAAGAGCAAGAAAGTTGATCTCCATTCTATTCATGTGCAGAATTGATGGGCATGCACTATTTGATTTCATCTGTGACTCTAGCTCTTGGCCTTTTCGAGCCCAGGAAAAATCTTAAGATGAAGAGGAATTTGTTGATTTTGGAAGCTACCGGGATTTGATTAAGCATTGTCGTAGAGGATGTCAATACCTTGTTGTTTTCTCTGTTATGTTGCCGTTCTTGTAGGATTTGCTGTCCTTCCATTTGCAGAGTTGATTTCATTAATGTGTAATCTGTTCATTTAAACCAGTTTTTACATAAGTATACATTAAATTTACTTCATTGCGGTTTCTTTATTGGGTAATTTGCTTGAGAAGTTTATTATTGGTTACCTAATTGTTTTACAAAGTATATGCACTGCTCGGTATGAGCAACCAAGAAAGAAAAGCACGAGGATATGAGTAGTCTAAGTCGTACCTCGGTACTTCCATTCCAACTCAATTCGACAATGTGGCATGATTTTATACATGTATGTGGCATGATTTTCAGTTCATATAATAGATGCACATCTACTTTCCTTGGGTAAATCGACCACAGTCTGGAATAAATTCACGAACAAAAATCATTGGGAGTAGGAGAGCATGGTTACGACCTATGTAGTATACTCCACTGGAAAGAACTTTCTAGCGTAATCCTTCTTCCCCTTGATAAACCATCCCTTTGAGAGTTGAATATGAGGTAGACACAATTTTGAGGTGTGGTACCTGTAGCCGTGTCACATGTCTGGTAGAGAAATTACTGGACATGTGGCTTGGCTACAAAAATATTGGAAGGGCGAAATTGGCTCGGGTGAGACGGCGATCAGACCAAATCATGTATTTGAATTCCACATGTGAGCAAGTAGCAAAAGACAGAAATCTGAAAGATGAAATAGATATGAGGCTAGTAGTAGGACACAGTTACAACAACGAATCATTCACTACGGCAAATATCCAATGTTGAACCAAATGTAAATCTAATAAGAATCACGAATGGATCGTGAAAAAATTTCCAGAAGTAAATCATCGCATACTCACATATAAATATTAACTGATTCACTTAATCCACATATGCTCTATGTTTTCTCACCTAGGTTGTTTTGATTATGCTCTATGTTTCATGAGGCGCAAATGAATCTAGATCCAGCTTGCATCTGCTGCTCAAATTTGACACCTGAATTATCCATGCAACATCTAAAAAATGAGCTTAAGAAAAAACAATTTTCTTATCGAAGAATAATATAATCCAAATTATATCTCTCCTATCTAAAAGAAACCATTCGTTCCACATTCTGCCCACCTCTTCGTCACACCCCATCGCGCAGCAAAAAAAAACCTCCCGTAATCACTGGCGGTTCCCCCACGAAGATGGTTCACCTTCCCCGTCTCATATACGTAATCACCGGAGTTTAACTTGGAATTTAGTCAAGTTATAATTATGACGGTGGTTTCACTCAAGTTTCTTTTTAGTCTCAAAATTGTTTTACAAATATATGAACCGCTCGATACGAGCAAGAGCAATTAAAGCACGAGGAAATGTATTATAATTTTGTTATCTTCACAAATTTATTTTAATTTCCTTAATATAGTCGTTTAGTTCTAGTGAGGTATTGATGATCCGGTGAAGTTTCAATTTATTAGATGATTGGCTGGAAAATCGTTTAGTTCTAACGAGGTTTTTAGATGATTCACTTGTAAAATTAGACGACAAGTGTAGACATAGCTTAGTAGTTCCATACCAACTATTTCGTCAATTTAGGACAACAAAAAAAACTTTAACCGCATATTTGTTGGTGATTGTCGGGATACTTTTGTTTGATCAAAAGTTTGTATAGATTTTACTAATATGTTCCATTGAACCGGATGTGAATCTTATAAGAATCATGAATGGATCTTGAATCATAAATGTATAAAGAAAACCATAAGTAAACCATAACCACAAGATGAATGGATCTTGAATTATAAGTCCATACCTTTCGAGCCTTTCACAAATTCAATCACCCAGATTTCGAATCACAAAAATAAATTGTATGTTGTTGGAGATTTTTCAAAGAATTTTTCTTCCCAGAAAATATTCAACAATATGAAAAATATTTCTTTTCAAGAATATTCAACAATTTTTAGAAAGTTTCAAATAATGTTTCATAGTATAAGATTTTCGTTGGAGCTTTTTTCAATGAATATCAATATATCAAACAAGATTTTTTTCATAGAATATACTTTCAAGTTCGAAAGTCACATTTTTCATGAAGTTTTCAGACACATATTTTACTCAAAATTCGAAACTCCACGTAATTTTCAATACTGTTTCATACACATTTTTGTTATACATTCAGATTCGAATTTTCGGATGACATTAATTCAAGATAAAAAAATTCATACACATTTTTCTTACAGAAAATAAATGATTCATAATATTTTTCTACAGTCTTTGAATCCGTGATTCATAATGATGCATAATATTTTTCAACAAATTTCACAGATGTTTTCAATATTACATATAGATTAGTTCATACAAATTTCAATTCACAAAACATCCACACAAGTTCGTCACAACTGCATATACTCATTCACTGATTCAGAATTGATTCACACAGAAAATTATTGATTCACAATTGATTGAGGGTTTTTCAACATCCACACAAGTTCGTCACAACTGCATATAATTTATGCCACCAATCTTAGACAGGATCTGCAATATATATTTCACACGATAAAGATGCATTCTCGCACAACTATGTTGGCCCCCGTACTATCACCAGCGTCCATTTCAGTGAGATCCAACGGCATGCTGTTGGTCAAAGTTTTCACACACATTTGCAGAACGCCCCTTACCTTGTCAGCCTATTACAAGTTCCGAATTTTCTCTCCCCTAAGAGAACCGTACAATAATCCAAAAAGCCTCACAAAATTTGAATTAATAGAATACCCAACAAAATTTTAAATAAACAGAATATTCCAACAAAATTTCCACAACAGTTTCAAAACCATTATAGATTTTAACATAGTTTCACCAAATATCATACTTTATATTTCTTCCAATGAATATGTTAGAGATTTAACATATGTTAGAGATTTTTTCAATGAATATATTTCTTCCAAGAAAATATTCAATAATATGAAAATATTGTTTTTTCAAGAATATTCAGCAACATTTAGAAAAGTTTCAAACAATAATTTCATATAAGTCTTGTTAGAGTCTTTTTCAAGAATTTTTCTTCCACAAAATATCTTCAACAACATTGAAAATATTATTTTTTCCAAGAGTATTCAAAAATATACAGAACAGTTTCAAACTAATTCATATTAGATTTGTTGGAGATTTTTATAATGAATATTTCTCACCATAAAAAGAAATTCGTAACAGTTTCATAATGTACATTTTTATAATGAATATTTCAGAACAGTTTCATACGATTTTTCTCATACTTTCAAATTCGGAAGTCACATATTTCAGAAGTCACATATTTCATAAAGCTTCAGACACATACTTTAATCAAAAATCCAAACTCCATTTAAGTTTCAATACTGTTTCAGACACATTTTTGTTATATATTCAGATTCGAAATTTCAAATGACATTAATTCAAGATAAAAAAAATTCAGATCGCATTTTCATACAATATTAATAGAATCATATTATTTCCACACGACATTCACCACAGAAAATTGAGAGAATTTACATATCCATATTATGTCAACACAACATTAACAGAAAATTCACAGAAGATTCACAGAAGTAAAAATGAATCAGCAAACTTTATACAGGATTTCTGATACACATTCAAATATAATCTTCTGCAATCTACATCTATAGGAAACTGTAAGAAAAAAATCCGTCAATCTTCACTGAAATAAGATACAATCATCAAAGAATAATTGTGAAAAACTAGATCTATAGGAACTCTGGGGATCCATCCACAGAACCTTACCAAGATCCGAAAATAATTAAACAAGATCCAAAAAAAAATCGCAAAATGTTTCATTCATTTTTAGATCTGGTCGCCCCTGTCAAATTCGAAAAGCAGATGCCATCCAAGCTAAATCCAGATGCGAAGCCCGTAGCGGCTCGACCGGCTCCCTGGGCCGTTCGCCTCCTTGCGGTAGAGGTTGGGGATCCAAACATCAGTGAAACATCGAGAAAAAATTCATGAATCTTCACTGAAATGAGATCCAAACATCAGTGAAACATCGAGAAAAAATAGAATAGACAAAATCATTTGCTTGCATGCCTAGATCCAATCTCTACTCGGCCAGATCCATACTAGAAAACACCAGAAAAAATGAAACCAGGTCCAAGGTGCAGGCCAATAAAAATAAACCACTTCACTAACATCTCGACAAGGATTTGCTGTGCATCAACAACTCCTGATTCAATTGCTGTGCATCTACATTGTAGCTCTACATCTAATCAAATCAAAGCATCTACATCTAACGGCGTTGTAGCTCTACATCTAATCAAAGCATCTCGACAAGGATTTGCTGTGCATCAACAACTCCTGATTCAATTGCCAGATTTCAACATACATGAAAAGCTAGACAAAGGATAACCACTACACTGCTGCGCAACAGGAGCATTATTGTGCCTATAAGCGAAATCCATGTACATCATACAAACACACCACCAAGTACTAATCAACCAGATCGTCATCGGCTAGATGGCCCGAGCACACACTACCCAAGGACTCACCTAAACCCACCGAGTGAAGAGGAAATTCAGTGGCAAACCACCAAGTTCAGTTGGAAATTGGAGCGGCACAGCCGGAGCTCCTGCAAAACGGCACAACATTATACATAGAATAATGATAACATGTATTTATTCACAGCAAATGAGAGTGCAAATGGCTAGACACGGTTATTAGTTATTTCCAACACAAGATGGCAAGATGCCAGAATTCATTCATTCACAGCCCAGAATAAAAAACACTTGAACCCAACATGTATGGCAATATGTACACCCAAACCAAACAGAGATCCAGGAGACCGTCCTAAACATCACGAAAGGATCATGACAAAATCCTCGCAAGAGGCTCACTTTGAACCTACATCTAATCAAACAAGCATTTGCTTCTACTTTGTGCATCATCAGCACCACCAGTTGCAACCCCTAGATTAAACATGCATGCAAAAACTAGACAAGGATAAGTGGATAACAACTTTCACTATGTTACGCAAAAGGAGCATTATTGCTCCTATAAGGAAAACATGTACATCATACAAACATGCCACTGAGTACTAAAGACAGAAGATCATCATCGGCTGGAGATTGCCGACAAAAGCTACAGGTTAGCAACTTCTATCAGCATGTCAACTATATTATCATAATTTTATGAACCACTATTTTGGAAACACTTCTGAATATGCGCATCTTGATTTTTTTTTGTCATATATGTATGGCACTGCCATCCGACGTTCCTTATTTACCCAAATCAAGACTTCAATTAGATATTCACAAAGGAAGAATCACATTTTTTTCCGTTATGTTGGATATTATGTACTTAGTTGCTTACTTGCTTACCACAGTGCAGATAGTCCAACAAGTGTATCTCGCTGAGAAATCGCCTTCTGAAGCTGCCTGAGCTTGGAGAAAATTTATTCGCCTGTTGCAAAATCACTCCCAAAACATGCCCTCGCGATTACATCTGCTGAGAAGTTAGTTCCGCATATATCCATCAACATCTATCTCTCTAATCCCTTCTGAACTGTCAAGCATGCTTTCCCATGCTTCCAACAATGGGACAGAAGCTTCCACGATTAGTCCTATCATGGCCTGCAAACATCATTTTTTGCAACTGTAATTTTCTTCTGAAATGCAACTATGACGTATGACCATATTTTCAGGATTCAAACCCATGTTTAACCATTGAATTAAACAAATGACAGCACCTTAATCTTCTCCATGAAGAACTCCGGTGCAATGATCTACCTCTCATAGGCCCATATATCGCCACTAGACATCAAGATGCCTTCGCCAAAGAGTGGTCTGCGAGATTTCAGTACAAAACAAGGCTTCCCGAGCTCTGATGGTGTACAGTGGCTCATGTCCTTGACCATGCCAGGGTCAGAAACATACAGAATCTCCACAGTTCCTGTTGAATAGAGGAACACCGACCCTATGCAAAATTCACAATCCAATAGCATCGCCATAAGAAGAATGGACACACATGAGCAATAAATCATAACAACGTATTCTGAATATTGTTTAGACTAAGAAGAATGGACACACATGAGCAAGATGAGAAAAGAGAGTTCAGATTCAAACCCTAGATTAAAAAACAAGAAATCGAAGAACAAAAACTGCATGCCTAGCAAGATCTAAACAAATGGGAAGAAACTAATGACAAGAATATTGGATGAAATAAAATTTGCCAGACCAAGGACCAGATCGATGCACTGCCGACCCATAAGAATTTAACAACGTATCTTCTTATTTTACCACTGACCAATCCAAGAGAAAAAGACATGAAAAAAGAGACACAAAATCGTATCTTTACAGATAATCGCCAGATCCAAATGACAAAATAGGGCCTAGATCAAGGCCCACCAAGCCAAGATCCGAGCACTCCATGGCCAGATCGGGGACTTCCATGGCCGCCTGCGGTGCTCGGCTCGCGCAGGAGAGGTCGTGGTCGTGGTCGTGGTCGACCGCGGCGGCTGCGGTGTGGAGATGCTCGACGCCGGGCGAGCTACTCCAACTCGCGGAAGAACTCGAGCCATGCGGGGGAAGATGGAGAAGGTTCGAGGTGCGGCACACCGGCAGCCGGCCTTGTCCTTGCTCGGGAAGCCAACATAAGGAGGTGAGCGAGAGGAAGGGGGCGGCGCCACGGCGGTGTGGAACTGAATCGTGCTAGGGTTTGGGTCCGGCTGCCCTTAAATAGTCACTGGAGTGCGGGTTGATTCAACACTTTGTGGAGGTTGAAAATGCAAAAACGTCTCAGACTTTGACTGCGTTGAATCTTGGAGCAACGAACGGCTGTGATAGTACGGGGGGGCCAACCTACTCGTGGAATTTCCGGAGGTGAAGGCCGGTGTCAGCCTCAGCACCAATGAAGTGGTGGAGCTGTGCGAGAGCGTGGCAGCAGCCCAGCGGGTGTCGCTCATGCACAGCTCCATACAGGAGCTGCCACAGTCGGATCACTGGACTTCCCCGAGCAGGCTAGCTCTCCTCATGCTTCAGCACAACTCCGGTTCTTTCCTTGGATCAGCATCTGCTCTAACATACCTTGATCTCTCGCACACTGCACTAGAGGACCTGCCCGAGGAGCTTGGAACGCTTGTCATGCTTGAGTACCTCAACCTATCCTTCACGCCGCTTAAGGCCCTGCCCGGAGGTTTCAGGAATCTCGCGCGACTCAAGCATCTATTCTTTTTTTTTGAAACACAGTACAACGCAAGCGCTCATATACACGCGCATACACTCACCCTATGAACGCACACACGCACACCCTACCCCTATGAGCACCTCCGAGAGACTGAGCCGGCGGATCAGGTCTTGAGATTGACGAAGTCACCACGGGCGCCTCGCTGTCGACGGGAACGTCGCCTCCCACTGAAAGAATATTCCGCCTAAATGAGAAACACCAGCGTCAAACCTGGGGTTTGAACTCTGGTGGGCTGGGGGTACAACCACCCTCCTAACCATCTTGCCACAGGCAAGTTCTCACTCAAGCATCTATTCCTGAAGCACACCTCCCATCTTTCAACCATCCCCGCCGATGTCTTCAGGGGCTTGACGAGCATCCGCGTCATCGACATGTACCCAAGCGGATACATGGATTGGGAGGTGGAGAGCAGCAGCAGCAGCTTCGAGTTCGACCACTTGTATGCATTCATACAGTCCCTCGGCATCACCACCAACTCCATTGTTACGGTGCAAAAGCTCGGCCGTCTGATGAACGTTTGCACCAGGCGCCTCCTCATGACCCGCTTCCACTGCCCCAAAGACGTCACCCTTTGCCCGTCCAACTTCAAGTCCCTAATGGGAAGCATCAGTTTGCTGGAGACGCTGTTAGAGCTGAGCATCACCGAATGCCACACACTGGAGCAGCTGGTGTTGGACGGTGAGGAGGAACAAGATGACCCGGGCACGCACAACAAGAGCTGGTGCCTTCCTAAACTAGTGCATCTCGAGCTCTGTGGGCTCCCCAATCTGGCAGGTATCATATGGCAAAACATGAGCGTCTCTTTCTTCCTGGGAGCGCTTCTCCGTGTCAAGATCCAAAACTGCAGCCGCCTTACAAATGTGACCTGGATCCAAAACTGCTGCGTGACTGCGCCACAATGGAGAGCGTCCTGGTCGTGGATGCCGACCAAGAGGAGCCTCCTACCTTCAAGGATCTCATGACTCTGGTTCTGGTAAACCTGCCAGTGTTAAGCATCATATGCACACAACAGGTTAGCTGGCCTTGTCTTAGGGCCATCGACGTTCAGCGTTGCGACCAACTCAGGGACGTGCCATCTCTTCCAAGAGTTGTGTATCAAACCTCTAGCTTTGCTGCTTATATGTCTGGTCCCTAAGACTATGTATCGTACCTCAATTTCACCAGCTTAAGGGCCTTATTTTAAGGCCGGTTAAAAATGTCGGTTCAATCCTTGAGTAATAAATCTCCGTGTGCTGTATTGTATCTAGTGTCCTAGTTGTCTTTCGAGATTTGTTATTTGTCTTGAGGACATCCAGGTTGGATTGGAAGCTGCGGCAACCTCAGGCGAATGCACATTAAGCAACCTCAGGTCTAGAGTGGGAGTGGAATGGGGACAACAACGCCGAGTTCATGGAGACAAAAGCTGTGTAGATATGCATGCCAATCGACATGGATGCCGGTTCACTCCTATGGGGAATAAAACTTCTGTGTGATGTATTGTGTCGAGGGGGCTAGTTGTCTTTAATACATGTACTATGTGCTTTATGTGCTTGGTATTGTTAATTAATCTTAGTTACTTGTGTATCTCGCTCTCTACATTTATCTTTTCATATAGGTTGCTTCACCAAGCTAAGCATTTAGACAACTTACTTTATCTGCATATGCCTAAATTTCTAAAACAGGATTAAAATTTGTATTAGCATGTTCAACTCCTCCACCTCTAGTCAACATATTTTATCCTTGAATTTTTATCAAACATATGACATTTTTTAAGGGCTTCATTGCGATAAAAGCGGGATGTCGACCGGATGACTATGAGGAGGCCCAAGCAGGTTTCACCGCCGAGGAGGTGCAAACTATGATGGTCAAGTGATCTTATGGCATGACCGATATGATGAAATATAAGATAGCTAATACCATTCAATAATTGTCCCTCGAAACTTCCAAATCTTCAACCGTAGAGGCTGGAAAAGCAGCACCAGCGAGTTCGTCTCACATGTTGTTTGGAGGAACTATCGTAGGGTGAGCACGTAAATCCGGGTAGTTGGGTTGTACGTACATTACATTCAACCAAATGACCTTTCTGTTCATCCAATTCTTGGTTTATGTCAAAGTGCTGACGCAAATAATTTTACCTACAATTGACCTGCCATAATAGAGGACCAACCACCACATGTGCAATGTTCATATTTATTCGCCAAAATGGAAATGCACGACAAATACCAGATTCTACACACATCCCAAACCTTATGTTTGGCTACGGTTTTCTGAGGAAAACCAGCACGGAGACAGAAAAAATTGGGCGGGCCAAGCAAAAAAATTGTACTGCTGGTTCGGTAGATTGAGCTGTCAATACATTGGGTGGCTGCAGCCTTGACTTTGTTGTGTCCGTGCACTGCGTCATGCATGCGCATCACCTCGCCGCTGGAATCTGCATGAGCATGCGCATGCAAAGTCGAGAGCTGAGTTGATTAAGATTTTTTTTTGTCCATCAAAAGGAAGTTCAATCTATATGCAAATCGGGACGAATAACGTCTACACTCGGGACTCCAGATCGGAACGACCCGCCTTTTTACGAATTAGTAAGGAACTGTTTATTTTAGGCAGTGGCAAAATCCTTATAATTTTTAAGAATTGAAAATGTGTGTTGAGTTGTCAGACATTGGAACGATCTGAGTCGTTGATCAAATATTGAACGACTCAAATTTAATATATCCGCAACATGTTTGCTCTTTTAATAATATAAGTATAGATATAGATATATTGTTCGTTTATAAACTTGGTTGCCTAAAATTAATTAAGAACATCAGCCCCACATATTGCTATAACTGACATGATCAAATTAAATGCACGCTTAATTAGCTTAGTGATATTAGCTAAACATTGACAGCTGATACTAGTTTGTATAGTATCAAGGACAACATAGTGGAGGTTACATTGCACTTAATTAATCATAGATGATTTTTATACACTAAACTTAAAGAGCAACTTGTATGTTAGTTGCCTAAAATATACCTCTCATAATGTCTTGATGTCTAATAACAATTGGGCCACTTGTTTTTATATATCTTTGAGGGATGCAAGTTGAAATGCATTATATGAATCTAAGTAGTTTCGAATACAAAATGACAACAGGACAAGACACATCGAAAAATATGTTGATTTAAGTTTGGTTGTGATTAGTTACTGGGGACTTAAATGATGAAACCTCTTTATATATACAGCTTCTCTGAGGACTTTGTAGCTTGTATGAAGCTGATCCAAAAAATTAGAAGTTGGGTATGAAGACTTTGTAGCTTGTATGAAGTCTATCATTATGTAGACTTACTTTTATTATACACATAAGTTAAACAGGTGTGTTAGTTGGCTACACTACTGAGCACGATAGGTAGCTATCAGCGTGATGATTACACTCTTTTCAAGGAAGTAACACAAATTAAAACAAAGGGCACCGAATACAAATTAGGTTGCATTTTCTTTATAAATGGAGCCACATTAGAGAATCAAGTGGGTACAAAACATACCTTTGCAAGAACACGACATCAAAGTCATCAGGATGCATATCACCATCCCATTAGAAAAAATACATATCTTACAAAACTCGCTACAACAAAAGACCCCGACGGATTCCATTTAACGAATTTCAGTGGTATAATTTTTATGGTACATAGCTTATATTTGGTTGATGAAATTTATGGTCAGAAGTTAGAGCCAAATAAGGGGTGGCTTTGTTTACTAAAACGAAGAGCCTATTAATTAGCAATGATGGACTAATGCATGTTGCACTAAGCTTGCATGAATTGTGGTAGGCTGCCCTGTTTATGACTCACTCATAATGAGTTTTCTTAGCCCTCCAATTGGCAAAGATTTTGAAAAGAGCACCATTTAAAATAAGGATCGTACATGTCGCCAATGGATGGAAAGGCAAGACTTCAAGGCAACCAACTACACAAACTATATTAATTTAGGAGAAGAGACCTATCATTGATCGAAATTGTATAGCTTGGTTACACGTCCAAGCCTCACCATTGCATAGTCATTGTTAGCTCAGTTGCATTACCACTCTCACGTTTTACGAACCAAGTCTGAAACTATCGTGTATCTTCCATTGCATAGTCATCGTCCCCTCTGTATCTCGCCCTCTCGGTCCGATTCAAGGGCCCGTTCAAATAGGTTCAATACAATGCTGTTGGTGTCATGAAATTATCTTGTTGGTTAGTGTCGGTAACTATTGTATATATCTTATCCAGCCCATGAAATTCATGGCCAGAAGTTAAGCAAAATAAGAGGGGACCATGTTTAGCAAAACGGAGAGAGTATTAATTAGAAAAGATGGAAAAATGCATTTTGTACAAAGGTTACATAACATGTGGTAGGCTATCCTATTGTTGACTCATATGTAATGAGTTTTCTTACTCTCCAATTGATAAAATTTTCAAAGAGTATCATTGAGAGAAGACTTGTAGATGTGGCCAATGGATGGAATGGCAAGACTTCATGACAACCAACTACACAAGCTATTCATTAGGAAAAGGGACATCCCTCTTCTTGAAATTGTATATATAGCTTGGTTACTCTTCCATGCGTCATCATTGCGTAGTCCTTGTCAGCTCAGTTGCATTTCCACCCCCTTACTTTTGAGATCCACATCTAAAATGATGGGGCTAATTCAAGGGCTCGTTCAAATAGGTCCAATATAGTGCCGTCGGTGACATGAAATTAAGAAACTATCCATCTTATTGGGTAGTTTGAGAAACTATTTTATATATCATATTTTGTTGATGAAATTGATGGTCAGAAGTTTAAGCCAAATAAGAGGCGGCCTTGTTTACCAAAACAGAGAGCCTATTAATTGGCAAAGATGGAATAATGCAAGTTAAACAAAGGTCGCATAACACGTGTTAGGTTACCCTGTTGTTGACTCATTTTTTCTTACCTTCTAATTGGTAATTTTTTTGTAAAGAGTATCATTTGAGAGAAGACTTGTAGAAGTGGCCAAAGGTGGAATGGCAAGACTTCACGCCAAACAACTACACAACCTATTCAATTATGAGAAGAGACCAACCTCTGCCTGAAATGGTATAGCTTGGTTGCTCTTCCATGCGTCATCATTGCATAGTAATTATTAGCTCAGTTGCATTTCCACCCATTACGTGTTGAGAACTACGTCTAATATGATAGGACTGATTCAAGGACCCGCTCAAATAGGTTCAATATAGAGCCACCACTGTCTTAAAATTAAGAAACTATCTTATTGGGTAGTTTGGAAAACTATGTTTATGTGTCATATGTGGTTGATAAAATAGATGGTCAGTAGTTTAAGCCAAATAAGAGGCGCCCTTGATTAATTACGAAAATGGAGAGAGTATTAATTGGCGAAGAAGGAATAATGCATGTTTCCCTAAGGTCGCATGCCATGTGTTAGGTTACCCTGTTTTTGACTCATTCATAATGAGTCTTCTTACCCTCCAATTGGCATTTTTTGTAAAGAGGATCATTTGAGAGAAGACTTGTACTTGTGGCCAATAGATTGCAAGACTTGACAAAAACCATCTACACAAAATATTCATTTATGGGAACACACCAACCTATGCATTAAATTGTATTGCCTAGATACTGTTCTGTGCGTCATCATTGCATAGTTAATGTCAGGTTGGTTGCATTTACACCCCCTCATGTTGTGAGAACCACGTCTAAAACGATGGGGCTGACTCAAGGACTTGTTCAAATAGGTTCAATATAGTGCCGTTTGTGTCATGAAATTAAGAAACTATCTTACTGAGTATTTTGGGAAACTATGTTTATGTATCATATGTCATTGATAAAATAGATGGTAAGTAGTTTAAGCCAAATAAGAGGCGGCCTTGATTACCAAAATGAAAAGAGTATTAATTGGCGAAGATGGAATAATGCATGTTGCACTAAGGTCGCATGACATGTGTTAGGTTACCCTGTTGTTGACTCATTCATAATAATAAGTTTTCTTACCCACCAATTGCCATGTTTTTTTTGGAAAGAGGATCATTTGAGAGAAGACTTGTAGTTGCATTGTGGCTAATGGATGGAAACACTTCACAGAAACCATCCACTTAAAATATTCATTTATGAGAACGCACCAACATATGCTTGAAATTGTATAGCTTGGTTACTCTTCCATGCGTCATCATTGCATAATTATTGTCAGGTTGGTTGCATTTACACCCCCTCACATTTTGAGAACCACGTAAAAAATGATAGGGCTGATTCAAGGACTTGTTCAAATAGGTTCAATATAGTGCCATCAGTGTCATGAAACTAAGAAACTATCTTACTGAGTAGTTTGGGATACTATGTTTATGTATCATATGTGGTTGATAAAATAGATGCTCAGTAGTTTAAGGCCAATAAGAGGCGGCGTTGATTACCAAAATGGACAGAGTATTAATTGGCGAAGATGGAATAATGCGGGTTGCACTAAGGTCGCATGACATGTGTTAGGTTACCCTGTTCTTTACACATTCTTAATGAGTTTTATTACCTTTCAATTGTCATATTTTGTTGTAAAGAGGATAATTTGAGAAAAGACTTGTCTTTGTGGCTAATGGATGGAAAGACTTCACATAAACCATCTACACAAATTATTCATTTATGAGAACACACAAACCTATGCTTGAGCTGTATAGCCTGGTTACTCTTCCATGTGTCATCATTGCATATTCGTTGTCGGGTTGGTTAGATATACACCCCTCACGTTTTGAGAACCACGTCTAAAATGATGGTGCTAATTCAAGGACTTGTTCAAATAGGTTCAATATAGTGCCATAAGTGTCATGAAATTAAGAAACTATCTTATTGGGCAGTTTGGTAAACTTTGTTTATGTATCATATGTGGTTGAGAAAATAGATGGTAAAAAATTTAAGCCAAATGAGAGGCGCCCTTGATTACCAAAATAGAGAGAGTATTAATTGACATAGATAGAATAATGCATGTTGCACTAAGGTCGCATGCCATGTGTTAGGTTACCCTATTTTTGACTCATTCATAATGAGTTTTCTTGCCTTCCAATTGGCAGTTTTTTCTGTAAAGAGGATGATTTGAGAGAAGACTTGTAGTTGTGGCCAATGTGGAAAGACTTCACAGAATCCGTCTACAAAAAATATTCAATTATTAGAACACACCAACCTATGCTTGAATTGTATAGCCTGGATACTCTTTCGTGCGTCATAATTGCATAGTTATTGTTAAGTTGGTTGCATTTACACCCCCTCACGTTCTGAGTACCACGTCTAAAATGATGGGGCTAATTCAAGGACTCGTTCTAATATGTTCAATATAGTGCCGTCAATGTCATGAAGTTAAGAAACTATCTTATTGGTTAGTTTGGGACACTATTTTATATATCATATTTGGTTGATGAAATTGATGGTTAGAAGTTTAAGCCAAATAAGAGGCGGCCTTGTTTACCAAAGCGGAGAGAGTATTATCTGGCACAGATGGAATAATGCATGTTGCACTAAGATCGCATGACATGTGTGTCGTTACTATGTTGGTTACTCGATCATAATAAGCTTTCTTAGCTTCCAATTGGCAAATTTTTTGTAAAGAGAGTATCATTTGAGAGAAGACTTGTAGATGTGGCCAAAGGATGGAATGGCAAGACTTCACGGAAACCAAATACAAAACTTATTCATTTATGAGACGAGACCAACCTCTGCTTGAAATTGTATAACTTGGTTGCTCTTTCATGTGTCACCATTGCATAGCCATTGTCAGCTCAGTTGCATTCCAGCCCTTAAGTTTTGAGAACCACGTCTAATATGATAGGATTGATTCAAACACCCACTCAAATAGGTTCAATATAGTGCCATTTGTGTCATGAAATTAAGAAACTATCTTACTGAGTATTTGGGGAAACTATGTTTATGTATCATATGTGGTTGATAAAATAGATGGTGAGTAGATAAGCCAAATAAGAGGCGTACTTTTTAACCAAAATCGAGAGAGTATTAATTGGCGAAGATGGAATAATTCATATTGCACTAAGGTCGCATGAAATTTGTTAGGTTACCCTGGTGTTGACTCATTCATAATGAGTTTTCTTACCCTCCAATTGGCATGTTTATTTTGTAAACAGGATCATTTGAGAGAAGACTGGTAGTAGTGGCCAATGAATGGAAAGACTTCACAGAAACCATCTAAACAAAATATTCATTTATGAGAACACACGAACCTATGCTTGAAATTATTGTATAGCTTGGTTAGTCTTCCATGCGTCATCATTGCATAGTTATTGTCAGGTTGGTTGCATTTACACCCTCTCACGTTCTGAGAACCACGTCAAAAATGATGGGGCTGATTCAAGGACTTGTTCAAATAGGTTCAATATAGTGCCGCCAGTGTCATGAAATTAAGAAACTATCTTATTAAGTAGTTTGGAAAACAATGTTTATGTATAATATGTGGTTGATAAAATAGATGGTCAGTAGTTTAAGCCAAATAAGAGGCGGCCTTGATTATCCAAATGGAGAGAGTATTAATTGGCGAAGATGGAATAATGCATGTTGTACTAAGGTCGCATGACACATGAGTTAGGTTACCCTATGGTTGACTCATTCATGATGAGTTTCTTACCCTCCAATTGGCATTTTTTTTTTGTAAAGATGATAATTTGAGAGAAGACTTGTAGTTGTGGCCAATGGATGGAAAGACTTCACAGAAACGATCTACACAAATTATTCATTTATGAGAACCCATAACCTATGATTGAATTGTATAGCTTGGTTACTCTTCCATGCATCATTATTGCATATTCATTGTTGGGGTTGGTTGCATTTACACCCCCTCACGTTCTGAGAACCACGTCTAAAATGAGGGGGCTGATTCACGGACTTGTTCAAATAGGTTCAATATAGTGCCATAAGTGTCATGAAATTAAGAAACTATCTTATTGGGTAGTTTGGAAAATTGTGTTTATGCATCATATGTGGTTGATAAAATAGATGGTCATTAGTTTAAGCCAAAGAAGAGGCGCCCTTGATTACCAAAATGGAGAGAGTATTAATTGGCAAAGATGGAATAATGCATGTTGCACTAAGGTCACATGCCATGTGTTAGGTTACCCTGTTGTTGACTCATTCATAAAGAGTTTTCTTACCCTCTAATTGGCATGTTTTTTTTTTGTAAAGAGGATCACTTGAGAGAAGAATTGTAGTTGTGGCCAATGGATGGAAAGACTTCACTAAAACCATCTACACAAAATATTCATTTATGAGAACACACCAACCTATGCTTGAAACTGTATAGCCTAATTACGCTTCCGTGCGTCATCATTTCATAGTCATTGTTAAGTTGGTTGCATTTACAACCCATCACGTTCTGAGAACCACGTCTAAAATGATGGGGCTAATTCAAGGACTCGTTCAAATAGGTTCAATATAGTCCCGTCGTTGTCATGAAATTAAGAAACTATCTTATTGGGTAGTTTGGGTAACTATTTTATATATCATATATATTTGGTTTATGAAATTGATGGTTAGAAGTTCAAGACAAATAAGAGGCGGCCTTGATTACCAAAATGGACAGAGTATTAATTGGCGAAGATGGAATAATGCGGGTTGCACTAAGGTCGCATGACATGTGTTAGGTTACCCTGTTGTTTACACATTCATAATGAGTTTTATTACCCTCCAATTGTCATATTTTGTTGTAAAGAGGATAATTTGAGAAAAGACTTGTCTTTGTGGCTAATGGATGGAAAGACTTCACATAAACCATCTACACAAATTATTCATTTCTGAGAACACACAAACCTATGCTTGAGCTGTATAGCCTGGTTACTCTTCCATGTGTCATCATTGCATATTCGTTGTCGGGTTGGTTAGATATACACCCCTCACGTTTTGAGAACCACGTCTAAAATGATGGTGCTGATTCAAGGACTTGTTCAAATAGGTTCAATATAGTGCCATAAGTGTCATGAAATTAAGAAACTATCTTATTGGGTAGTTTGGTAAACTTTGTTTATGTATCATATGTGGTTGAGAAAATAGATGGTCAATAATTTAAGCCAAATGAGAGGCGCCCTTGATTACCAAAATAGAGAGAGTATTAATTGACAAAGATAGAATAATGCATGTTGCACTAAGGTCGCATGCCATGTGTTAGGTTACCCTATTTTGACTCATTCATAATGAGTTTTCTTACCTTCCAATTGGCAGTTTTTTCTGTAAAGAGGATGATTAGAGAGAAGACTTGTAGTCGTGGCCAATGTGGAAAGACTTCACAGAATCCGTCTACAAAAAATATTCATTTATTAGAACACACCAACCTATGCTTGAATTGTATAGCCTGGATACTCTTTCGTGCGTCATAATTGCATAGTTATTGTTAAGTTGGTTGCATTTACACCCCCTCATGTTCTGAGAACCACGTCTAAAATGATGGGGCTAATTCAAGGACTCGTTCTAATATGTTCAATATAGTGCCGTCAATGTCATGAAGTTAAGAAACTATCTTATTGGTTAGTTTGGGACACTATTTTATATATCATATTTGGTTGATGAAATTGATGGTTAGAAGTTTAAGCCAAATAAGAGGCGGCCTTGTTTACCAAAGCGGAGAGAGTATTAATTGGCACAGATGGAATAATGCATGTTGCACTAAGATCGCATGACATGTGTGTGGTTACTATGTTGGTTACTCGATCATAATAAGCTTTCTTAGCTTCCAATTGGCAATTTTTTTGTAAAGAGAGTATCATTTGAGAGAAGACTTGTAGATGTGGCCAAAGGATAGAATAATGCATGTTGCAGTAAGGTCACATGCCATGTGTTAGGTTACCCTGTTGTTGACTCATTCATAAAGAGTTTTCTTACCCTCTAATTGGCATGTTTTTTTTTTGTAAAGAGGATCACTTGAGAGAAGACTTGTAGTTGTGGCCAATGGATGGTAAGACTTCACTAAAACCATCTACACAAAATATTCATTTATGAGAACACACCAACCTATGCTTGAAACTGTATAGCCTAATTACGCTTCCGTGCGTCATCATGTCATAGTCATTGTTAAGTTGGTTGCATTTACAACCCATCACGTTCTGAGAACCACGTCTAAAATGATGGGGCTAATTCAAGGACTCGTTCAAATAGGTTCAATATAGTCCTGTCGTTGTCATGAAATTAAGAAACTATCTTATTGGGTAGTTTGGGTAACTATTTTATATATCATATATATTTGGTTTATGAAATTGATGGTTAGAAGTTCAAGACAAATAAGAGGCGGCCTTGTTTACCAAAGCGGAGAGAGTATTACTTGGCATAGATAGAATAATGCATGTTGCACCAAGGTCGCATGACATGTGTGAGGTTACTCTTTTGGTTACTCATTCATAATAACCTTTCGTGCCTTCCAATTGGACATTTTTTTGGTAAAGAGTATCATTTGAGAAAAGACTTGTAGATGTGGCCAAAGGAAGGAATGGCAAGACTTCACGGCAACAAACTACATAACCTATTCATTTATGAGAAGATACCAACCTCTACTTGATATTGTATAGCTTGGTTACTCTTCCATGCGTCATCATTGCATAGTCATTGTCAGCTCAGTTGCATTTCCACCCATTACGTGTTGAGAACTACGTCTAATATGATAGAACTGATTCAAGGACCCGCTCAAATAGGTTCAATATAGTGCCACCATTGTCTTAAAACTAAGAAACTATCTTATTGGGTAGTTTGGAAAACTATGTTTATGTGTCATATGTGGTTGATAAAATAGATGGTCAGTAGTTTAAGCCAAATAAGAGGCGCCCTTGATTACGAAAATGGAGAGAGTATTAATTGGCGAAGAAGGAATAATGCATGTTGCACTAAGGTCGCATGCCATGTGTTAGGTTACCCTGTTTTTGACTCATTCATAATGAGTTTTCTTACCCTCCAATTGGCATTTTTTTTGTAAAGAGGATCATTTGAGAGAAGACTTTTAGTTGTGGCCAATGGATTGCAAGACTTCACAAAAACCATCTACACAAAATATACATTTATGGGAACACACCAACCTATGCTTTAAATTGTATTGCCTAGTTACTATTCTGTGCGTCATCATTGCATTGTTAATGTCAGGTTGGTTGCATTTACACCCCTCACGTTGTGAGAACCACGTCTAAAATGATGGGGCTGATTCAAGGACTTGTTCAAATAGGTTCAATATAGTGCCGTTTGTGTCATGAAATTAAGAAACTATCTTACTGAGTATTTTGGGAAACTATGTTTATGTATCATATGTGGTTGATAAAATAGATGGTGAGTAGTTAACCCAAATAAGAGGCGAACGTTTTAACCAAAATCGAGAGAGTATTAATTGGCGAAGATGGAATAATTCATATTGCACTAAGGTCGCATGAAATTTATTAGGTTACCCTGGTGTTGACTCATTCATAATGAGTTTTCTTACCCTCCAGTTGGCCTGTTTTTTTTGCAAAGTGGATCATTTCAGAGAAGACTTGTAGTTGTGGCCAATGGATGGAAAAACTTCACAGAAACCATCTACACAAAATATTCATTTATGAGAACACACCAACCTATGTTTGAAATTATTGTATAGCTTGGTTACTCTTCCATGCGTCATCATTGCATAGTTATTGTCAGGTTGGTTGCATTTACACTCTCTCACGTTCTGAGAACCACGTAAAAAATGATGGGGCTGATTCAAGGACTTGTTCAAATAGGTTCAATATAGTGCCGTCAGTGTCATGAAATTAAGAAACTATCTTATTAAGTATTTTGGAAAACTGTGTTTATGTATAATATGTGGTTGATAAAATAGATGGTCAATAGTTTAAGCCAAATAAGAGGCGGCCTAGATTACCAAAATGGAGAGAGTATTACTTGGCGAAGATGGAATAATGCATGTTGTACTAAGGTCGCATGACATGTGTTAGGTTACCCTATTGTTGACTCATTCATGATGAGTTTTCTTACCCTCCAATTGGCATGTTTTTTTTTAAAGATGATAATTTGAGAGAAGACTTGTAGTTGTGGCCAATGGATGGAAAGACTTCACAAAAATGATCTACACAAATTATTCATTTATGAGAACACAGAACCTATGATTGAATTGTATAGCTTCGTTACTCTTCCATGCATCATTATTGCATATTCATTGTTGGGGTTGGTTGCATTTACAACCCCTCACGTTCTGAGAACCATGTCTAAAATGATGGGGCTGATTCACGGACTTGTTCAAATAGGTTCAATATAGTGCCATATGTGTCATGAAATTAAGAAACTATCTTATTGGGTAGTTTGGAAAATTGTGTTTATGCATCATATGTGGTTGATAAAATAGATAGACATTAGTTTAAGCCAAAGAAGAGGCGCCCTAGATTACCAAAATGGAGAGAGTATAAATTGGCAAAGATGGAATAATGCATGTTGCACTAAGGTCACATGCCATGTGTTAGGTTACCCTGTTGTTGACTCATTCATCAAGTGTTTTCTTACCCTCTAATTGGCATGTTTTTTTGTAAAGAGGATCATTTGAGAGAAGACTTGTAGTTGTCGCCAATGGATCAAAGACTTCACTACAACCATCTACACAAAATATTCATTTATGAGAACACACCAACCTATGCTTGAAACTGTATAGCCTATTTACTCTTTCGTGCGTCATCATTGCATAGTCATCGTTAAGTTGGTTGCATTTACACCCCCTCACGTTCTGAGAACCATGTTTAAAATGATGGGGCTAATTCAAGGACTCGTTCAAATAGGTTCAATATAGTCCCGTCGGTGTCATGAAATTAAGAAACTATCTTATTGGGTAGTTTGGGTAACTATTTTATATATCATATTTGGTTTATGAAATTGATGGTTAGAAGTTTCAGACAAATAAGAGGCGTCCTTGTTTACCAAAGCGGAGAGAGTATTACTTGGCACAGATAGAATAATGCATGTTGCACTATGGTCGCATGACATGTGTGAGGTTACTCTTTTGGTTACTCATTCATAATAAGCTTTTTTGCGTTCCAATTGGACATTTTTTTGTAAAGAGTATCATTTGAGAAAAGATTTGTAGATGTGGCCAAAGGAAGGAATGGAAAGACTTCACGGCAACCAACTACATAACCTATTCATTTATGAGTAGATACCAACCTCTGCTTGATATTGTATAGCTTGGTTACTCTTCCATGCGTCATCATTGCATTGTCATTGTCAGCTCAGTTGCATTTCCAGCCCGTAAGTTTTGAGAACCACGTCTAATATGATAGGGTTGATTCAAGCACCCGCTCAAATAGGTTCAATATAGTGTCATCAGTGTCATGAAAATATGGAACTATCTTATTGGGTAGTTTGGGAAACTATGTTTGTGTAGCGTATGTGGTTGATAAAATAGATGGTGATTAGTTTAAGCCAAATAAGAGGCGACCTTATTTACCAAAATTGAGAGAGTATTGATTGGCGAATATGGAATAATGCATATTTCACTAAGGTCGCATGGAATTTGTTAGGTTACCCTGATGTTGACTCATTCATAATGAGTTTTCTTACACTCCACCAATTTGCATGTTTTGTTTTTGTAAAGAGGACCATTGTGAGATCCTGGCTCAGGGCTTAATAGGATTGATAGGATACTCATATCAACAAGTTGCAACTTCTTTTCCGGAAGCTCATCTGGAAGGAACTCCGAGGTTAAGCGTGCTTGGCCCGGAGCACTCCAAGGATGGGTGACCGACCGGGAACTGGTTCCCGGGTGCGCACGAGTGAGGATAAAGTGTGCAGAAAAGACTAGTGTTGATCTGTGGGGCCAGTCTGGAGATCCTAACGAGCTGCCAGGGGTGATAGGCCCGGCCCGGGGGTGGCCGGGGTGTTACAACCATTTGAGAGTAGTGGCCAATGGATGGAAATACTTCATAGAAACCATCTACATAAGATAATCATTTATGAGAACACACCAACCTATGCTTTAAATTGTGTAGCTTGCACTCTTCCATGTCAGGGCGTCATCATTGCATAGTCATTGTCAGTTTGGTTGCATTTACACCCCCTCACGTTCTGAGAACCACGTCTAAAATGATGGGGCTGATTCAAGTACTAGTTCAAATAGGTTCAATATAGTGCCGTCGGTGTCATGAAATTAAGAAACTATTTTATTGGGTACTTTGGGAACTATGTTTATGTATCATATGTGGTTGATGAAATAGATGGTTAGTAGCTTAAGCCAAATAAGTGGCAACCTTGATTACTCCCTCCGTCCCGGTTTATAAGTCCTCTACGTATTCCTAGGTTGCAAATTTGAACAACATAATATGATATATTTATTATAAAAAAATATTATTAGAAAATGCAGACTTTATATTTTCTAATGGTATAAGTTTTGTTTTATAATATTTATTTATATTAGTTAAATTCATGACCTAGGGATACGTAGAGGACTTATAAACCGGGAAGGAGGGAGTACCAAAATGGAGAGATTATTAATTGGAGAAGATGGAATAATGCATGTTGCACTAAGGTCGCATGACATTTGTTTGGCTACCCTGTTGTTGAATCATTCATAATGAGTTTTCTTACCTTCCACTTGGCATTTTTTTGTAAAGAGGATCACTTGAGAGAAGACTTCTTGTTGTGGCCAATGGAGGGAAATATTTCACGGAAACCATCTACACAAAATATTCATTTATGAGAAGACACCAACCTATGCTTGAAATTGTATAGCCTAGTTACTCTTCCATGCGTCATCATTGCATAGTCATTGTCAAGTTGGTTGCATTAACACCCCCTCACGTTTTGTGAACCACATCTAAATTGATGGGGCTGATGCAAGGACTCGTTCAAATAGGTTCAGTATAGTGCCGTCAGTGTCATGAAATTAAGAAACTATCTTATTGGATAGTTTGGGAAACTATTTTATATATCCTATTTGGTTGATGAAATTGATGGTTAGAAGTTTAAGCCAAATAAGAGGTGGCCTTGTTTAATTACCAAAACAGAGAGAGTATTAACTGGCAAAGATGTAATAATCCATGTTGCACTAAGGTCGCATGACCTGTGTTAGGTTACCCTGTTGTTGACTCATTCATAATAAGTTTTCTTACCTTCCAATTGGCAATTTTTTTGTAAAGAGTATCATTTAGAGAGGACTTAGATGTGGCCAATGGATGGAATCGCAAGACTTCGCAGCAAAAAACTAAACTACCTATTCATTTATGAAAGGAGACCAACCTCAGCTTCAAATTGTATAGCTTGGTTACTCTTCTATGCGTCATCATTGCATAGTCATTGTCAACTAAGTTGCATTTCCACCGTTACGTTTTGAGAACCACGTCTAATATGATAGGGCTGAAGGACCGGCTCAAATAGGTTCAATATAGTGTCATCAGTGCCTTGAAATTACGAAACTATCTTATAGTTTGGGAAACTATTTTTAAATATCATATGTGGTTGATAAAATTGATGGTCAGAAGTTTAATCCAAATAAGAGGCGACCTTTTTTACCAAAAGGGAGGGAGTATTAATTGGCAAAGATGGAATAATGCATGTTGCACTAATGTCGGATAACATGTGTTAGGTTACCCTGTTGTTGTCTAGCTTCCGTGAATAGGATTAGAGGAATTGCCGAAGAGCACACTAGTAAAGATCGTCGAGGAGCTTGCCGGATTTATGATTAACCATTGTATCAAGAAGGGCACAGAGTTCCGTGGTGAATGAGGCTGTAGATATATGTGAGAGTATTAAACCGTCAAACTATGTAAACATTTGACTTGTTCAGGTGTGTAATCATTGTAAGACTATAGCTAGCTAGTGTGTTACAAATATGTGAACTAAACATTGTGCATGACCCTATATATGTTGTATTCAAAACTTTTTATGCATACTATACTGGATTATTCTATATTGCATACGGTTCCAATGCTACTACACTGTATATTGCATACCCTACATTACGTTCCCTACTACTGTGAATAAAAATACTGGAAACGAAAAATAAATTAAATACGGATAATAATTATTCAAAATTATAACTAGCAGCGTGCGGGAAGGATAAGCGTTGCCAGTAAAAATGTACACTAGCAACACGCATTTCGCATACACGTTGCCACTCCTCTTCATACTAGCAACGCTGCATTTCCCACGTTGCCAGTAAAATTACCAGTAGCGCACTACTGGCAACGCGCCACCACACGTTGCCATCGGGCAAATGTGGCACGTTGCCAACAGACTATTCCCTAGTAGTGTCATAATGAGTTTTCCTACCCTCCAATTGGCAATTTATTTGTAAAAAGAGTATCATTTGAGAGAAGACTTGTAGATGTGGGCAATGGATGGAAAGCCTTCACGACAACCAACTACACAAACTATTCATTTATGAGAAGACATCAACCTCTGCTTGAAATTATATAGCCTGGTTACTCTCCAAAGGGTCATCATTGCATAGTTATTGTTAGCTTGGTTGCATTTCCACCCCTCAAGTTTTGAGAAAATATTCTTAAATGAAAGGGCTGATACAAGGGCCCACTCAAATAGGTTCAATATAGTGTCGTCAGTGTCATGAAATTAAGAAACTCTCTTACTCCGTACATTGGGAAACTATTTTATATATCATTTTTGGTTGATAAAATTTACGGTCATAAGTTTAAGCAAAATAAGAGGTGGCCACGTTTACCCAAACGGAGAAGGCCGGTATTAATTGGAAAATATGGAATAATGCATGTTGCACTAAGGTCGCATGACATCTGAGCTTACACTGCTGTTTTATCATTCATAGTGAATTATCATACCTTCCAATTGGCAATTTTTTTTATAAGGAGTATCATTTGTGAGAAGACTTTGTAGTTGTGGCAGATGGATGGAATGGCAAGACTTCACGGAAGCCAACTACCCAAACTATTCACTTATGAGAAGAGACCAACCTCTACTTGAAATTGTATAGCTTGGTTGCTCTTCCATGCATCATCATTGCATAGTCATTGTCAGCTAGGTTGCATTTCCACCCCTCACGTTTTGAGAACCACATATAAAATGATAGGGGTGATTCAAGGTCCCGTTCAATTAGGTTCATATAGTACTATCAGTGTCATGAAACTAAGAAACTGTCTTATTCCGTACTATGGAAACAATGTTATATATCATATTTGGTTATTAAAATTGATGGTCGAAAGTTTAAGCAAAATAAGAGACGGCCTTTGACGAGGTTATACTCTGCGGGTACCCCAGCGTAAGGGTACCTGGTGCACGTGATGGTCAAAGAAGCCCAAGGATTAATCGAAGCCCACGAAGAAAGGCCTAAGACGAAGAGTGCTTTCCAAGTTAGATCAAGTTATAGTCGGTTAAGACTTTCCATACATGTAACCTTGGTCGGTTATATTTCCCGAGACCCAGCCTCCTATATAAAGGCTGGGAGGGTGATCGATCAGGGCAAGCAAAACCATAGCCACCAGAACCCCGGTGAGATCAACAGCTCGCCGGACCTTTGTAACCTTCATATCCACATAATCAATACAGACAAGCAGGACGTAGGGGTTTTACCTCACTCGAGGGCCCTGAACCTGGGTAAATCCCGCTTGTCAGCCGTCGATTCCACCAATACTACGCGTTCTCTACCACATAATCAACCCTAGGTATAGCAACCATGGGACTTGCAGAGGACACCCCTCGTCAATTGGCGCCGTCTGTGGGAAGAGGTAGTATTGGGCTCACGGTTTCGCCGGTTTCATCATCAAGCGGCCACCCGCCGATCGCATCTGCACAAGGTAACTCACCTACTACATCACCAAAAATCAAATCACCGACCACCGCTGCAAACGGCAACTCGCCGGCAAGATCGACCAGCATCAATTCAAAAAGCGATCACTCGCCAAAATCTCCAAGGAGTCTCACGCCGCACTCGATGGAGGCTCAACAAGCCTTTGCTGGACTCGAATCAGGTTTGGATATTACAGTTGGAAAATTTAACTTCTTTGTCGATAAAGATGGTGTGCAGGACCTATTAGATCCACTCGACACGGAGACACTCGACAACGCTTCGACTGCAACACCATCCATCTTGGCGGCAGCATCATCACAGATCGTCCGATCCAATCGCCAAGTGACTCTGCAACATCCATGAACTCGCAAGAGTTCCGTGACGAGGTGGCAAAAAGATTTGGAAGAAGCGAGATCGAATCTACATACCACCCAAACAACTCAATCGAGTCACTCGACGACATCGTCGACTGCAACAACGTCGCGGGGAGCCAAGAGAACATAGATGACAACATATACCTCGCCGATCTCAACGGCCCAGAAATCCTTGCCAGCCACGAGATATTCACCTGCGACGCAGACAGCCTGGACAAAGCACTCGAAGATATACTCGATTACGGCAGAAATCCAAGCAAGCAAAGCAACTCTAACATGAGCCTGGATGACGACGCCGAATCCATAATGCGCATTAGCAACACATGGGTAGAAGATCGGGTGGTACCGTATCAGGTATACACCGCGAGTACAGCTGAAACGTCAGCGGCTGCAACGTGCCGTCGACCTACAGAGTACCCTTGCATAGTCACCATGCCTGACGAAACAACAACGCTGACCATCACCGCAGAGATGGCGGAAAAAGTGAGCAAAATAATCGAAAGCTGCACAATGCTACCAGCAAACGCAACTCCGGAAGAGGTATTGACCTTACAATACTTCCAGTGGCAAGAATCGATACGGTTGAAGAACTACCGAGCAGTACTCGAAGAACGCAAAAAGCAAGCCAGCATGTCGAGTGTTCGGCGAAGAGCATTATCTATGAGTTCAACAGGCAGAAACGACCCCGCGAATAGGTCACGATTCATAAACCTCGGAGACGCAGATCGTGCAGCGGTGATGACTCCCAAGTGCAGGAGATCAATTGTATTACCTTTCAATTAGAAAAGGTTGTCGAACCCACGAGGAGCTGAAGGTATTGGTTAGCAAGATTGATAAATAAAACAATAAAAGATGCAAGTGTTTTTGGTATTTTTGGTTGTATAGTTGCAAAGCAGATAACAGATAGTAGCAAGTGAAAGCTCTCAAAGAGAGAAAGCCCAATCCTCTTATGTGGCAAGAGGACAAGCTCAAGTGATGTGTAACTTATATGTGGCAAATGTTCCCGAGGGCGGCATGGATATTGCTAGGCATAGAGATTTATTAAACAACACGTTGAATATCTTGTCAAGTTTTAATCTTCTTTGGACGGAGCCATAATTAGGTATAGCTAAATAAATAAACTACAACCCCTTATGATGGATCATGTGGCCAAGTAAATGACTGCACAAGAATTATTAAGACATAAAGTCCCACCATAGCATTACACTCTAAGGTCCCCGATACTAATACCCTCATAATATAACTTCATGACTCGGTCTCAGGTTTACATGTCCTCCCAAGTCTCCCTCAATTCATTATACTACGGTGTTCTCCTATGAGCCCATATAGGTGAAGTGTTGTGCAGTCGACGTTCGCACAACACCATCATAGAATCACATAAAAGATAAACTCTTGACAAAATACCAACACATGTCATATATAAATCATTGCCAATTCATCCTATGCCCTCAGGAACATACGGGAACTACTCACAACGTGCGAACATGATGATATTCAGTGGCATAAGTGGTACAACACAATCTGAAAATATAATCTCACCCTCGAACAATGACAAGTAGCCAATCATACACAGGTAGAATAGCACTTAAACAATAGCTAGGGTTCGAACAATCTCAAACTATGAGGGGGATGAAGTGGATCACGAAGATGGTGATGGAGATGGTGCTGGTCTTGACGTTGGTGTTGATGGAGACTCCGGAGGGGGGATGGAGGAGCCTTCCGGAGGTGATTCCGGCAGCGTTTCCCCCCTCCGATCTTCTCCGGCGGCAGCCTTCTGTCTTCTGTTTCGTGTGTTTTGTGTTTCTCCGCCGCCTCCTTTCGCGAAACGCCAGGGGACCTTTTTTATAGGCGTTTTTAGGTCAAGACGGAGTCGGTGGACGAAAATCGACGGCCACGGAGCTCCGAGGTGGAAACGAGCTGGGCCCACGCGGCCATGTACTTTAGGCCGCGTGGGACCCTCCCATTTCCAGCCTGTTGGGCTTCTGGTCTTCAATTTAAGCCCATTGCGTTCGTCTCGAAAATTCTGAACCGTGCTCTTTGACCTTGCCCTTTTTGGAGTCCCGAAGCTCCCGGAAAGTCTGAAACACTAAAAAAACGTTTTCTGGAAAAACAGGGTTAATTCCAAATAAATGGGAAAACTATGAAGTATTCCCAAAATCATTATAAAACATTGATATAACCCTTATATGATGCAAATATGATTGGAATATAAGCAATTAAAGTGCAAAGTTCATGTATGCATTTTACATGCATCAACATCCCCAAGCTTAATCCATGCTCGTCCTCGAGTATGAAGATGATAAAACTAACATGGACTTTGCAATTTAATACTTAACAATGAATATCAAAGATGATTACTATTGCTACATATAGTCAAATGATTCATTCTTAAAAGGAGTAGCAATATGCAAGATAGTTTATGAAGTGATATCAAGTATTCAATGCAAGGATGTTCAATGATAGTTCACAAAGTGTAACATAAAGATAGTAGTATGGACATTCTTACTTTTGCATACATGTGGTCATAGAGTGATGATGAAAATCTGAATATGTTTGGTGGACACTTTGGAAAGATGAATAAGTGAGTAGAGGTAAAGCATGCATAAGTTTCATCTAACCTCCAAACTCTCCTACTTAAGTTAATGATTGCAATGTGGTAATACTTGGTGTCAAGCTCTCATTCCCCTATCATAGCATCTTGAATGATTATAGTTTAATGTGAGAGCAAATATGAGTAGTGTGCTTGACAAAGTAAAGGTTGGATGTCTCATGCCCCTTGAATACAAGTACCTACACCATGATTACTCAACTTAGGAAACAAAGCAAGTTCAAGTTATATATCATTGTAAGTAATAATAGTATCATCAAGAGCGTCAACTGGGGTACCTCTTGTCCCAGGATATGGAACAAGCCCATATCAAAATGACAAGACAAACAAACAAGATGAAAAACCTCAACACCCTTTTTATTTACCATTGGAATAGCTTTTTATTGTAAGGTGTGTCATAGATAATTCACCATAGCATGTAAGTAAATTTCCACCATGAATAATGCATGGCTTAGATTAGCGGCCCAGGCGTCTCTCTAACCATTTATACAAACTCATTTAAACTACTTCATTTCCACCTCATTTCACCATGATAGGCATCCATAAACAAAAGTACATGATATCAACTAAATGAGATGAAGGAGCATGTTGAAAGCTTTGCATGTGACAGCACATATGGGCTAACTCCCAACCTCGAACATTTATCAAGCCACTAGCATCATAATCTTAATCACAATGGGTCATGTTTTATTTATTGCAATGATAGTAAAATGTGCATCAAGTTCGTGAGAGCTATATAACCAACTTTTCCCATGGCAATCAATAACATAATCATTTTCATTCAGAGGTATAGATAACACAAATATCATGATGAACATACTCGGAATAGCATATAGCTAGTAGGTAGATATGGTGGACTCACTGGAATAACTTTGGTTGAAGGTGTTGGAAACAAGTTTTGACTTGTTGGAATGTTTGGGCTAGCAAAAGGGAGAAAGTTGACCATCTAGATGCATGCATGAGTGTCCATAGAACTAACTAATCCATGTTAAACCAAGTAAAATAACAATCAGCACCAAAACATGAATAAGTTATAGCTCTTCAAAAAGGATTTGCAAACTATTACTCATAAACAAGCTCATGAATCATGCAACTATATGTATCATTAAAAATCAACTCAAACATCCCTTTTCCCAATCTTATAAAAGCATCCAACATATTTCAACCCATATTTCCAGTAGCTCTCTCATATATAAATGATAGTGTGGTGGTCTCTCAAGACTCAAACAAAAACAAAAACGACGCTCCAAGTTTATGCGATAAAGTGTTTCGATCGAAAAACAGAAGTTGGACGTGTGCAAACCGAGAGTGTGTAGGTCCAGCGGGGTTGTCTTCACATCCCCAAGCTTATGGTCTTCACCATCCTTGGATAGCTCTTGGTGCATCTCCTCCAATCCCTGTGAAAAAACTTCAAAACACCGTTTCTCCCATCTCTTTTCTGTGGGGTGCATTAATAGTGATAAACAAATAGGTTTCTTGCTGCATATAATCCTTGAACAAAAATTCATATGAGATGTCCAGAAAGTGTATAATGTTGTATGCCTACTCATAAACTCAATTGGATCAAAAAGATTCAACTTAAAAGCTCAAAGCATGCATCAAACAAAATGGGACAGAATCTGTCCAGAAAAACAGCAGCAGCAAAACGTATTTTTCTACCCTACCAAACTTTCTCGAAAAATTCCGAAAAAATTCATGCATACAGAGGATGAAAAGTTGCAACTACAGTTCAAATATGAGCTCATTCGGAGTTACAGAATAAGAATTAAAAATCATACCGTGCACTGATTCGTGCAGGAATAAAATCTCCGAACGCTATAAGCAACTTTTCAAGACCAAAATGGGTAAAACTTGGCACTTTATTAAAAACTCCAGAAACTAACTAGACACAAAATCTCTTGTTACAGCAAGAGGACACAAAGAAAAATCACACACAAAAATAACCGGGTTGCCTCCCGCAAAGCGCTTTCTTTATAGCCATATAGCTAGGCTTCTTACTTGTTGTTTATCGAAGATGAAGCTCATGAGGGAGCTTGAATGATGTTCCCCTCTTCCTTGGGAAGTGTTCCATGCATAATACCAGGGTCCCATGGTGCTCTCAAACCGATCAAAATAATAGTCAAGTTGAAACCTAGTTGAGAGAAACACAAAACACCAACGTAATAACAACGAAGTCTAACTTTTTTCTATGCATTGGCATTTTGTATATGAATGAAGTTTTCCAATGCATATTAACAATAGTTACTTGCAGCCCATAATTATTAGTAGCATAAAGAGGGTTCTTATCACCTCCTCTTTCATAATAGTTGCAAGTAGTAGAAGTGTATTCAACCATATAACCAATAGAATCTTCCAACTTAGATAATTTGGGAACATAAGAGGATCATTAAATTTATTTGGAATTCATTAGCATGCTTCCCTCTTTCAAAATAGTTGTTAAGATCAATATCAAGTTTAATATCATGGTTGCAACAAAGATTTGGAATTAGAGATAATTGCAAACCACATAAGTATTTCTCAACATAAGCAAACTTCTCCTCTATGGTGTTATTAGGAGAATTCAGGAACAATGTAGGACTCTCATGAGTGAGAGTATTGTCACAAACAGCAAGTATATCATTTTTATCCTCACATAAAGTAGTAACAACTTCCAAACGTGTAGGATTATCAACAAGCATAGGATCATCATCTAAAGCATTATCATATAGCTCATTTAAGCAACACTCCTCATTATCATCAATAAGTTTACTAACAAAAGGTTTTTGAGTTTGAGTGTTACTATCATATGTCGATGGTGAAGTTGGGGGATCCAACTCTTCATTCTCCAGTTGTTCATCTTTTTCAGCATCTTCTTGAGATTGCATGGGCATCCCCAAGCTTAGGTTTTTATCCTCTTCTTCACATTCTTCCTCTTCCAAGCTTATGTGTTCATCATCTTCTTCCTGCAAAATATTAGTACTTTCTTTGGGAGTAAAATATTTAAGAAAAACCTCCCTCAAAATACTCCAATCAGTTTTCACTTCTTCATCCAAAGACATGTACCAATCACGAGCATTACCAGATAAAGACAAATATAATAGCTTCCTTTTTATTTGATCATCAGAAATACCAGGAAGCCTAAATAAACCACATATTTCATCAATTGTTTCTATGTGTTCACATGCAGACTTAATTCCATCCCCTGTGAATGGATTTTTCATAACTCTTTTAACATGACCAGTGGGAATTTTAAATCCCACTTTAGGTACCTCAGACACAGTAGTTTCAACCACCTTTGCAGTAGTGGCATAAGCACTTTCATATAGAGCAAGATGCAGCGAGGCACGATTCATAAATGCCATAGTAACAATGAGATAAAACAGCTTTCAAGTTTCCTTACCAAACTTCTTACCAATAGCGCTACGCTCCCCGGCAACGGCGCCAGAAAAGTATCTTGATGACTCCCAAGTGCAGGAGATCAATTGTAGTACCTTTCAATTAGAAAAGGTTGTCGAACCCACGAGGAGCTGAAGGTATTGGTTAGCAAGATTGATAAATAAAACAATAAAAGATGCAAGTGTTTTTGGTATTTTTGGTTGTATAGTTGCAAAGCAGATAACAGATAGTAGCAAGTGAAAGCTCTCAAAGAGAGAAAGCCCAATCCTCTTATGTGGCAAGAGGACAAGCTCAAGTGATGTGTAACTTATATGTGGCAAATGTTCCCGAGGGCGGCATGGATATTGCTAGGCATAGAGATTTATTAAACAACACGTTGAATATCTTGTCAAGTTTTAATCTTCTTTGGACGGAGCCATAATTAGGTATAGCTAAATAAATAAACTACAACCCCTTATGATGGATCATGTGGCCAAGTAAATGACTGCACAAGAATTATTAAGACATAAAGTCCCACCATAGCATTACACTCTAAGGTCCCCGATACTAATACCCTCATAATATAACTTCATGACTCGGTCTCAGGTTTACATGTCCTCCCAAGTCTCCCTCAATTCATTATACTACGGTGTTCTCCTATGAGCCCATATAGGTGAAGTGTTGTGCAGTCGACGTTCGCACAACACCATCATAGAATCACATAAAAGATAAACTCTTGACAAAATACCAACACATGTCATATATAAATCATTGCCAATTCATCCTATGCCCTCAGGAACATACGGGAACTACTCACAACGTGCGAACATGATGATATTCAGTGGCATAAGTGGTACAACACAATCTGAAAATATAATCTCACCCTCGAACAATGACAAGTAGCCAATCATACACAGGTAGAATAGCACTTAAACAATAGCTAGGGTTCGAACAATCTCAAACTATGAGGGGGATGAAGTGGATCACGAAGATGGTGATGGAGATGGTGCTGGTCTTGACGTTGGTGTTGATGGAGACTCCGGAGGGGGATGGAGGAGCCTTCCGGAGGTGATTCCGGCAGCGTTTCCCCCCTCCGATCTTCTCCGGCGGCAGCCTTCTGTCTTCTGTTTCGTGTTTTGTGTTTCTCCGCCGCCTCCTTTCGCGAAACGCCAGGGGACCTTTTTTATAGGCGTTTTTAGGTCAAGACGGAGTCGGTGGACAAAATCGACGGCCACGGAGCTCCGAGGTGGAAACGAGCTGGGCCCACGCGGCCATGTACTTTAGGCCGCGTGGGACCCTCCCATTTCCAGCCTGTTGGGCTCTGGTCTTCAATTTAAGCCCATTGCGTTCGTCTCGAAAATTCTGAACCGTGCTCTTTGACCTTGCCCTTTTTGGAGTCCCGAAGCTCCCGGAAAGTCTGAAACACTAAAAAAACGTTTTCTGGAAAAACAGGGTTAATTCCAAATAAATGGGAAAACTATGAAGTATTCCCAAAATCATTATAAAACATTGGTATAACCCTTATATGATGCAAATATGATTGGAATACAAGCAATTAAAGTGCAAAGTTCATGTATGCATTTTACATGCATCAACATCCCCAAGCTTAATCCATGCTCGTCCTCGAGTATGAAGATGATAAAACTAACATGGACTTTGCAATTTAATACTTAACAATGAATATCAAAGATGATTACTATTGCTACATATAGTCAAATGATTCATTCTTAAAAGGAGTAGCAATATGCAAGATAATTTATGAAGTGATATCGAGTATTCAATGCAAGGATGTTCAATGATAGTTCACAAAGTGTAACATAACAGATAGTAGCATGGACATTCTTACTTTTGCATACATGTGGTCCATAGAGTGATGATGAAAATCTGAATATGTTTGGTGGACACTTTGGAAAGATGAATAAGTGAGTAGAGGTAAAGCATGCATAAGTTTCATCTAACCTTCAAACTCTCCTACTTAAGTTAATGATTGCAATGTGGTAATACTTGGTGTCAAGCTCTCATTCCCCTATCATAGCATCTTGAATGATTAAAGTTTAATGTGAGAGCAAATATGAGTAGTGTGCTTGACAAAGTAAAGGTTGGATGTCTCATTCCCCTTGAATACAAGTACCTACACCATGATTACTCAACTTAGGAAACAAAGCAAGTTCAAGTTATATATCATTGTAAGTAATATTAGTATCATCAAGAGCGTCAACTGGGGTACCTCTTGTCACAGGATATGGAACAAGCCCATATCAAAATGACACGACAAACAAACAAGATGAAAAACCTCAACACCCTTTTTATTTACCATTGGAATAGCTTTTTATTGTAAGGTGTGTCATAGATAATTCACCATAGCATGTAAGTAAATTTCCACCATGAATAATGCATGGCTTAGATTAGCGGCCCAGGTGTCTCTCTAACCATTTATACAAACTCATTTGAACTACTTCATTTCCACCTCATTTCACCATGATAGGCATCCATAAACAAAAGTACATGATATCAACTAAATGAGATGAAGGAGCATGTTGAAAGCTTTGCATGTGACAGCACATATGGGCTAACTCCCAACCTTGAACATTTATCAAGCCACTAGCATCATAATCTTAATCACAATGGGTCATGTTTTATTTATTACAATGATAGTAAAATGTGCATCAAGTTCGTGAGAGCTATATAACCAACTTTTCCCATGGTAATCAATAACATAATCATTTTCATTCAGAGGTATAGATAACACAAATATCATGATGAACATACTCGGAATAGCATATAGCTCGTAGGTAGATATGGTGGACTCACTGGAATAACTTTGGTTGAAGGTGTTGGAAACAAGTTTTGACTCGTAGGTAGATATGGTGGACCACACTCGATTTGGAGCAGTGAGCTGGGAGATATGGATCGATGTCACTCCTGGCCATGCCCAGGGTGGTGATCACCTCTGGCCGCACAGTGCCGTCGGCGCCGCCAGGTGTTCGTCGCCTGAGCACGGCCCCCCAGCCGCTCCCGAGCCCTCCCTGGCCACCTCCACCTCCCCCATGCTCCTCCAGCCGCCCCACGACGCCGGCAAGCCCTCCGCCGCAAGGCTCCAAGCACACGGCGACGCGCCGCGCCGCACTGTGGCCGCCAGATGTCGATCAACGTCGTGCCGCTCCCCGCTGCTTCCCGTGCCCCCCCTTGCTCCTCCAACACCCACATGACCTCCAGCCAGCACGCGTCGCTCCCCAGGCCTCCTCCGCAAGCGTCGGAGAAGCTAGAAGACGCGCCGCCCGGAGCAGTGCCGCCATGGCCCCGCTTGCCAGCCGCTCCACCGCACCCTCCCGTGCCTATCCACCCATCCTGTGAGCTCGTGATGCTCAACGACGCCCGCAGCCGCCACCCGCTTCGCGACGCGCCGCGCAGAACAGTCACAGCGAACAGCAACCTCCACCACCGTCGCACCAATAATGGCGACCACCTCGGGGAGCTATTTATAGACCACCCCAGCACCGCTAGACCACCGCACCACCTCCCTCGATCCCCCAAGCCCCCTCCCACGCAGTATCGAAGCCAGAGGAGCTCCCCTTCGCCGGATTCGAGCTGCCCACCGCCGCACGGCCTCCGCTCAAATTCTTCCCCGTAGAAGCTCCTCCGTCCAATTCCTCACACCCACAGCCTCTCTAGACCATGGCGAATCTCTAGATATCATCGCCGGAGCAAGCCGTGGCCGGAATCGTCGAATCCATCGTCGACAGATCGCCGGAGCCGCGGCCGTGCAAGCTCTGCTCACCCCCGACCTTCCCAGCAAGCGCAAGTTCGCCGACGAGCTGCGGACCGCCTCCCCGAGCCTCCCCGCACCCTCCCCCTCCCCTCTCCCGTGCCCTAGCCGCCGCGGATCGACGCCGGTAAGTTCGCCGGAGCACCGCCGGAGCCATTCTGTTTTTTTCCGCGCGGTGGAGAAGAAAACGGTTCGGGTTATGAGTCACTGACCAGTGGGTCCCACTGGTCAGGTTTTTAAACATTTCTCTGAAACGTTTTCCTGTTTTAATTTTCTGTTGAAAAAGGGCAGAAATTAAACCAAACTTTGAATTGCAATATCTCTCTGAAAAATGGTCAGAAAAATATGAAACCAATATTTTTGGCTTTGTTTGAATTTTCTCTTTCAAATGACACCAGAAAAGAATTATTTGGAATTTATTTTTTGGGCATTTATTTAAATGACCTAGAGGGACGATTGATGCATGTTTGTCTTGTTTCAATAGATTCAAACCTCTCCGACGGAGTAGAAGTTGATCCCGAACCCGAAGGCAAGCCACCAACTCAATTTCAAACTTGGTCGAACTTAGGAAATATTTTGACTATTGAATTAATATCTGTTGCACCTCACATGCCATATTGCATTTTAAATTGTTGCACTACCTTATAGCTGCTTATCTGTGCATCACTCCCGTTCCCTAGACAATGGCCGGAGGAACCGCCTCAGTCGAAGGAATGGGGGAAATATTACAACTGTGCGTCTCGCGCTTGCGGGGCTTTGTTTGCTTTTTCCTCTTCGCCGAGGTGAGGAGCGGACGAATGTCGTCTTATGATCCTCGGAGTTGGGGTCATTTGCCAAAAGAGTTATTTGCTTCTTGTCCCTCCGTCAAACGTGGTTGGCGTAAGCCACCTGGACTGCGACGCTTGGGAGCTGACTTTCCATTTGGTTCTTTTTGCCGAGATTGCTGACACCACGTCGAGATAACCCTCGAGTGGAATGGATGCTCTCTAATTCTTATGAGTGCTTTTCGGTTCATTCTTCACGGTGACCACCGGCTGGAGGAACCGCCACGGTTATCCGTTTGAAACACTATGTTATTTATTCTGTGAGCACTAACCCCTGGTGACACCGGCCGGAGGGACCGCCATAGTCACCGGGTATTATTATTGTTATATTACTTGCAAGTGATATGTTTATTCTGTGCTGTTATTGTTATATGGTTACCTTGTGTTACTTTGTTAATGTTGATGTCTGTAATCAAAGAAAATGACTAAGAAGATAATCACCTCCCTCGACTAGATTGAGTCACATAGTGCCACTCACCAAACACAACTAGCACAACCATGCGTCGTCCGTGTGGGCGGACCATGGCCGGGTATTTTATCAGCCTCCTTTGATGCCACCTCTTTGGCAAGTCTAGTCGGTTACCATAGTTGGCGGGGCTAGGCTTGCGAAGGTTCCGGAGCTAGGCGTCGCTCATGGGTTGGGGACGTGCCGGATTCACTTCTGCATAAGGCATAGAGTTATGTCGGTGGCTATACAGGGAGTGTCTTGGTAGAGTAAACGTCTGTGGAAGTACGGGTTTGTGCTGCCGCCACGGTTGGTTCTAGTACTTCGGTACCGGCGGTACAAGCCTAGACTTCAGCGTGTGGATAAAAGTTGCAACCTCTTGAGAGTGTAAATCTGGATGTCTAGCCTTGTCCCTGGGTTATGGGACGTTGTTTGGGTCAAGTCACGCTATGAGTCAGTCCTGTCGAATATGGAGAAATAATGAATGTGAAACCCAACCCCAAAGCCAGAGTTGGCTGGAAATGGTAGCCATAGTTGGCTGGAATGACAGCCAGAGTTGGCTAGAGAAAAAGCCATAGTTGGCTAGAATTAAGCCAGAGTTGGCTAGAGGCTTGAAAACCTAGATGTTGTTGGATGAGAAACGTGATCTCACTCCAGCAACCACGGAACTTCCCTACCAAGGTAAGTAGGTAAGTTTTGTCCAACCGTTAAGCTTGGACTCCCCCTCGCAACCAAACTCATGCCATGTTACTTTCCGAACCATGCCATGCCATATAGATAGACCTTGTTTGCTTTTGGGCTGATGTCTTGCGAGTACTTCAAGTACTTACCTGGCTTTTCATGTGGCCAGACCCTGCTGAAACCGTCGCCGAGTACCCGCTCTATGAGAACTAGGAACCCGTGTCCCAGGCAGGACCCTGTGGAATAAGGCCGCTCTCGCCACGCTACTATCTTCGCTTCCGCTACGACTTCCGCTAGAGGCTCGATGTTAGAAAAATAATGTACATACTGTTGTGTGCGCCTGTTGCGCAAGAGCTGGAGCCTCACCCGTGTTGTAACCTTGTATTTGTTCGAACTCGAAGCCTTATCAATATATTTGGTTTTGCCTTTGTTTATCAAGCAGTCATATATCCAGTGTTTCTGGGACTGGTATATGGGGTAACTCGATCATCTGGATCGGGGTGCCACAGAAGGACACCGGATATGAGCATAAAAAAATCGTACCGGCCACGTTTGAAAATTTAATCATGGTCGTTCTTTTTTAGTTGATTTGGCCTAGCTAATCCACACCGTTGGTTGTTTGTTGTTTTAATAATATAACAGATAGCTTTTGAATAGTTTAAAGGTAGCACATGAACTATTTACTTGGAATGGCAGGAAATACCACATAATAGGTAGTTATGGTGGACACAAATGACATAGGTTTTGGCTCAAGGTTTTGGATGCACGAGAAGCATTCACTCTCAGTACAGAGTTTAGGCTAGCAAGGTTGTTTGAAGCAAACACAAGTATAAACTGGTACAGCAAGACTTACATGAAAACAAATTGCAAGCATTATAAGACTCTACACCGTCTTCCTTGTTACTCAAACACTTTTACCAGAAAATATTTAGACCTTAGAGATACCAAACATGCAAACCAAATTTCAACAAGCTCTACGGTAGTTCTTCACTAATAGGTTTTAACTACATGATTCAAGAGCTTAAACATGATCTACTTGAGAGCTCAAAACAATTGCCAAGTATCAAATTATTCACGACAATGATCTACAAGAATAAGTATGTCTTTTCAACATACCATCTACCACATGCAGCATTTTCTGTTTCCAACCAAACACCAATTAATTTATTTCAACGAAAAACTCTCCAAATAATTTATGAAGTAAACAAGAGAGTACTTCTCTACAAGAACTAACAGCTCTGAAAAAGAGATGCATGAAAAACAGGAGCTAAAAGCATTATAGTAGCTAGACAAGAATACTCAACAAATATAAGCGAAAAATACGAGTATTCATATGAAAAAGCGGAGCGTGTCTCTCTCCCACACAAGAATGCTAGGATCCAATTTATTCAGAAAATGAAAATAACAAAGCAAAAATAAAAACACACAGACGCTCCAAGTAAAGCACATAAGATGTGAAAGAATTAAAATATAGTTTCACTAGAGATGACCTGATAAGTTGTTGATGAAGAAGGGGATGCCTTGGGGCATCCCCAAGCTTAGACGCTTGAGTCTTCTTGAAATATGCTTGGTTGACCCACGGGGGCATCCCCAAGCTTAGGCTTTTCACTCTTCTTGATCATATTGTATCATCCTCCTCTCTTGATCCTTGAAAACTTCCTTCACACCAAACTCAAAGTAATTCTCATTAGAGGGTTAGTGCATAATCAAAAATTCACATGTTCTGCAAGGACACAATCATCACCAATACTTCTGGACATTATCTACAGCCACTGAAATTTTGTGGAGCAAAGAAATCCACTCAAACACAGTAAAAGAGAGAATGCATAATAAAAGGCAGAATCTGTCAAAACAGAACAGTCCGTAAAGACGAATTTTTTCGAGGCATTTAAGTTGCTCACATCAGAAAACTTAAAACTAATGAAAGTTGCGTACATATCTGAGGATCATGCATGAATTTTTTCAGAATTTTTCAATTTTTATGGAATTAATACATCTCAAAACGGTGGACAGCAAAAATCTGTCCCTGCGCAGAAATCGAAATCTAGTATCAACTTTCTATTAGAGACTTTATTTGGCACAACAATGCAAGAAAATAAAGATACAAAGGCCTTGCTATAGAAGTAACCAGTACCTTGACTCAAAATTAAAAGAAAAATTACAGAAATAAAACAATGGGTTGTCTCCCATAAGCGCTTTTCTTTAACGCCTTTCAGCTAGGCGCAGAAAGTGAAAATCAAGTGTTTCCAAGTGAAGAAGCATCAACATCATAATGTGTTCTAATAATAGAATCAAAAGGTAGCTTCATTCTTTTTCTAGGGAAGTGTTCCATACCTTTCTTAAGTGGGAATTGGTACCTAATGTTTCCTTCCTTCATATCAATAATGGCATCAACAGTTCTAAAAAAAGGTCTTCCCAAAACAATAGGACAAGATGCATTGCATTCAATGTCCATAACAATAAAATCAACGGGGACAAGGTTATTGTTAACCATAATGTGAACATTATCAATTCTCCCCAACGGTTTCTTCATAGCATTATCAGCAAGATAAACATCCAAATAACAGTGTTCCAAAGGTGGCAAATCAAGCATATCATAGAGTTTCTTAGGCATAACAGAGATACTAGCACCAAGATCACATAAAGCATTACAATCAAAATCATTCACCTTCATCTTAATGATGGGCTCCCAACCATCTTCTAACTTCCTAGGGATAGAAGCTTCATGTTTTAGTTTCTCTTCCCTAACTTGTATGAGAGCATTTGTAATATGTTTCGTAAAAGCCGAATCCAATAGGTTCCTCGAAGAAAAATTTAATCCTGCATAAAAGGTTTGGATAATCATCTAAGCAGTCAGTCCATGGGTTGGACAATTCTTTACCAATGATTTCATTCTTTCCCATGCTTGGGCAACATGTTCATTATCAAATTGTTTGAAATTCATAATACTACTTCTCAAAGATATAATCTTAGCAGGAGGATAATATTTTCCAATGAAAGCATCTTTGCATTTAGTCCATGAATCAATACTATTTCTAGGCAAAGATAGCAACCATTCTTTAGCGCTTCCTCTCAAAGAGAAAGGAAACAATTTCAGTTTAATAATATCTCCATCTATATCCTTATACTTTTGCATCTCACAAAGTTCAACAAAATTATTAAGATGGGTAGCAGCATCATCAGTACTAACACCAGAAAATTGCTCTTTCATAACAAGATTTAATAGAGCAGGCTTAATTTCATAAAACTCTGCTTTAGAAGCAGGTGGAGCAATGAGAGTGCATATGAAATCATTATTATTTGTGCTAGTGAAGTCACACAACTTGGTGTTCTCAGGAGTACTCATTTTAGCAAAAATAAGACAAACCGAAATAATAAAAGTAAATGCAAGTAACTAATTTTTTTGTGTTTTTGATAAAAAGAAGCAAACAAGACAAAAGTAAAAATAAACTAAGCAAGACAATAACAAAGTAAAGAGATTGAAAGTGAGAGACTCCCCTTGCAGAAATCCTCTTGCTCCCCGGCGCCAGAGAACAAGCGTGTTGAAGGGGAAGCAAGTGAATGCTGAACATAAATACGTCTAGCTCCCCGGCAACGGCACCAGAAAACAGGCTTGATGACGGTAAAGCACACGTCCGTTGGGAACCCCAAGAGGAAGGTATGAAGCAGTGTAGCAGCGAGTTTTCCCTTAGTATGAAACCAAGGTTTATCGAACCAGTAGGAGCGAGAAATTACTTCTGAAGGTTGTTGGAGACGCCGTTTACGATTACCAACATGGAACCTGCACACAACACAATCAAAATACTTTGCCCCAACTTAACAGTGAGAGTGTCAATCTCACCGGCTTGCTGAAAACAAATGATTAGACGTATAGTGTGGAAAATGATGTTTGTTTGCAGAGAATGTAAAAGAACAGTGTTTGCAGTAGGTTGTATTATCAATGTAAAAGAATGGACCGGGGTCCACAGTTCACTAGTGGTGTCTCTCCATATAAGATAAATAACATGCTGGGTAAACAAATTACAGCTGGGCAATTGACAAATAGAGAATGCATAACAATGCATGTACATGGCATGATGACTACTATGAGATTCATTTGAGCATTACAACAAGGTACACAGACCGCTATCCAGCATGCATCTGTGTCTAAATAATCCACCTTCGGGTTAGCATCCGCACCCCTTTCAGTATTAAGTTGCAAGCAACAGATTATTGCATTAAGTAAAGTGTGTAATGTAAGCAATACAATTATCCTTTGACAAAGCACCGCTGTTTTACCCCTAATGGCAACAACACATCCAGAACCTTAGAACTTTCTGTCACTGTCGCAGATTAAATGGAGGCATGAACCCACTATCTAGCATAAATACTCCCTCTTGGAGTTACAATCCACCAAGTAGATTTTGAAAACTGTGTATACAGGGATTCATTCACAAAGCACTAGTAGGAAAATGGCTTTCTATGGAATGCTATTTTGTGGCGCACCAATTAGCCATGCGCCACAGAAATAAATTCTGTGGCGCACCCAAAACTGATGCGCCACAGAATTTGCAATTCTGTGGCGCACCTAAACTGGTGCGCCACAGAATTTGCAATTTTGTGGCGCATCAATTTTGGGTGCGCCACAGAATTCCATATTTCTGTGGCGCACCCAGTGCCGTGCGCCACAGAAATGCTGATTTCTGTGGCGCATGGTGTAGCCTGCGCCACAAAAAGCAGAAATTGTGTAGCGCATACAAAGCCCGTGCGCCACAGAATCAATTTTCTAGATGTGGGCCGTCCCACGTGCCCGCACGTTCTGCGCGTAGACATCCAGATCCATATTCTCTCTCTTCTATCCCTATCTCTCTCACATCCACGCACACGTACGCAACGCACACACCACACACGACCCTATCTCCTCTATCCCTATCTCTCTCCTCTACACACCACACACGCAGCAGCAGAAAGAGGCAACCACACACGCACCACCGGACCTACCACGCACCTAGCACGCGACCTCGCCGGAGCACCTACCACGCGACCTCGCCGGCGTGCAGCTGGGCTGCTCGAAGCCGCAGATCGCGACCCAGGCGGAGATGGCGGAGCAGCGGGTGCCGCAGATCGTGACCATGGAGACGAGGCGCTGCGCGCGGCGGCGGGAGCATCCGAGGCAGAGCTGCTGGTGCTGCGGGGCCGGGACAACGGCGGCGGCCGGCGTGCAGCTGGGCTTCTCGAAGCCGCAGATCGCGACCATGGCGACGAGGCGGAGCTGCCGTCCCACACGGAGGAGGAAGCCGAGCGGAGGCGCCGCCGGCGGTCCTCGCGCCGCCCCAAGCAGCCCGCCACCCCACCGTGGCAAGCCCTCTCGTCGCCGCCGCCGGCAAAGGCCTCCCGCCCCATCTCCTCGCTGCTCCCGCCGCCCAACACCGTCGAGGATGAAGAGGCTCGACCCGCTCTTCTCGGAGTCCGCCGGCCGCGCGGGGTGGGACCCGCTGGGCCTGCCCACGGGAGAGGAAGGCGACGACGACAAGGATCTGCTCTGGCCAGGACTCATCGATGAGTTGCGGAGGGACCGGACCGCCGCCGGCCACTGCTGGAACCACGCCCGAGCGCCGAACCGCCGCCGGCCATCCCGGTGGCTGCTGTTTTTTTTTAAATCTGAAAAAACAATTTTGTGGCGCATGGTTGGCTGGTGCGCCACAAAATCATGGCTTTTCTGTGGCGCACGGCCGGTGCGCCACAGAATTGCAAATTTAGTGGCGACAATTCTGTGGCGCACCCAACGTGCGCCACAGAATTGTTTTTAGGTGCGCCGCAGAATAGGTTTTTCCTACTAGTGAAGGAAACAATATCGTTACCTTTCTTTGCCATTATTTGCTTTAGCTAGACGGGGTAGTCTCTCTTGTAGTGCCCAGTCTTCTTGCACACAAGGCAAGTGTCTTTGTCAACTTGAAGAGGTGGTTTCTGTTGATGCTGATAGTGCATGTGACCTTTGCCATGTGGCTTTGAGGGAGGACCATTACTGTTGTGGTTGAAGTTCCTTTTCTTGTTGTCCTTCACGTAGTTCAGAGAACCACTATTTGAGGCTTTGAGTCTGTCCTCCTCTTGCACGCACATAGCTATAGTCTTTTCATCGTCCCATTTTTTAGGCGACATATTGAAATTGACAACAAAGGTGTCAAAATGTGTAGGCAGTGAAGCCATGACAAGGTGGATAAGGAGCGTAGCCTTTAGCTCCAGGTCATCATCCATGGGCTTAAGTTTAGCAGCCATGTTGCTCATCCTCAAGATGTGCTCCCTGATGCCATGTCCACATCCAGTGTACTTTTCTGTTACCAACTATTTCAGCAGCTGGGTGGCATATATCTTTGAAGAGCCAGTAAACTGGCCCTTTATCTTCTCAAGGAACTCCCTTACGGAAGCACACTCTACAATTGAGGCAACAATAGCTTGCTCAATTGTATTCTTTATAAATGCCATACACTTTTTATTGGCGGTTTGCCACTTTGTGTTTTCAAGGGTATATGCCATATCAAACGGAGCATAGTCCCTCTTCTTTTTCTCCCAAGCACTGTCATCATCCTTTTCATCTCTGAGTGGCTCTTTTGGTTTAACTGGCTGTGGAGTATCCACAACCCAGTCGACCTCAGCGCAAACAAAGGCCAAATCCACCTTCTTTCTCCATTCGGAGTAATTGTCACCTCTCAGAGTTGGGACATCCTTTATGCAACTCATCATATAGAAACCTCCTGAAAGTCACAATCTAGTGAGACAACAATTGCATATAAACAAATTCAACGTTGGTCAAATTCGAAATATGCAACTATTTGCGCAATTTTAAAACTACTTCACCGTTGGGCAGAAAATACTAATAAAAAACGCCTTAAACAACTATTAATCATGATTGTGTTATTTAATAACGTTGGTCATATTAATAACATAATCATAATCATTTTACTAATTACTTTAACATTTTCTTAATAAAGAAAAATGATTGTCACTTTTTAACTCTATTTTCTTTTACAAATCCTTTTATCTATTTTGCAGCGGAAAATTATGAATGAAATTCATAAACCTTTATACTTTTAACAAGTATTTCTTTTTGTTTCTTCTGTTTCCTAAACAAAATTTTCGTTGGATAAAATTGAATAGGAAAAACATAATGAAATTTGCCCAAATAATGGACAAAAATAGATAAAACAGCTACTGGAAAAAACAAAATCGGAACTGTTATGTGGCTCAGCCCACGGCCTGTGAGCGGGCGATAGTTATCTGCCGCCCGCGGCGATGCGAAAACGGCCCACGGCAGCGGCCTTCTGCAGCTTTCGGCCCATCGGCCCGTGAGTGAGCTAGGATTTCGATCGTGGCCGTCGGATTCCATCCGACGGTCCAGCACTCTTTTCGCTGGATCAAAACCAGCCGCCGCCCCGACCGGAAAAAACCCTAGGCCTCATTTCTTCTTTCTCCGTTCTCTGCTCTCTCGCCCCTGTCCGCGTCGCGCCGCCGGCTGGCCGGCCGGAGACCGCGCCGGAGACGGCCGCTTCGCGCTGAGGACGGCCGCGTGATGCATGTAAAATGCATACATGAACTTTGCACTTTAATTGCTTATATTCCAATCATATTTGCATCATATAAGGGTTATATCAATGTTTTATAATGATTTTGGGAATACTTCATAGTTTTCCCATTTATTTGGAATTAACCCTGTTTTTCCAGAAAACGTCTTTTTTAGTGTTTCAGACTTTCCGGGAGCTTCGGGACTCCAAAAAGGGCAAGGTCAAAGAGCACGGTTCAGAATTTTCGAGACGAACGCAATGGGCTTAAATTGAAGACCAGAAGCCCAACAGGCTGGAAATGGGAGGGTCCCACGCGGCCTAAAGTACATGGCCGCGTGGGCCCAGCTCGTTTCCACCTCGGAGCTCCGTGGCCGTCGATCTTTCGTCCACCGACTTCGTCTTGACCTAAAAACGCCTATAAAAAAGGTCCCTGGCGTTTCGCGAAAGGAGGCGGCGGAGAAACAGAAAACCACGAAACAGAGAGTCAGAAGGCTGCCGCCGGAGAAGATCGGAGGGGGGAAACGCCGCCGGAATCACCTCCGGAGGGCTCCACCCCCCTCCGGCGTGTTCATCATCAACATCTACAGCAAGATCATCTCCATCTCCCCACTGTAAACTCTTGGCAAACATGATGTATGATGCAATATACTATTCCCTTGATCTATTGTGTCTCCCATCTGTGTTTGAGAAGTGATTTGTTCATGGCACTTGTGAAATAGTTCGTTGATTGGTTGCATACAAGTGTTGTTATCTTTTATGATTGTCTTTATGTACAATATATGAGTGCACGCATATGTTGGGGAATGCATGTAAGGTGATCACCGTAGCGTAATGGATTGAGTAGGACATGTCGGAGTAGAGAGAAACCGGTGTCTGAGACTTGAAGTTACTTTATGGGGGATATATATGGGGGACCCTAGAACTTAAGGCTATGGTGGGACAATTATGTCTTAATAATTCTTGTGCTGCACATTTATTTGGCCATGAGATCCATCATAAGAGTTGTGTTATTGCTCATTTACTTGGCTACACCTATTTATGGCTCCCACCTAAAAGAAACAACTAAGACTGAAACATGTGCTTCACTAATTGTGACAACCACGCGAATGAAATAACAATTGCTAGAACATTTGCTCCCTTGAGATATTTGCTACTTGAGATATTTGATACTTGCTACTTGAGAAACTTGCTTGAGAAAACTGCTGAGAGAAACTTGCTCTAAGAAACTGTGTCTGAAACTTGCTTGAGAAACTTGTTACTAGAAAACCATTCCACATCACTTGCTTCATTAGTTAGATCCTTTCATATTTATTGCTTTGCATAAACCATATAAGAGGGTTATAGGGCTTTAGAGAATAGATAGTTTACCTTCAGCTCCTCGTGGGTTCGACACTCAATACTTATCGAATTGTGCTACAGTGATTCCTTGCTCTTGGGGATTATCAAGTACTTTTCTGGCGCCGTTGCCGGGGAGCGTTGTGCTAAACTTTTATTCTTGTTTGCATTGCATACTAACATATAAATCTAAAACACAAAAAAATTAGAAAATGGAAAAGAACCAAAAAATTAGAGTTGTATAATATCTATCTTGAGTTAGGACATGAAGTGTTTGAGGAGAAAATTAAATTTTATTTGCATAACACTCATGTTTGTGGTACTAACTCTTTGAACACCTTTATTGCTAATGCTCTGGAAAAGTTTAAGCTTGGGGAAGCCGTTGAGGATGAAAGTGATTTAATTGAGTTTGATGATCCATTATGCTCATTAGATGATAAGTCTTTATGTGGTGATTCTATTCAAAACTATGTGGGTATGTTTAACTTTAATGCTTGCAACTATTATGAGAGAGGAAGAGATAAGAATCCTCTTTATGTTTCTATGTTATTTAAAATGCAAGCTACTGATCACTACATGCATTGGTTATCACAAAATTGCTGCTATTTATTCATATATAAAATGCCAATGCATAGGAAAAGAGTTAGACTTAAAAGTTGATGGTTTAATGTTTTGGGTGTGCTCTCTATGCTTTAACTCCTATTCGGTTTGGCACACCTTTATATCTTGAGAACCTGCAAAATAACTTTACCTACTGATTTCTAACAATTAGTTTAGGATTTTCATTATATAAATTTGGGAAAGTAATGAGAAGGATGAGTAATGGAGAAGTTGGGGTCGACCTTGAACATGTGTTGTTCATGCCAATGGAACCATTGCAAAATCTCTATCATTTAAACTTTTCCCAAAGCTAAAACCAAATAAAAAGAGTGATAATAGTAATTCGCTGTCCAGTTTTTGACATATCCTGTCTTTATTCTGCATTACTCTCATTACTTGTGTTTTGTGCGGTTCTTTTGATCAAGGAGCATTACATAACCATAGTAACAGTAGCTAATGTTTAAAATCAATTCATGATATGTCTTTGCTGTGCCTATGTGGATTTAATTTATGAAGGCACTAACCCCTCTAATCAAGTTTGTGACGAGTGTTGTGTAAAGAGAATTTTAAGGTGGAAGAATTGAGGGTGATGAACAAGATCAAGAGGGACAAAAACTCAAGCTTGGGGATGTACCCCTAGGCTCACCCTACATATATCAAATAAGTACAAGAATTTAAGCTTGGGGATGCCAAGCCACCTCACTTCAACCATCTTGATACCAAGTAAGTAAGCCTAGCTATATGGCTATAAAGAAAGCGCTTTGCGGGAGGCAACCCGGTTATTTTTGTGTGTGATTTTTCTTTGTGTCCTCTTGCTGTAACAAGAGATTTGTGTCTAGTTTAGTTCAGGAGTTTTTAATAAAGTGCCAAGTTTTACCCATGTTGGTCTTGAAAAGTTGCTATTTGAGTTCGGAGATTTTATTCCTGCACGAATCTGTGCACGGTATGATTTTTAATTCTTATTCTGTAACTCCGAATGAGCTCATATTTGAACTGTAGTTGCAACTTTTCATCCTCTGTATGCATGAATTTTTCGGAATTTTTCGAGAAAGTTTGGTAGGGTAGAAAAATACGTTTTGCTGCTGCTGTTTTTCTGGACAGATTCTGTCCCATTTTGTTTGATGCATGCTTTGAGCTTTTAAGTTGAATCTTTTTGATCCAATTGAGTTTATGAGTAGGCATACAACATTATACACTCTCTGGACATCTCATATGAATTTTTGTTCAAGGATTATATGCAGCAAGAAACCTATTTGTTTATCACTATTAATGCACCCCACAGAAAAGAAATGGGAGAAACGGTGTTTTGAAGTTTTTTCACAGGGATTGGAGGAGATGCACCAAGAGCTATCCAAGGATGGTGAAGACCATAAGCTTGGGGATGTGAAGACAACCCCGCTGGACCTACACACTCTCGGTTTGCACACGTCCAACTTCTGTTTTTCGATCAAACACTTTATCGCATAAACTTGGAGCGTCGTTTTTGTTTTTTGTTTGAGTCTTGAGAGACCACCACACTATAATTTATATGAGAGAGCTACTGGAAATATGGGTTGAAATATGTTGGATGCTATTATCATGATGGGAAAAGGGATGTTTGAGTTGATTTTTAATGATACATATAGTTGCATGATTCATGAGCTTGTTAATGAGTAATAATATGTAAATGTTTTATCAAGAGTTATCACTTATTCATGTTTTGATGCTGAAAGTTATTTCACTTTGTTTAACATGGATTAGTTAGTTCTATGGACACTCATGCATGCATCTAGATGGTCAACTTTCTCCCTTTTGCTAGCCCAAAAACTCCAACAAGCAAAAACTTGTTTCCAACACCTTCAACCAAAGTTATTCCAGTGAGTCCACCATATCTACCTATAGCTATATGCTATTCCGAGTATGTTTAACATTGTTTGTGTTATCTATACCTCTGAATGAAAATGATTATGTTATTGATTGCCATGGGAAAAGTTGGTTATATAGCTCTCACGAACTTGATGCACATTTTACTATCATTGCATAAATAAAACATGACCCATTGTGATTAAGATTATGATGTAGTGGCTTGATAAATGTTCGGGTTGGGAGTTAGCCCATATGTGCTGTCACATGCAAAGCTTTCAACATGCTCCTTCATCTCATTTAGTTGATATCATGTACTTTTGTTTATGGATGCCTATCATGGTGAAATGAGTGGAAATGAAGTTTAAATGAGTTTGTATAAATGGTTAGAGAGACGCCTGGGCCGCTAATCTAAGCCATGCATTATTCATGGTGGAAATTTACTTACATGCTATGGTGAATTCTATACACCTTACAATAAAAAGCTATTCCAATGGTAAATAAAAAGGGTGTTGAGGTTTTCATTTGTTTGTTTGTCTTGTCATTTTGATATGGGCTTGTTCCATATCCTGGGACAAGAGGTACCCCAGTTGACGCTCTTGATGATACTATTATCTTACAATGATATTAATTGAACTTGCTTTGTTTCCTAAGTTGAGTAATCATGGTGTAGGTACTTGTATTCAAGGGGCATGAGACATCCAACCTTTACTTTGTCAAGCACACTACTCATATTTGCTTTCACTTTAACCTTAATCATTCAAGATGCTATGATAGGGGCAATGAGAGCTTGACACCAATGAATACCTTATTGCAATCATTAACTTAAGTAGAAGAGTTTGGAAGTTGGATGAAACTTATGCATGCTTTACCTCTACTCACATATACATCTTTCCAAAGTGTACACCTATCATATTCAGATTTTCATCTACACTCTATGACCATTGTAGGATGTTCTACTTATCATTATGCATACATGTGTTCCATATTACTTGCTACTATGTTACACTTTGTGAACTATCAATGAACATCCTTGTCTTGAATACTTGATATCACTTCATAAACTATTTGCATATTGCTACTCCTTTGAAGAATGAATCATTTGACTATATGTAGCAATAGTAATCATCTTTGATATTCATTGTTAAGTATTAAATTGCAAAGTCCATGTTAGTTTTATCATCTTCATACTCGAGGACGAGCATGGATTAAGCTTGGGGATGTTGATGCATGTAAAATGCATACATGAACTTTGCACTTTAATTGCTTATATTCCAATCATATTTGCATCATATAAGGGTTATATCAATGTTTTATAATGATTTTGGGAATACTTCATAGTTTTCCCATTTATTTGGAATTAACCCTGTTTTTCCAGAAAACGTCTTTTTTAGTGTTTCAGACTTTCCGGGAGCTTCGGGACTCCAAAAAGGGCAAGGTCAAAGAGCACGGTTCAGAATTTTCGAGACGAACGCAATGGGCTTAAATTGAAGACCAGAAGCGCAACAGGATGGAAATGGGAGGGTCCCACGCGGCCTAAAATACCTGGCCGCGTGGGCCCAGCTCTTTTCCCCCTCGGAGCTCCGTGGCCGTCGATCTTTCGTCCACCGACTCCGTCTTGACCAAAAAACGCCTATAAATGTGGAACCCCCACCTTTTAACAAAAGTTGGGATTCCCCGTGTAACGTGCTAGTCCCTGGATCGACTTGCTAGCACACACAGTTTGAGATGCAATACCATAACATTGTATCAAAGTATATTACACGATGATCCAGAATTTAAAAGATTCGATACAAGGTGCATAGCCGAAGGCTAGCTCAAACCAAAGTAAACACACAGCGGAAAGCAAATGATACAGTGAGCCCATCATCTTCATGTGCCACAGGCAAGCATGTTGGTTGTAGACTCGAAACCCTGTCGAAACCTCACTCATCGTCTGACGGACCTGCAACGGTGAGTTACAGCCCAACTATATGGGTCAGCACAATTGAATTGTGATGGCAAGATGACACTTATGTGGATATAAATGGCAACCTATCTTCTACATGAATATTTGGCTAAGTGGAGTTTGAGGCTGGTTTGCATAAAGCCAGTTTCATCCTATCATTTGTAAAACAATTTTTTTTATCTTAGACAAAGAGTATCACTGATAGACATCAGTGAACACCTTTGACAACTACTCACAACAAGCACCACCGATAGACATCAGTGAGCTCCCATCCCTTATTCACCCTCAAGTTTTAAATTTAGAAATTGGGATGAGGAGATCTTCAACAGCTTCCCGGTCTAGTTGCTCAAAATTGTCCATAACCGGGGACACGGCTAAGTATACTTAGTTTTAACTCTCGAGAGGGTGTGCACTTTCACCACAAGACCCAATCATTCCATCCTCCATTGCAACCAATTATGCAATGGAAAAGAGAAGACCGAGACGAGATCTTTCAGAAGTAATTCCCCGGAGTCAACGTCGGACCCACTCCAACCTATCATCCCCTACATCTGCTGGTCACGACAGAACCAGGGTCTCACAACCTAATTGATCAAGACAGAGCCCATATGACATGTGGCTGCACTAGAAGCTACTGAACAAGGAGAGTCTACAATCTCTTTAAGCCTGGGTGACTTTCCACAAGTGTGCACTTCCACCAAGGGCAAATTACCATAGACATGAACCATAGACATGGACCCCCTGAGTAGTCACCCACCATGGTTCTCCAACCAGCACCCGGGTAGTTCATTGATTAGTTATTAGTTTCCATCACTATCCAACTAATCAAAACATTTTTCATAGCATGACTATACTAAGTTCCATACTACAAAGTTCTGGGTGGGGGATGGCTACACACTAATAGGAGCATAGCATAGTATAATATTCAGTAACAAGCCTATCATGCATACTACTGAAAACACTAAGTGCATAGTAGTAAAAGTAGTAGGACTTTTATGGTGTCACTTGCCTTGGCCAACTGAAGAGTTGAAGTTACACTCTTCACAACACGTGAGACACTCCGTACAATCTAAACATAGAGATAACACAATAGTAAACAAACAATTCAACAACATCATCACATACAAAAGCAAACATGCATATCAGGGTCTTCACAAAACTTTGGTCGAGGTTCATCACATAATTCAATATGCAAAAAGAATTATTATGATTAGGTTTAGGGTTTGCCATTTTGGTTAAAGGATGGTCAAGAAATTATGTATGAACATCATAGATGTCATATATAACTTGCTGTGGTGTTCCAAGGGTTCTAAAAGGTTGTCTTGATCAACATGGTCACACAAGGAATTTTGGAAAAAAGGTTTAACACTTTTAACACAAGGATTTTTGCAACACAATGTTTTGAGAAAGATCTTAAACACAACCCTTAATAATTGGGTTGACAATTACTTTCTAAAAGTGGGTTTTGGTCTTTCTAGACAGGGGCAACTAATTGGGTCACTTTTCAAAAAGGAACCACAATAAAACAATTTATAGGATTTAAACTATAACCAAAATACTCCATTTGAGTCTCTGGTTTTTTGTTTATTTGAAAAGTATTCAAAAATATTTTATAAGTGACCAAGTTATTCTACAGAACCTAAGGTTTCCAAAAATATTTTATTTGCAATTTTTGGACTTATAAAAATAAAGTTATGCTAAATATACTCAAATCTCTCATTTGAAATTTGAATGATTTAAACTTTGACAAAACAGAAGACTAATAGTTCTAAAAGGTTCTACAAGTCCAGAGCTTTTCAAAAATATAAAATTTGTTAAATTTGGACAAACCAGTAAAAAGTTGTGATGGTTTGAAGTTGTAGGGTTTTTCTGCAAAACTACCAATTAAAATTATCTCGGGATAATTCTCAGAAAATCCCAGGCCACGTGGCGGCTTCCTATTGGACGGTACCGGTTCGGGGTGGATCTAATCTGGTCCGTGGATTTTGGATCGGACGGCTGGGAGTGCTTGACCATTACCTGGCGGCGTTAGGTCGCTGGAGATGGCGCGGACGGCGGCGCGGCGCTCGGGTGGTCGACGGAGGAGGCGTTCCCGTGGTTCTCCGGCCTCGGCGAGGACACGGGGAGGCGCGGCGCGGCACGGCGGACTCGATGAGGACGGCGGCGGCGTTGATTGCTTCCGGGTACGGCGGTACGGCGTCGGGTTGAGGATGGACGCGTCGGCTCTGTGGTCTTGCGGCCACCACCAGGTGTGAGGGAGGTGCGCGAGAGGACGACGAGGTCGAGGGGAGGGACGCGAGGGCGTGGGGAGGCTGCTGCTCACCGGAATTGACGACGGCGACCGGCGGCAGTGGCGTAGCGGCGATCTTGAATCGGGGCGGACTGGCGGCGTGGTTCGGAGGGGCGCGAGAGGGGAAGAGTAGAGGGGACAGTGAGGGATTTAACGGCGTGGTCGGGGCGCGGTTTTTGGGCGTGGGTGAGTGGGGAGGGTGCGGGGCGTGGCGACGGCGTCGTGCGCGTCATGGGAGCGGAGCAGCGGTTGACGAAGACGGCCCTGACAGGTGGGCCCTACCTGTCAGTGAGCGCGGAGACACTGACGCGCGGGTCCCAGGGGTCAGTGGGAGAGGGTGCGCGGGGCTGGGCTGACTGACGCGCGCGCGATAGATAGCACGGCGGCTGGCAGGGCTCGGCCCATTAACTTTTTTTTTGTTCTGTTTTCTTTTCTGTTTTTCTTATTTCTTTTATAACTTTTGTTTTACAAATCCAAATCCATTCAAACCAATTTCTATAGATTTGAAAAATCAAAACCTTTCTCTTAAAACCTTCAAACATACTTTTCGAAACATTTTTAAATTTGAAATTTCGAAATAATGTATAAAGGTTTCATGTATACCTTTATGTCATTTTCAAAATAGATTTCTATAACTTCCTTTTGAACTCAAATTCAACCAAAGAAATATAGTAAGAGTAATATCATTCCACATGATAGACTCAACAAAACAATTTGGTTCAAGGTATTTTTATTTACATAGAGTTTAATAAACATATTAAATACAAATAATCATTTGAAGTATCAAATAGATGGTTTACTTCAAAATCCTTAAATCTTAAAAATAGGAGGTAAGGAAATATTTAATATATATTTCAAAATCAGATTTCAAAAATATTGTATAATTGTTTTGTTAAATTTTGAAAATGGGTTTTAAGAAAATCGTTTGTGGTTTTAAAGGAAATCAAGGAGATTTACCACAAATACATATTTTGAAAAAAAAGACTTACCAAGAATCATTTCAAAATCATATGAAGAGTTAAAACCAATTTTTGAAAAAATAGAGTATGTTTAAATAACTCAAAACCATTTATAAATAGGGATTATTAAGAAATTGGAAGTAATGTATTGGATTCCACTTCAACTTCGTGTAATTTATTTTATTCAAACAAAAGTTTCAATTTTTAGTGATTTTTAAAGCATTCCAAAAATCTGGGATGTTACAGACTACCACCCTTAAAAGGAATCTCGTCCTCGAGATTCGGAGAGGCTAGCAAAAGGAATGGGTTCAGGGTATCGGGGTGGCTACCACCCTTAAAAGAAACTTTTGTGGGTTTTCCAACTCTCTTGTTTCCTTTGTCGAGGTGACTCAAGTGGGTCGGCTATATCTGTAGTTGTGTGATATATGCTTCATCGTCATTGACTCATACTTATAGCATGTACTAGTATTTGAATGAACATGTGCTGGGACAAGTAATTGATTGGTCTTACTGTTCAAATATTCAAGCCCATTGTATACTTCTTCCACATTGACATGATTCACATGTCCTTTCTTGAATGGGTTTGGCTTAACTTGATCAGCTTCCTTCTCTGGGCATTCGTTGGAGTAGTGTCCCATTTTCTTACATGAGTAGCATTGCACCTGGCTATTATCCTTTTTCTCCGAAGGGTTGTGGCGATGTTGTCCATTGTTGTTATTCCCTCCGTTGTGGTTGTCGACTCTATATCCTCCATTATGGTGATGGCCATGGTTGTGATGGCCATTTCCTCCATGTTGATGTCCATTGCCACCCTGTTGATGTTCATTGCTATCATGCTTGTGGAATCCTGAGTTACTACTGCCATCATGGAAACTACGCATTTTCTGAGGTGGTCCAGAGTTGTACTTCTCAAAGTTGTGCTTCCTTTTCCGGGTTTCAGCCTGCCTTTGCTTACTCTCTAAGATAGTGGCCTTGTCAAGTAGTGACTGGTAGTTGGGTGTGTAGACAACCGACAGTTGAATGGCTAACTCATCATTCAGACCATCCAAGAATTTCTCCCTTCTCTTGGCATCTGTGTCAACGTCATCTGGAGCATAGCGTGCCAGATTGTCGAATTCCTCTATGTACTCTGCAACTGTGTGGTTACCCTGTCGCAGGTTGCGGAATTCTCTCTTCTTCAAGCTCATCACACCAGTGGATATGTGTGCAGTGCGGAAACCTTCCTGAAATGACTCCCAAGTGACTTCTTCAATTGGGTGAGTGATCTGATAATTGTCCCACCAGCTGGCTGCAGGTCCTTCTAAGAGATGTGCCGCAAACCTAACCTTCTCTTCATCAGAACACCCAATGGTCACTAGGTTCTTATTCACCGAGCGCAGCCAGTCATCAGCTACGACGGGCTCTGAGGCACTAGTGAAAGTTGCTGGCCTCAGTCTCAGGAATCTGGTCAGCATGTCCACATGAGGGGGTGGTTGTGGCGGCGGGTTGTTGTTGTTGTTGTTGTTTGCTATGAACTGTGTCATCACTTGCATGAGCTGGGCCATCACTTGCTGCAGCCCATTGTTGTTGTTGTTCTCATTGTTCTCCCCATTGTTGTTGTTGTGGTTGTTGCGTCGAGGAGGCATCTGTGGGTTTAGCATAGATGAGAATAGAGATAGAGAGGTCTAAGGAGGGAGGAAACTAAATGCTCTCACAACCCACACAACAAAACACGACCAACAATTTCAAATCAAGCAAAAGTCACAACAACATGGTTCAACACACTAACAAACAAACTAGTATTGCCATACCACATAGGTTGATATGATCAATACTTTAACATAACGTTGTTTCAAATAAGACTAATTTGGGGTCCAATCTAAGGTAAACGGGTGACACACTTCCTTGCCAACTTGTTCTTCCTTGGCACACTCGATTGATTCTTCTTAATTCAATTCTTCTCACTTCATGGATGCAATCTGGGCATCCTTCGCACGAATCAGGTCTTCCTGATTGCAGAGTTCCAAAGCCATATATACTATGTCAGCCCTCAACTGACTCACAGTGGTCTTCAAGGTATTAGTACTCTCATTCTCCCTCTCAAGAAGATGAGTACACTGAGCTTGCAGTTCTAGAATTTGTGCCTCCTGCTGTTCAACCTTGGCTTCCAACTTCATGTTGTCAATATCAAGTTTCATCTTGTCTTCGATGAGAGCATCCTTCTCCAAATCCATCTCCTGCTTCTGTGCGTCGATTTCCTCCTCTATTTCCTTGAGTTCATCAAGGTACTTCTGGGTGTTGTGAAGTCTAAATCGAAGTCTTCTTCCAAGGTACTCGATGGCCTCCCATGCTGCACTTCTTGCTGAATCAAAGAATGATGTTTGAAGTATTGGATTGGTGAACAAGCAGCAACCTTCGGTCTTGTGGTCATCGCCTTTGCTCTTGTATATGTGTAGTTGCACCCACCAGTACTCTTGACCTTCATCCATGAAAGGAAATCCTTTGTATACTGCTTCTCCTTCAAAACCCAAGCTCTTCATGTTATCCTTTAGTACCTTTGGGAAATCAGTCTCACAATGGAAAGTCATGGTCATCACTGGTCCTTTCTTGATGGATTCGATGAGGCTGGTCATCTAAAACAAAAGCAGATACTTTCAGAAGTTAGATACTAGACGAGAGTACAAGAAGAGGTACCATGAATTGTATATAAATTTTAGAAAACGAAATAAAAATAGATTTTCAATCCTATGGTCAACACCTATTTCTATCCAAACCTAGGGTCACGAACCTATAGGCAACACAGTGCTCTGATACCATCTGTGGAACCCCCACCTTTTAACAAAAGTTGGGATTCCCCGTGTAACGTGCTAGTCCCTGGATCGACTTGCTAGCACACACAGTTTGAGATGCAATACCATAACATTGTATCAAAGTATATTACACGATGATCCAGAATTTAAAAGATTCGATACAAGGTGCATAGCCGAAGGCTAGCTCAAACCAAAGTAAACACACAGCGGAAAGCAAATGATACAGTGAGCCCATCATCTTCATGTGCCACAGGAAAGCATGTTGGTTGTAGACTCGAAACCCTGTCGAAACCTCACTCATCGTCTGACGGACCTGCAACGGTGAGTTACAGCCCAACTATATGGGTCAGCACAATTGAATTGTGATGGCAAGATGACACTTATGTGGATATAAATGGCAACCTATCTTCTACATGAATATTTGGCTAAGTGGAGTTTGAGGCTGGTTTGCATAAAGCCAGTTTCATCCTATCATTTGTCAAACAATTTTTTTATCTTAGACAAAGAGTATCACTGATAGACATCAGTGAACACCTTTGACAACTACTCACAACAAGCACCACCGATAGACATCAGTGAGCTCCCATCCCTTATTCACCCTCAAGTTTTAATTTAGAAATTGGGATGAGGAGATCTTCAACAGCTTCCCGGTCTAGTTGCTCAAAATTGTTCATAACCGGGGACACGGCTAAGTATACTTAGTTTTAACTCTCGAGAGGGTGTGCACTTTCACCACAAGACCCAATCATTCCATCCTCCATTGCAACCAATTATGCAATGGAAAAGAGAAGACCGAGACGAGATCTTTCAGAAGTAATTCCCCGGAGTCAACGTCGGACCCACTCCAACCTATCATCCCCTACATCTGCTGGTCACGACAGAACCAGGGTCTCACAACCTAATTGATCAAGACAGAGCCCATATGACATGTGGCTGCACTAGAAGCTACTGAACAAGGAGAGTCTACAATCTCTTTAAGCCTGGGTGACTTTCCACAAGTGTGCACTTCCACCAAGGGCAAATTACCATAGACATGAACCATAGACATGGACCCCCTGAGTAGTCACCCACCATGGTTCTCCAACCAGCACCCAGGTAGTTCATTGATTAGTTATTAGTTTCCATCACTATCCAACTAATCAAAACATTTTTCATAGCATGACTATACTAAGTTCCATACTACAAAGTTCTGGGTGGGGGATGGCTACACACTAATAGGAGCATAGCATAGTATAATATTCAGTAACAAGCCTATCATGCATACTACTGAAAACACTAAGTGCATAGTAGTAAAAGTAGTAGGACTTTTATGGTGTCACTTGCCTTGGCCAACTTAAGAGTTGAAGTTACACTCTTCACAACACGTGAGACACTCCGTACAATCTAAACATAGAGATAACACAATAGTAAACAAACAATTCAACAACATCATCACATACAAAAGCAAACATGCATATCAGGGTCTTCACAAAACTTTGGTCGAGGTTCATCACATAATTCAATATGCAAAAAGAATTATTATGATTAGGTTTAGGGTTTGCCATTTTGGTTAAAGGATGGTCAAGAAATTATGTATGAACATCATAGATGTCATATATAACTTGCTGTGGTGTTCCAAGGGTTCTAAAAGGTTGTCTTGATCAACATGGTCACACAAGGAATTTTGGAAAAAAGGTTTAACACTTTTAACACAAGGATTTTTGCAACACAATGTTTTGAGAAAGATCTTAAACACAACCCTTAATAATTGGGTTGACAATTACTTTCTAAAAGTGGGTTTTGGTCTTTCTAGACAGGGGCAACTAATTGGGTCACTTTTCAAAAAGGAACCACAATAAAACAATTTATAGGATTTAAACTATAACCAAAATACTCCATTTGAGTCTCTGGTTTTTTGTTTATTTGAAAAGTATTCAAAAATATTTTATAAGTGACCAAGTTATTCTACAGAACCTAAGGTTTCCAAAAATATTTTATTTGCAATTTTTGGACTTATAAAAATAAAGTTATGCTAAATATACTCAAATCTCTCATTTGAAATTTGAATGATTTAAACTTTGACAAAACAGAAGACTAATAGTTCTAAAAGGTTCTACAAGTCCAGAGCTTTTCAAAAATATAAAATTTGTTAAATTTGGACAAACCAGTAAAAAGTTGTGATGGTTTGAAGTTGTGGGGGTTTTTCTGCAAAACTACCAATTAAAATTATCTCGGGATAATTCTCAGAAAATCCCAGGCCACGTGGCGGCTTCCTATTGGACGGTACCGGTTCGGGTGGATCTAACCTGGTCCGTGGATTTTGGATCGGACGGCTGGGAGTGCTTGACCATTACCTGGCGGCGTTAGGTCGCCGGAGATGGCGCGGACGGCGGCGCGGCGCTCGGGTGGTCGACGGAGGAGGCGTTCCCGTGGTTCTCCGGCCTCGGCGAGGACACGGGGAGGCGCGGCGCGGCACGGCGGACTCGATGAGGACGGCGGCGGCGTTGATTGCTTCCGGGTACGGCGGTACGGCGTCGGGTTGAGGATGGACGCGTCGGCTCCGTGGTCTTGCGGCCACCACCAGGTGTGAGGGAGGTGCGCGAGAGGACGACGAGGTCGAGGGGAGGGACGCGAGGGCGTGGGGAGGCTGCTGCTCACCGGAATTGACGACAGCGACCGGCGGCAGTGGCGTAGCGGCGATCTTGAATCGGGGCGGACTGGCGGCGTGGTTCGGAGGGGCGCGAGAGGGGAAGAGTAGAGGGGACAGTGGGGGATTTAACGGCGTGGTCGGGGCGCGGTTTTGGGGCGTGGGTGAGTGGGGAGGGTGCGGGGCGTGGCGACGGCGTCGTGCGCGTCATGGGAGCGGAGCAGCGGTTGACGAAGACGGCCCTGACAGGTGGGCCCTACCTGTCAGTGAGCGCGGAGACGCTAACGCGCGGGTCCCAGGGGTCAGTGGGAGAGGGTGCGCGGGGCTGGGCTGACTGACGCGCGCGCGATAGATAGCACGGCGGCTGGCTGGGCTCGGCCCATTAACTTTTTTTTTTGTTCAGTTTTCTTTTCTGTTTTTCTTATTTCTTTTATAACTTTTGTTTTACAAATCCAAATCCATTCAAACCAATTTCTATAGATTTGAAAAATCAAAACCTTTCTCTTAAAACCTTCAAACATACTTTTCGAAACATTTTTAAATTTGAAATTTCGAAATAATGTATAAAGGTTTTATGTATACCTTTATGTCATTTTCAAAATAGATTTCTATAACTTCCTTTTGAACTCAAATTCAACCAAAGAAACATAGTAAGAGTAATATCATTCCACATGATAGACTCAACAAAACAATTTGGTTCAAGGTATTTTTATTTACATAGAGTTTAATAAACATATTAAATACAAATAATCATTTGAAGTATCAAATAGATGGTTTACTTCAAAATCCTTAAATCTTAAAAATAGGAGGTAAGGAAATATTTAATATATATTTCAAAATCAGATTTCAAAAATATTGTATAATTGTTTTGTTAAATTTTGAAAATGGGTTTTAAGAAAATCGTTTGTGGTTTTAAAGGAAATCAAGGAGATTTACCACAAATACATATTTTGAAAAAAAAGACTTACCAAGAATCATTTCAAAATCATATGAAGAGTTAAAACCAATTTTTGAAAAAATAGAGTATGTTTAAATAACTCAAAACCATTTATAAATAGGGATTATTAAGAAATTGGAAGTAATGTATTGGATTCCACTTCAACTTCGTGTAATTTATTTTATTCAAACAAAAGTTTCAATTTTTAGTGATTTTTAAAGCATTCCAAAAATCTGGGATGTTACAATAAAAAAGGTCCCCTGGCGTTTCGCGAAAGGAGGCGGCGGAGAAACAGAAAACCACGAAACAGAGAGTCAGAAGGCTGCCGCCGGAGAAGATCGGAGGGGGGAAACGCCGCCGGAATCACCTCCGGAGGGCTCCGCCCCCCTCCGGCGTGTTCATCATCAACATCTACAGCAAGATCATCTCCATCTCCCCACTGTAAACCCTTGGCAAACATGATGTATGATGCAATATACTATTCACTTGATCTATTGTGTCTCCCATCTGTGTTTGAGAAGTGATTTGTTCATGGCACTTGTGAAATAGTTCGTTGATTGGTTGCATACAAGTGTTGTTATCTTTTATGATTGTCTTTATGTACAATATATGAGTGCACGCATATGTTGGGGAATGCATGTAAGGTGATCACCGTAGCGTAATGGATTGAGTAGGACATGTCGGAGTAGAGAGAAACCGGTGTCTGAGACTTGAAGTTACTTTATGGGGGATATATATGGGGGACCCTAGAACTTAAGGCTATGGTGGGACAATTATGTCTTAATAATTCTTGTGCTGCACATTTATTTGGCCATGAGATCCATCATAAGAGTTGTGTTATTGCTCATTTACTTGGCTACACCTATTTATGGCTCCCACCTAAAAGAAACAACTAAGACTGAAACATGTGTTTCACTAATTGTGACAACCACACGAATGAAATAACAATTGCTAGAACATTTGCTCCCTTGAGATATTTGCTACTTGAGATATTTGATACTTGCTACTTTGAGAAACTTGCTTGAGAAAACTACTGAGAGAAACTTGCTCTAAGAAACTTGTGTCTGAAACTTGATTGAGAAACTTGTTACTAGAAAAACCCATTCCACATCACTTGATTTCATTAGTTAGTTCTTTTCATATTTATTGCTTTGCATAAACGGTCGTATAAGAGGGTTATAGGGCTTTAGAGAATAGATAGTTTACCTTCAGCTCCTCGTGGGTTCGACACTCAATACTTATCGAATTGTGCTACAGTGATTCCTTACTCTTGGGGATTATCACCGCGCCGCTCCGCCCCCTTCCCCTTCCTGCTCTCTCCCGCACGCCTCTAGCTTCTCTGCCTCTCGTTCTGGCTCCCGCGCGCCGGCGGCCGCCCGTGGAGGAACAACTCCCCGCGGTGGTGGCCGGCGGCCGGCGACGGCCGAACGTCCCACCCCGGCGCTGCTGTTCCCCCTTTCTCTCTTGTCCCGCCCGAGCGGCGCTCTGGTAGGGTTAGGGTTTTCTCTCTCCCTCCTTTTTTTTCTCACTTTCGTCGCTGGAGCAGCACGGGAAGATGGTAGTGGTGGCGCCGTTGCCAGCCCTTCGCCGGTCGCGCGTTCGCCTTGCGGTAAGCGCGCCGTCGTCGAACGGTTTGGCCGCAGTGCCATTTTCTTTTGCCCACGGAGGGGCTATTTCTTCTTCTCGATGCCTCGGCTTGCCGATGCGCATCGAGATCGAGAGGAATAGCGCGGCCGAGGTGGCGGCGCCCTTTGCAGGTGAGGATTTCTTTGCCCTTATGAATCAGGGTTTGGGGATCCGACGGGATTTCTCTTTCTTTTGTCTTTTCTTTTCTTTTTTGCTTCTTTTTTCCTTTCTACTCGATTAGATCTTAGCCATACGAGGCTCTGATACCATTGTTAAGTCGAGCAATTCGACTAGATCGAGTAGTACGTGTAGGATGCCGAGGAGGAGGGGTTCGTGTACCTTCTCCTCGTGCAGAAGCAGTCGAGCCCGAGCTGCCGGCCATGGTGGACGGCGTTGGCGATCACGGGCAGTGGCGGCGGCGGTGAAGCTTCCCGTGAGCCACGTGCTAAACCTAAATCGGTAGGGGATGTTGGTGGGGCGGTAGCGCACACGGTGAACCTCTTAACGTGTGCTGCCGGCCCCCCCACCCTTTATATAGCGCGGGTCACAGGGGCCCACCAACCATTGGTGCGGTTGGGCGCCCCCGATCAGGGCGCAGAGATCAGGTCGTGGAGCCGTTGGGCTCGCACTGCAGGAGATCGATCTAACAGTGTGGCGATTTACAGTTGGTTTTGACACAATTACACGAGAATTAGATGGTGCCGCCGCCTCCACGAGTTTATCTATGCGAAGGGCCAGTGTGACGAGGCGTTTTTCAGTAGTGTCCAATCAGGTCTACATTCTCCTACTACGTTAACGTCGTCAAGTGCGATTCACGAAAAATTAAAGGTCAGCCATAAAGTTGAGGTGTGTCGGTCAGGTGAGATGATGCTGGCTAACGTCCAGCGTCTACGTGGAAGTTGTCAGTATGGACACAACTCATCTATAAGGTTGCTCTGTCTATACTCGACAAACCCACAGGTAGGGGCCAGCGTCCCCCTCCCATATTAGGACTAAAACATTATGTTTCACCTGCCTAGAACCCCAATGTGAGCTACATAGGAATAGAACAGACTATCTGGAGCCTAATTTTTTCAATAACAGGGACTATTCTTTTTTTTAGTTTCTAGAGAAACCACAATCTCCTCAGCAATGCAAGTCTTCGGGAAGATAATTTCCTTGAAAGCGCCACACTATGTGTTGTTTGCTTCTACAGAGCGTCTGAACTTATCCAATATCCTTGAGCCTACAACAGTCTTGTGTTGAGAATCAATCAACACATTTACAGAGTTATAGCTAAGATTCCAATTTGCATTAAATGTGGAACAAGTCGCAAAAATTGCCTTCGAAACCAGCTTTCATTGGTTCCGACGCGATCCATGTCCCACCTGTGATGAAAGAGATTTCAGCATAGGCTCATATCCCTCGGGTAGATCGTGGATTTGAACCCAGATATCCATGTGATTTAGTGAACGATGGTTTAGTGAATCCATCGTACTCTGCCATCAGGACTGGTTTCCCACGAAACGACCAAGATCCACCCTGCATCACCTTTTCCCAGTCTCCTAAGCATGAGAACTGGAACATATATGTGGAGGTTCGTGCGCCAGATCCCATGCCGGCCGCATGTTCTTGAAGAACCAATAAGACGCCGTCTGTGTAAACCCTAGCAATCGCCAGCCAACGTATCGGTTTGTCAACCGATGGAGCTTCAGCCTCAAAAACAACATCGTCCAGGTCTTCTTCGTTGATTCCCAGCTTCACCATCATGGCAAATGAACACGTACTTCACGTAGCTGGCAAGATTATGTATCCACCCTCGGAAATGACACCTCCAAAAAGATACGGTCCTGAAGTCTTCCCCTTCCATCTATTGGTTGAGACATATCTAGGTCTTCTCTCAGCTGACACTCCTTACAAAATACTAGCCAATGTCTATTAAGATAACTAAGATCGAGTCAAGAACAGGCAGGCACACACCATGACTAGGCATGCATGTTATTGTACATAAACCATGTATGATTAAGCTTGGCGTATGCGTAACATGCATTGTTCTATTGTCATACCTAGATGTCACATACAAAGTGACATGATCCACTAGTAATTTAGTTATAAGTTATATTTTTTCATAATTCGGTAATTGTTGGGCGTTCAGCGCTTGTTTATCCGTACGAAAATATTTATTTTCACATATAAAGGGTGTCTTCAACACCATGCATGTAGCTAGATCAATTTATTTTGATTAACATGGGAAGATGTTGATTTGATATCAACGAATTTATTTACCTAGATTAAGAACAATGGATTCACTAGTACAGAAACGTTGATTAGAGCCGGCCCCAGAGAGTCATCTCAGGCGGTTAAATTTTACGTCTCTGCGCAAGCTCTCTAATGTACGCTCCATCAGAGCCGGTCGTCTGGAACCGGCTGTAATGAGCTCGTCGCTGAGACGGCCGGGAGAATCAGCCGTCTCCAGTATAGAGATGGCCAACAAAAACACACATCGGTGATCGTAACTAATCAGTGACGTATATAATTGCTAGCCGTCGCATGGTACCCGTGGGGTCCGAATAGACATCCGGACATAATATACGTTCCGGGGAAGACCTCTCCCAGACACGCGACGCCGGCGTCGGGAAACCGATCTCCCCCCAGAACTCTTGCGCGATCACCCCGTCGGATTTATGCGGTCTGCGAATATCGTCGCGAGTGACCACCCAATCGTCCGCGAGCACCTCCTCCGCTGCCGCCATGGCGACATGGCCTGCCAGGCCCTCCTCCTCCGCCTCTTCTGTCTCACCTCCGTTCTCCGCTGCGAGCGCCTCGAACCGGGATCCTGATCCGGCCGAGACTGGCGACTCCACCGCAACCGAACGCCGCAGCGACGTGGATGGATCTACCGCCGGCGATAGGGCACCCGGGGCCATCGTTAGTCGCCGCCGTGGCATCGCCCCTCTATTAGTGAATTATTATAACAAAAATATTATTGAAACTAGGAACAAATGCATGCCGTGACAGGATGATCGACCAACTATTGTACAACTTGTAGCGCTCCAGATTAATCTGGAGCACTATAGTAAATGATACTCCAAACTAAGAACTATTGTGGGAGAGTACAAAAGAACAAATATTGCTGCAACTACAAACAAGCACATGGTGAGATAGGATGATCGATCAGCAAAACAACTTGTAGTAAAGTATTTCCACCTACTCCCCTCTTTCATTATTTTGCTCTTTTGGTTGAGACAGGCTGTACAATTATTGACAGATTAACTTGTTAACTTAAGTTGAGATTCGATCAACAAAACATAAAGATTTCATACAGCCAGCTAGCAAGTGTAGGTCTCCTCTCCCACAATTTGCACATTAAATAATATAAGGTCTATCAAGTTTGGCCCCTCTATTTATTGGTTGACACATACCCGATCATATCTCTTTTAGCTGTCACTCTCTACAAAATCTAGCCAATTGTTGAGTAATACAGCAAAGATCAAGTCGAGCGAACATGTAGCATACCATACACCATACACCAGGCACCAATATGCATAACCCAGGTCTTCCAGTTTCTTTGTTATTCTGGGTGTGGCGACGGAGCAAAGGGTGTGCGAGCAGGGGCCATGGCTCTCCCGATTATCCATAAACTGCACTTAAATGTACACATTTATGCAGAATTTTGACTGCATTTGCAGCTATTTGGCCCCACTCATGAAAGAGTTTACATTGCACATATTGATTGGCCGCCTCTTTGTGTAATTCCAGGCTCCATCCCTCGGTGTGACCACATCTCATGTGCCTAGTCAATATCCACCTAGTGACTCGCCATGTTCTATTTATGTGGCAACTAATACACACAAGTTGCTCTTAATTGTATATACTAATAGTTTTGCATAGGACACTACAACTAGTAATCAGCAAGGTTAGTAACTGTTGCATTATTTTGATGCCAATCGAGACAAGTGGCTTTACTGGTACTGATGTATATATATTTATTATGTTATTTATCTGAAGGCTGAATCCATAGAAAAAAACTTCATACAGCTTAGCTTACCAACTATTGATACCCTTTTAGAATGTGTTTTGTCATCGTGCAGATGCTGGTTGGTCGTGCTTTCTTCACAATAGCTAATATGCAATGTATTTTCAAATGCTAGGGGTATGTAGGAAAAAACAGAAAATATTCGGCAGTACTGCGTATGAACATTTGTAACGCCAACTTGGTCTTAACAGCAAGGCTGCTAGCTGTCCATTCCAGCGTCGAACCCAAACCAGATCCGTACGTAGAGTCGTAGACTCGTAGTGCAGAGATGGCCAGGCGTCTCCGTGATCACTTCTTCTCCGATGCAACGCAGCAGAAGTTTAAGCCGTGGCGCTGTCGCTTGGCAATCATCTTCGCTGTAGCCGTGGTTCTTTCGGCTACAGTTCTATTGGTCTTGCGCTTCGCCGTCGTCCCCGAGGTCAAGGCTGACATCGAGGACGCCCGTCTAACGCGCTTCGGCTTCGCCACCACGAACAGTAGCGGCGGTACGGCGGTGGCGTCCTTCTTTGGCTTCAACATCTCGGTCGCCCTCAACGTTCGCAATGCGAACAAGGCCACGAGCCTCAAGTACACGGAGCCCCTCGTGGCCACCTTCATCTTCAATGACTGGCGCCTCTTCAACGTCAGCGTTGCGCCGGAGGGGCACAGGCACCATGCGCGTAAGAGAGAGCTGCACATCCTCCACCCCGGCGGGGACCTCCCGTCGTCTCAACTTGGCGCCGCGGCGGTGGATGAATTCAACAAGCAGAACGCGACGGGCGTCTTCAACGTGGAGCTGCGCCTCTCCGGGGAGATCACGCTTGGCATTGGCAACACGCGGAAGATGAGCCTCAGCTGCCAGCTGAGTCTGCAGCTCGCGCCGGCGGGCACAGGCCTTGTCGAGTTCCACCAGGTCAACTGCAAGCCCGAGGAACCCGAGACTAACTATTTCTAACGAATGCATGTTGTTTTTCTCCTTTCGTTATTTTGGCTATGAACTTGTTTTCTGTGTAAGTCGGTGTATGCAATGACCATCTAAGATTATCTTCTGTACAAGTACTATACAGGTGAGCTATTTATTTTCAAAAGGGAAAATTAAGTAAAACTAAGGCGGCGATGACGATGGGTATAGGTACTAGTACAACTATGCCTGGACCCTAGGCCAACCTTTTGGCTCGGCCCGAGTATTCGTGTGCTCCCTCCAAGTTAGGCTCAGCCCGCAGATAATTTTGACCGAGCCGAGCCGGGTGCTACTAGGAAAAGGTGGCTCGGCCACGAGCAGGGGCGCGGTCGGGCAGCGCGCTTGGCCACGAACACCTCCATGGCCCGCCGACGCCAGGTCTTTGGCAATACAGGGGGTTTTCTGATAAGTTCTTGTCAAAACCGGATGACGTGTCCGGTTTTTGACCAAAATGCACCGAAATGTTCAGTTATGTGACCAAAAAATCTAGTTTTCCAGAAATGTGACTTAAGTACACATACAAGACGAGTTGTGAGACTGGCAGTGCCATTTACTCCAAAATAAATTAGAAGTACAACAAATGTTGATAGCATCACAACACGTTAAGAGGAAGTAAATTTCAAGATACAACAATAGCATAAGAGTAGCAGGTCCAGAAATTTAATAGCTGAGAGTGAGAGAGAAAGAGATAGATGGACTTGGCTGTAAAATCCATTGGTCTGTTGGTACAGAATGTAGCAAACATAACAACGCAACGACGACTTCGACATTGCAGCACCAAAAGTGATTCCTCCAGTGATTGGCTCGTCACGAGGATTGGAACTGCATACAATGAATAAGACCGTAACGTCATTATAATGTACAACTAATAGTATTGTATGCAACAGTTAGCTTGATGATGCAATGAAGAAGACTGAAACGAATGTGACATGAAAACAAACTAACCGGTGATTGATGATGTTGCTTACCGAAGGATCGGACCAAGTTCCATTAGTGTGTTTCGATGGACACAACTTTTGGTTTACGCTGATGGCTCATTGTAGCATCTTCCCATCGACGTTTTATGTCACCATCCACTCCAGAATGGAGTCCGACTTCCTCGAGATTTCGGAGGCTTCCTATCTCGATGCCGGGAAGAGCACCGACAGTTTCACAGAGCAAATGTAGTGAGACAAGCTTACTCAGGTCTTGAATTTTTATTGTGTCGAGACTTTGCACGCCCACAAGGCATATCCGCTCCAGGCTTACGAAGGGAGCATTGTTTGTTACTGCGAGCCCCACAAGGTTGTTCTCAACGAGCTTGAGAAATTTGAGTTGGCATCTCAAGTTGCCGAGGGCTTGTTGGATTTCATCCCCGCTGAGGTTAGTCCATGAGAGGCACAGCTCCTGCACACTGATCAGCAATGTAGTGTAAACTGGAGTGGGTAGTGCCACCGTTCCACTCAGCTTGAGCGACGTAAGCGTGCCATGGTCTTGCAGGCAGTAGAGGAATGATCGCGAGGACCCTCTGAAGTCGATAGACAGCGAGTAATCAACATTGGGAAAACGTATTCCATTACTGGTGAATACATTGATGCCCTCCTTAAGATCGTTCAAGTTAGCAGACGTCTTTGTAGTGGAATCGCACCATATCTTCACCTTCCTCAGCCGAGACATATGGCTCAGCAGCTGTGGAAGTCCTATGCCGTTGCCGACGAAAACTCCTGCTAGCGTTTCCAGCAAACTGTTTTTGGTCAAGAACTCCTTGAGCTTTGAGAACTCATCCTTGTGCTTTAGGAGCTTCTTTGCGCGCGTCTTCAGCCGGCTTGGCTTTTCATCTGGGCAGTCCTCACTAGCAAGCTGAAACTTCCCAAGGAGGTGTTTCAGTTTGGGCAGCTTGAGTACTTCTGAGTACACCGTTACTACATCGGTTGTCCTCATGTCAAGTGTCTCCAACCATGTCAGCCGCCCTATTTTTCTCGGGATGCAATCGACACTGTTCCCAAGGCTCAGATATTTCAGGAGCAACATGTCGCATATCATTGGGATATGGTCTTCTTCCAGATCAGCACACTCTTTAAGATCCAGCACTCGAAGTAGCCTATGCTGGTCAAACCTCAAGATAGATCCATATTCAGCACCCGCGGCTGGAAAGACCACCAGGGTAAGGAGTCGGCGTACATTTGGCACATTGAGTCCACCATTTTCAGCCTTCAAGTAAGGATGGAGAGAAAGCCGGCGAACATATTCTTGGTTGGCAGTTTCCCACTGACTCGGACCACACAACAAGGTGAAAAAATTCTCGATCACGGCCTTGCTGCAAATGTGGTTGAACACCATCCCAGGAGGTTGGCATCTCTTGACCTTCCCATTGTTGCTTTTCTTCATGGACTGGATAATATTCTGGCCGATGAGAATGTCCAAGTGCTGAGCCACGATCTCTGCATCAAAACGGTATGCATACTTAAGGACGTTCTTTTTAACAGCTTCAATCATTCCTTCAGCCATACATCGCCTTATAAGAGGATTCCGCCTGACATTATGAGCACGCGGGAACATGCTGAAATATAGCAAGCAACTCTCAAGAAGAACCCTCTCGTAGTCACTGCCAACCAACTCTTGCGTTCTTGCTACGGCCGCAGCATAGAGTGCGAAGCAGGTATCTTCGTACAGCATCCCGTTCCCAGCAACCTCTCCCACCAAGACCATGCCGGCTGTGCTGCCATCTGGAACAAGGGGTGGCAGAGAGTTACCACAGATGCAAGCTCTCGCTACTGGCTGGATATCCGTCGTCACGATAATTCTGCCACCCACTTTGTTGGCCCAGCAGAAGGTAGATATTCCATTGTACACCTCTTTTGTCTTCACGTCGTCAATTACAATCAAATACCTACATGAACAAGAAATTCTGAATAAGCTAATGTTAACAAACACAACACACAAATAACTCTTTTATACGCTCCACGGAGTTTGGAATCACATACTTCAATATACATTATAGATGAATGTATTATATATCTTTTCCAAGAGAACATATTAATATAAAAAGATACCAATTACACATAGACTCTGTATCAACATATAATAAAGAACTAGCCGAGACATTACGAATGCACAAAGCCAAAAGACAAAAAAGAAAAAAAAAAGATCCCGCCAAGTGATCAAGCAGCAGCTAGACCTAACCATTGCCAATGGCTAACACCCTACAGAAAGGGAACAATTAACAAGTGTTGTCGTTGCCAAATCTAACCAAAAGGTCATATAATTGGTTTTCACCCTAGAGGAAATCCAATCTCTCCACACAATGCATTCAACAAAGGATCTGCCATTGCCAGGTATAACCAATGAAGGTCAAACCTAAGATTTTCATCCTAGAAATCAAAACCCAGTCCTGAAAGAAATCACGCAATGCTGCCACCCTCACTTGCCGAGAACACTGCTGCAAATCATCAATCACCGGGCTCACTGCCATCATACGCACGGTTTTGACATGGACATCGCCTCGCAAGCGAAATCATAATCACATTACAACTTTGAAGAAAAATCATCATCGCATCTGGAACTCTGCCTCCGCCTTCATCTCGAACTCAGACATGAGCAATCGAAACTTTCTAGCCTTCCAAGCATAGCCGCCTTGATATTCTCTGCCTGAGTTAACACCATGATCACGGGATGTGCCTGATGATGTCGAGGTCGACTAAGCAGGACTTCGCAACATGACACCATAAAACCAAATAGGTTGAGACACTGGTCGCACATGATCGGATCCCTTTGATCCAGAGATCTAGGAGCGCTCTGCGCATGTCCATGAAGACCACATGCGAGGATGATCCGGAACATGAGCAGACAACGCCGCTGCCGCCGCCTAAGACAACGAACCAGGGCCTGACGCTCCATAGTTTGGCATAAAATCCGTAGGCAGAACCCACCGGCCCGGAGGAACCGGCTCCGGTTAGTGGTCTGCTGGATGCGGCCTACTCGGAGACGGCCAGCGGCGGCACGAAAGCAGGTGCACAGATCGATGACGTCCTCAAGGTCGGTCGAATGTAGTCAGATATGGGGCGGCCAGATCAGAGGTGACGATGTGGACGCGAGGATATCAGCTAGGGCGAGGGAAAACGAAAGAAAAACTTATTGGGGGTACCCCACAACGGCCTTCCGCCGAGGGGCAGCCTCCTGCAACGACGACAGGGTGGCTGGGCGACGGCTCGAGGAGAGCTTTGGGGGTGTCGGCTTGAGGGCCCTCGGAGTCGCCCTAGAGGAGACCCGAGAGGCAATTCTAAAAAATTATTCTATGATATATCTTTATCATTTTACAATGTACCTCATTAATTATTCTAATAAATCTTACCACAAGTAGTATGAAAAACTATCAACACAAGTAATATACCAATTCCATGTACAAAAAATTAGTATATATGCCAATAATAAAATATATAGACTCAAATCAAAATTTGTATAAAACCGTGTTTGCGGTATCCAATATTAACAAACAAAGTATATTAGAATGATACAAATGTTTTATCTAATCCCTCCGTCTATAAAAAGACGTCTCAACCTAGCCCAAATTTGGATGTATCTAGACATAATTTAGTGTGTAGATACATTCAAATTTGGGCTAGGTTGAGAAATCCTTTTGTGTACGACGGAGAGAGTATGTTGTATAATAAATGTGGAAGTACACCTAGACTCCAACAACATAACATCCAGACATAGTCTAAACACTAAGTATGCACATAGCCAAAAGGAGATAGAAAAAGACCCCACCGAAGCGACTAGAGACTCGCAGCAGAATGATCAAACCACAACAAAGTCGACACCTAGGCTCCGCTTAAAGACTCTCCAAAACGAACCAGTGCACAATGGTCATCGTTGCCCAGTCTAACCACGTAGTCAGAACTAGGGTTTTCACCGAGAGATTGTCCAATCTCCGGACAATAACTTAAACAAGGAAACGACTAGAGAGCCGGCATTGTTAGATACAACAAATAGAGGTCAGATATAGAACTTTCACTACTGGGACACCTAATATGCAGGGATATGAATCCAATTTCACTGCAACATGGCCCCCACCAGGTCACCGAGCGACCTAGCCGTACCAATTTCAAATCACTCCCACGGCCATCTCTGTTTTCCAATTATTACTAAAATTAATATTAAATTGCATGGGATTTGGAGAAATGTTCAATACGAAAAAGTTGCGACTATCTTTCAGACATTCTATGGAAAAACCGGATGGTCACTTCTCCACATCCAACCCTCATGTAAGCATCCTATGGTTGGAATATCAACGTTGCACAATATTATGGGCAAACTTTGAAAACTGTCACGGACAATATTTAGAGTATATTTGAGAGAAATTTAGAAAATTTGGATATAATTTTTATAATATTTTTCGAGAAAAAATAGATATTAGAAATTCCTGATGAACCTTCCAAAACTTCTAATGAACTTGTCGAAGAAAATTTCAATACTAGAACGTTCGAAAATTATTATGATCTTGCAGAAGATTTCTGAGATTAGATCGATCTTTCAAGAATTTCATGATAAACATGTAAATTCAAACACTGAACACCGCGGCCATGGGCCATGGCTCCCCCTACCGCCACAACAGGTGCTTTCCCCGTCCAGCCACCAGCTGTGTGCATACCGCCGCGATGGCCTTTAACTGTCTCTACCGCGGATACCATCGAGCGACCGTATCCAGGATTCGAGGTAATAGATCACCCAACCTAGAGTGATCGATGTATGTAAATTACATATTGGGTTACTGGAGACTCACCTTTCTATGCTTAGGCGTGATTCCAGCCGATGTCTGACGTCGTAGGGACATAGGCCAGGCTCAAATTCCTCAAGTATCGCCGTCAGGACATCATCCAGGCTTTTGTCCACCGCACTAACCCACGCCCGTTGACTGAATTGCTGGCATACCTCATCCTTCTCGTAGACTCGCTTTGCAAGATCAGTATTTTCGCCGCCGGAGCCAATCGCAGCGATAACCTTGGCCTTCATCTCTGATTGGCTCTCTAAGAGGGCAAGAAGATCTTCTTCTGCGTTATTGTTCATCATTGGAGTTGGAGGACCTTCTTCATTGTTCGCCCCCTGGTCGATGTAACCTTGTAGTCTATCGGATGATTCTTTTATTCTCCTCTTGAAGTCACGAATCTCCCTGGCAAACTGTGCAGCAGAGGTAGTTTTGACAAGGAAGTTATCCACGCAATACTCGATATCAGCTGCCAACCTTGTGAGTTGCGCCATCCAGGTTCTCCGCAGATCACTGGTTTTCTTGCTTTTCCAGCGAGGCCCTCCGATGACGGCTAGGATCATCTCCAGCTCGCTCTGAATGGATTCAAGATCAGGCTTCACAAACAGATTAGTCTTTATCTCCGTTATCACCATCGGCAGGGTGATGGTCACTAAGGCGCCAACTATGGCAGCCTCCATCTCTCTTTCCTTGCTCGACCTGGGAAGTCAGCTTTGCTGTTACGCCGAGCTGGAAAAGGATTGAGTGAATAAGGAGGACACCTGCCATTTCTTTTTATTTGAACGGATAAAACTTCTCTTACTTAGAAGTCCCGCATGAAGTTTTCAACTCTTTGTGGAGAAAGTGATAATTTGCATAAACATGGGTCTATATCTGCATTTTTAGCTGATCTTAAATTCGTTGAAATGCGAGTGCTTATATGTATAATTATAATTTCCCAACAACCTAGTGATGAGGGTGTAAAAGCGCCTTAAGATAACAGCACTCACATGGAATGGCATGTGCAGTGGAAAGATGCGACCTTTTCTCTTTAAACAAGGCATAGGATTTAGATTTTGTTCAGTTGAAAGAGGGAGAAATACGACTTTTCACGACTTTTCTCTTTAATAAGTCTTCATGTTGTATAGGATTAGGATGTCATCTCTCACTCAGAGGGTAGTCCGTGTTGTGTCCTCACACCTACCCAGCGAGCCTCTTTCCCTTGCTGTCCGGCACTCTTCAGAATCGATGCCTATTGCGTAATGGTTTCCCGGAGTCCTCACATACTCTCTTGTGCTTTTTTCATATGATGGCTATGATCACTAAACATGTGTTCTGGTGCTGATGATCTTCAGGTGGAGATCAATCGATGTTCCCAAATAACTTTGAGCCTTGTTTGGATATAGCTTCACGCGGCGGGCCATGGAGAACGATCCCCATGATTCTGCTTCGGTCGAGGTGGAGGCGGCAGAGATGGAGGAGGATCCAATTACTGTTTCGCTCGGCCCCATGGGCTCTCTCTTCCGGCAGCTCCGTTCTGCCATAACTTGGGAGTACAGTAGGCTGATGGGGGTTCAAGCCGAGATCCAGATTCTTGGCGACGGACTTGAGAGATTATGCACCGACCTCAAGGACTTGTCTCAGGCGGAGGACACCATGACTATGTGCTGGGTGAGGCAGGTCCGAGATCTGTGCTATGATACGGCAGACTACCTCGACGAGCTCATGCACTTCATCCACTACTCCTCTGGTACCCGTTCCAGGACCAAAAGGCTTTCCCCGCAGAATCGTCTTGGGTCCATGATCTTACGGGTACCCCGCAGGCTTCGGCTTTCGTTACCAGAAGTGAAGAAGTTGAAGCGAGTCCCCCTGATTGCAAAATTATCAGCACTGCTAGCTCGTGTCGATGACGCATATGAAAGACGCGAAAGATTCAAGATTGCTCCAGCCCACGACAGCAAGCATGACTGCACACAAGCGGACGGTGTCTGCCCACTGATGCCCCAACTTGCACTCCAACCCCACGTCGACAACCTCATCAAGCTGCTTGGCTTCCACCACGACAACAATGAGAGAAATCTCAAGGTTGTAACCATCTTCGGATCCGCGGGTGTTGGCAAAACACCCATTGCCAGGACCTTATATCACAAGTATCGAGGCAGGTTCCAATACCGGGCATTTCTACGGGTATCCCGAGATACAGATATGAGGAGGCTTCTCGACGATTTGCTCTCACAAATCAAGGCACCACTGGCACATGCCTTCTCTGATGTCCAAGGACTTATTGCCGCTATAACCAAGCACCTTCAAGGAAAAAGGTATTTTTTATCAATCTAATATCTATCTAGCTATCTATTTCTCTTATGTCATTTTCAAAATAGATTTCTATAACTTCCTTTTGAACTCAAATTCAACCAAAGAAACATAGTAAGAGTAATATCATTCCACATGATAGACTCAACAAAACAATTTGGTTCAAGGTATTTTTATTTACATAGAGTTTAATAAACATATTAAATACAAATAATCATTTGAAGTATCAAATAGATGGTTTACTTCAAAATCCTTAAATCTTAAAAATAGGAGGTAAGGAAATATTTAATATATATTTCAAAATCAGATTTCAAAAATATTGTATAATTGTTTTGTTAAATTTTGAAAATGGGTTTTAAGAAAATCGTTTGTGGTTTTAAAGGAAATCAAGGAGATTTACCACAAATACATATTTTGAAAAAAAAGACTTACCAAGAATCATTTCAAAATCATATGAAGAGTTAAAACCAATTTTTGAAAAAATAGAGTATGTTTAAATAACTCAAAACCATTTATAAATAGGGATTATTAAGAAATTGGAAGTAATGTATTGGATTCCACTTCAACTTCGTGTAATTTATTTTATTCAAACAAAAGTTTCAATTTTTAGTGATTTTTAAAGCATTCCAAAAATCTGGGATGTTACAATAAAAAAGGTCCCCTGGCGTTTCGCGAAAGGAGGCGGCGGAGAAACAGAAAACCACGAAACAGAGAGTCAGAAGGCTGCCGCCGGAGAAGATCGGAGGGGGGAAACGCCGCCGGAATCACCTCCGGAGGGCTCCGCCCCCCTCCGGCGTGTTCATCATCAACATCTATAGCAAGATCATCTCCATCTCCCCACTGTAAACCCTTGGCAAACTTGATGTATGATGCAATATACTATTCACTTGATCTATTGTGTCTCCCATCTGTGTTTGAGAAGTGATTTGTTCATGGCACTTGTGAAATAGTTCGTTGATTGGTTGCATACAAGTGTTGTTATCTTTTATGATTGTCTTTATGTACAATATATGAGTGCACGCATATGTTGGGGAATGCATGTAAGGTGATCACCGTAGCGTAATGGATTGAGTAGGACATGTCGGAGTAGAGAGAAACCGGTGTCTGAGACTTGAAGTTACTTTATGGGGGATATATATGGGGGACCCTAGAACTTAAGGCTATGGTGGGACAATTATGTCTTAATAATTCTTGTGCTGCACATTTATTTGGCCATGAGATCCATCATAAGAGTTGTGTTATTGCTCATTTACTTGGCTACACCTATTTATGGCTCCCACCTAAAAGAAACAACTAAGACTGAAACATGTGTTTCACTAATTGTGACAACCACACGAATGAAATAACAATTGCTAGAACATTTGCTCCCTTGAGATATTTGCTACTTGAGATATTTGATACTTGCTACTTTGAGAAACTTGCTTGAGAAAACTACTGAGAGAAACTTGCTCTAAGAAACTTGTGTCTGAAACTTGATTGAGAAACTTGTTACTAGAAAAACCCATTCCACATCACTTGATTTCATTAGTTAGTTCTTTTCATATTTATTGCTTTGCATAAACGGTCGTATAAGAGGGTTATAGGGCTTTAGAGAATAGATAGTTTACCTTCAGCTCCTCGTGGGTTCGACACTCAATACTTATCGAATTGTGCTACAGTGATTCCTTACTCTTGGGGATTATCACCGCGCCGCTCCGCCCCCTTCCCCTTCCTGCTCTCTCCCGCACGCCTCTAGCTTCTCTGCCTCTCGTTCTGGCTCCCGCGCGCCGGCGGCCGCCCGTGGAGGAACAACTCCCCGCGGTGGTGGCCGGCGGCCGGCGACGGCCGAACGTCCCACCCCGGCGCTGCTGTTCCCCCTTTCTCTCTTGTCCCGCCCGAGCGGCGCTCTGGTAGGGTTAGGGTTTTCTCTCTCCCTCCTTTTTTTTTCTCACTTTCGTCGCTGGAGCAGCACGGGAAGATGGTAGTGGTGGCGCCGTTGCCAGCCCTTCGCCGGTCGCGCGTTCGCCTTGCGGTAAGCGCGCCGTCGTCGAACGGTTTGGCCGCGGTGCCATTTTCTTTTGCCCACGGAGGGGCTATTTCTTCTTCTCGATGCCTCGGCTTGCCGATGCGCATCGAGATCGAGAGGAATAGCGCGGCCGAGGTGGCGGCGCCCTTTGCAGGTGAGGATTTCTTTGCCCTTATGAATCAGGGTTTGGGGATCCGACGGGATTTCTCTTTCTTTTGTCTTTTCTTTTCTTTTTGCTTCTTTTTTCCTTTCTACTCGATTAGATCTTAGCCATACGAGGCTCTGATACCATTGTTAAGTCGAGCAATTCGACTAGATCGAGTAGTACGTGTAGGATGCCGAGGAGGAGGGGTTCGTGTACCTTCTCCTCGTGCAGAAGCAGTCGAGCCCGAGCTGCCGGCCATGGTGGACGGCGTTGGCGATCACGGGCAGTGGCGGCGGCGGTGAAGCTTCCGGTGAGCCACGTGCTAAACCTAAATCGGTAGGGGATGTTGGTGGGGCGGTAGCGCACACGGTGAACCTCTTAACGTGTGCTGCCGGCCCCCCCACCCTTTATATAGCGCGGGTCACAGGGGCCCACCAACCATTGGTGCGGTTGGGCGCCCCCGATCAGGGCGCAGAGATCAGGTCGTGGAGCCGTTGGGCTCGCACTGCAGGAGATCGATCTAACAGTGTGGCGATTTACAGTTGGTTTTGACACAATTACACGAGAATTAGATGGTGCCGCCGCCTCCACGAGTTTATCTATGCGAAGGGCCAGTGTGACGAGGCGTTTTTCAGTAGTGTCCAATCAGGTCTACATTCTCCTACTACGTTAACGTCGTCAAGTGCGATTCACGAAAAATTAAAGGTCAGCCATAAAGTTGAGGTGTGTCGGTCAGGTGAGATGATGCTGGCTAACGTCCAGCGTCTACGTGGAAGTTGTCAGTATGGACACAACTCATCTATAAGGTTGCTCTGTCTATACTCGACAAACCCACAGGTAGGGGCCAGCGCCCCCCTCCCATATTAGGACTAAAACATTATGTTTCACCTGCCTAGAACCCCAATGTGAGCTACATAGGAATAGAACAGACTATCTGGAGCCTAATTTTTTCAATAACAGGGACTATTCTTTTTTTTAGTTTCTAGAGAAACCACAATCTCCTCAGCAATGCAAGTCTTCGGGAAGATAATTTCCTTGAAAGCGCCACACTATGTGTTGTTTGCTTCTACAGAGCGTCTGAACTTATCCAATATCCTTGAGCCTACAACAGTCTTGTGTTGAGAATCAATCAACACATTTACAGAGTTATAGCTAAGATTCCAATTTGCATTAAATGTGGAACAAGTCGCAAAAATTGCCTTCGAAACCAGCTTTCATTGGTTCCGACGCGATCCATGTCCCACCTGTGATGAAAGAGATTTCAGCATAGGCTCATATCCCTCGGGTAGATCGTGGATTTGAACCCAGATATCCATGTGATTTAGTGAACGATGGTTTAGTGAATCCATCGTACTCTGCCATCAGGACTGGTTTCCCACGAAACGACCAAGATCCACCCTGCATCACCTTTTCCCAGTCTCCTAAGCATGAGAACTGGAACATATATGTGGAGGTTCGTGCGCCAGATCCCATGCCGGCCGCATGTTCTTGAAGAACCAATAAGACGCCGTCTGTGTAAACCCTAGCAATCGCCAGCCAACGTATCGGTTTGTCAACCGATGGAGCTTCAGCCTCAAAAACAACATCGTCCAGGTCTTCTTCGTTGATTCCCAGCTTCACCATCATGGCAAATGAACACGTACTTCACGTAGCTGGCAAGTTTATGTATCCACCCTCGGAAATGACACCTCCAAAAAGATACGGTCCTGAAGTCTTCCCCTTCCATCTATTGGTTGAGACATATCTAGGTCTTCTCTCAGCTGACACTCCTTACAAAATACTAGCCAATGTCTATTAAGATAACTAAGATCGAGTCAAGAACAGGCAGGCACACACCATGACTAGGCATGCATGTTATTGTACATAAACCATGTATGATTAAGCTTGGCGTATGCGTAACATGCATTGTTCTATTGTCATACCTAGATGTCACATACAAAGTGACATGATCCACTAGTAATTTAGTTATAAGTTATATTTTTTCATAATTCGGTAATTGTTGGGCGTTCAGCGCTTGTTTATCCGTACGAAAATATTTATTTTCACATATAAAGGGTGTCTTCAACACCATGCATGTAGCTAGATCAATTTATTTTGATTAACATGGGAAGATGTTGATTTGATATCAACGAATTTATTTACCTAGATTAAGAACAATGGATTCACTAGTACAAAAACGTTGATTAGAGCCGGCCCCAGAGAGTCATCTCAGGCGGTTAAATTTTACGTCTCTGCGCAAGCTCTCTAATGTACGCTCCATCAGAGCCGGTCGTCTGGAACCAGCTGTAATGAGCTCGTCGCTGAGACGGCCGGGAGAATCAGCCGTCTCCAGTATAGAGATGGCCAACAAAAACACACATCGGTGATCGTAACTAATCAGCGACGTATATAATTGCTAGCCGTCGCATGGTACCCGTGGGGTCCGAATAGACATCCGGACATAATATACGTTCCGGGGAAGACCTCTCCCAGACACGCGACGCCGGCGTCGGGAAACTGATCTCCCCCCAGAACTCTTGCGCGATCACCCCGTCGGATTTATGCGGTCTGCGAATATCGTCGCGAGTGACCACCCAATCGTCCGCGAGCACCTCCTCCGCTGCCGCCATGGCGACATGGCCTGCCAGGCCCTCCTCCTCCGCCTCTTCTGTCTCACCTCCGTTCTCCGCTGCGAGCGCCTCGAACCGGGATCCTGATCCGGCCGAGACTTGCGACTCCACCGCAACCGAACGCCGCCGCGACGTGGATGGATCTACCGCCGGCGATAGGGCACCCGGCGCCATCGTTAGTCGCCGCCGTGGCATCGCCCCTCTATTAGTGAATTATTATAACAAAAATATTATTGAAACTAGGAACAAATGCATGCCGTGACAGGATGATCGACCAACTATTGTACAACTTGTAGCGCTCCAGATTAATCTGGAGCACTATAGTAAATGATACTCCAAACTAAGAACTATTGTGGGAGAGTACAAAAGAACAAATATTGCTGCAACTACAAACAAGCACATGGTGAGATAGGATGATCGATCAGCAAAACAACTTGTAGTAAAGTATTTCCACCTACTCCCCTGTTTCATTATTTTGCTCTTTTGGTTGAGACAGGCTGTACAATTATTGACAGATTAACTTGTTAACTTAAGTTGAGATTCGATCAACAAAACATAAAGATTTCATACAGCCAGCTAGCAAGTGTAGGTCTCCTCTCCCACAATTTGCACATTAAATAATATAAGGTCTATCAAGTTTGGCCCCTCTATTTATTGGTTGACACATACCCGATCATATCTCTTTTAGCTGTCACTCTCTACAAAATCTAGCCAATTGTTGAGTAATACAGCAAAGATCAAGTCGAGCGAACATGTAGCATACCATACACCATACACCAGGCACCAATATGCATAACCCAGGTCTTCCAGTTTCTTTGTTATTCTGGGTGTGGCGACGGAGCAAAGGGTGTGCGAGCAGGGGCCATGGCTCTCCCGATTATCCATAAACTGCACTTAAATGTACACATTTATGCAGAATTTTGACTGCATTTGCAGCTATTTGGCCCCACTCATGAAAGAGTTTACATTGCACATATTGATTGGCCGCCTCTTTGTGTAATTCCAGGCTCCATCCCTCGGTGTGACCACATCTCATGTGCCTAGTCAATATCCACCTAGTGACTCGCCATGTTCTATTTATGTGGCAACTAATACACACAAGTTGCTCTTAATTGTATATACTAATAGTTTTGCATAGGACACTACAACTAGTAATCAGCAAGGTTAGTAACTGTTGCATTATTTTGATGCCAATCGAGACAAGTGGCTTTACTGGTACTGATGTATATATATTTATTATGTTATTTATCTGAAGGCTGAATCCATAGAAAAAAACTTCATACAGCTTAGCTTACCAACTATTGATACCCTTTTAGAATGTGTTTTGTCATCGTGCAGATGCTGGTTGGTCGTGCTTTCTTCACAATAGCTAATATGCAATGTATTTTCAAATGCTAGGGGTATGTAGGAAAAAACAGAAAATATTCGGCAGTACTGCGTATGAACATTTGTAACGCCAACTTGGTCTTAACAGCAAGGCTGCTAGCTGTCCATTCCAGCGTCGAACCCAAACCAGATCCGTACGTAGAGTCGTAGACTCGTAGTGCAGAGATGGCCAGGCGTCTCCGTGATCACTTCTTCTCCGATGCAACGCAGCAGAAGTTTAAGCCGTGGCGCTGTCGCTTGGCAATCATCTTCGCTGTAGCCGTGGTTCTTTCGGCTACAGTTCTATTGGTCTTGCGCTTCGCCGTCGTCCCCGAGGTCAAGGCTGACATCGAGGACGCCCGTCTAACGCGCTTCGGCTTCGCCACCACGAACAGTAGCGGCGGTACGGCGGTGGCGTCCTTCTTTGGCTTCAACATCTCGGTCGCCCTCAACGTTCGCAATGCGAACAAGGCCACGAGCCTCAAGTACACGGAGCCCCTCGTGGCCACCTTCATCTTCAATGACTGGCGCCTCTTCAACGTCAGCGTCGCGCCGGAGGGGCACAGGCACCATGCGCGTAAGAGAGAGCTGCACATCCTCCACCCCGGCGGGGACCTCCCGTCGTCTCAACTTGGCGCCGCGGCGGTGGATGAATTCAACAAGCAGAACGCGACGGGCGTCTTCAACGTGGAGCTGCGCCTCTCCGGGGAGATCACGCTTGGCATTGGCAACACGCGGAAGATGAGCCTCAGCTGCCAGCTGAGTCTGCAGCTCGCGCCGGCGGGCACAGGCCTTGTCGAGTTCCACCAGGTCAACTGCAAGCCCGAGGAACCCGAGACTAACTATTTCTAACGAATGCATGTTGTTTTTCTCCTTTCGTTATTTTGGCTATGAACTTGTTTTCTGTGTAAGTCGGTGTATGCAATGACCATCTAAGATTATCTTCTGTACAAGTACTATACAGGTGAGCTATTTATTTTCAAAAGGGAAAATTAAGTAAAACTAAGGCGGCGATGACGATGGGTATAGGTACTAGTACAACTATGCCTGGACCCTAGGCCAACCTTTTGGGCTCGGCCCGAGTATTCGTGTGCTCCCTCCAAGTTAGGCTCAGCCCGCAGATAATTTTGACCGAGCCGAGCCGGGTGCTACTAGGAAAAGGTGGCTCGGCCACGAGCAGGGGCGCGGTCGGGCAGCGCGCTTGGCCACGAACACCTCCATGGCCCGCCGACGCCAGGTCTTTGGCAATACAGGGGGTTTTCTGATAAGTTCTTGTCAAAACCGGATGACGTGTCCGGTTTTTGACCAAAATGCACCGAAATGTTCAGTTATGTGACCAAAAAATCTAGTTTTCCAGAAATGTGACTTAAGTACACATACAAGACGAGTTGTGAGACTGGCAGTGCCATTTACTCCAAAATAAATTAGAAGTACAACAAATGTTGATAGCATCACAACACGTTAAGAGGAAGTAAATTTCAAGATACAACAATAGCATAAGAGTAGCAGGTCCAGAAATTTAATAGCTGAGAGTGAGAGAGAAAGAGATAGATGGACTTGGCTGTAAAATCCATTGGTCTGTTGGTACAGAATGTAGCAAACATAACAACGCAACGACGACTTCGACATTGCAGCACCAAAAGTGATTCCTCCAGTGATTGGCTCGTCACGAGGATTGGAACTGCATACAATGAATAAGACCGTAACGTCATTATAATGTACAACTAATAGTATTGTATGCAACAGTTAGCTTGATGATGCAATGAAGAAGACTGAAACGAATGTGACATGAAAACAAACTAACCGGTGATTGATGATGTTGCTTACCGAAGGATCGGACCAAGTTCCATTAGTGTGTTTCGATGGACACAACTTTTGGTTTACGCTGATGGCTCATTGTAGCATCTTCCCATCGACGTTTTATGTCACCATCCACTCCAGAATGGAGTCCGACTTCCTCGAGATTTCGGAGGCTTCCTATCTCGATGCCGGGAAGAGCACCGACAGTTTCACAGAGCAAATGTAGTGAGACAAGCTTACTCAGGTCTTGAATTTTTATTGTGTCGAGACTTTGCACGCCCACAAGGCATATCCGCTCCAGGCTTACGAAGGGAGCATTGTTTGTTACTGCGAGCCCCACAAGGTTGTTCTCAACGAGCTTGAGAAATTTGAGTTGGCATCTCAAGTTGCCGAGGGCTTGTTGGATTTCATCCCCGCTGAGGTTAGTCCATGAGAGGCACAGCTCCTGCACACTGATCAGCAATGTAGTGTAAACTGGAGTGGGTAGTGCCACCGTTCCACTCAGCTTGAGCGACGTAAGCGTGCCATGGTCTTGCAGGCAGTAGAGGAATGATCGCGAGGACCCTCTGAAGTCGATAGACAGCGAGTAATCAACATTGGGAAAACGTATTCCATTACTGGTGAATACATTGATGCCCTCCTTAAGATCGTTCAAGTTAGCAGACGTCTTTGTAGTGGAATCGCACCATATCTTCACCTTCCTCAGCCGAGACATATGGCTCAGCAGCTGTGGAAGTCCTATGCCGTTGCCGACGAAAACTCCTGCTAGCGTTTCCAGCAAACTGTTTTTGGTCAAGAACTCCTTGAGCTTTGAGAACTCATCCTTGTGCTTTAGGAGCTTCTTTGCGCGCGTCTTCAGCCGGCTTGGCTTTTCATCTGGGCAGTCCTCACTAGCAAGCTGAAACTTCCCAAGGAGGTGTTTCAGTTTGGGCAGCTTGAGTACTTCTGAGTACACCGTTACTACATCGGTTGTCCTCATGTCAAGTGTCTCCAACCATGTCAGCCGCCCTATTTTTCTCGGGATGCAATCGACACTGTTCCCAAGGCTCAGATATTTCAGGAGCAACATGTCGCATATCATTGGGATATGGTCTTCTTCCAGATCAGCACACTCTTTAAGATCCAGCACTCGAAGTAGCCTATGCTGGTCAAACCTCAAGATAGATCCATATTCAGCACCCGCGGCTGGAAAGACCACCAGGGTAAGGAGTCGGCGTACATTTGGCACATTGAGTCCACCATTTTCAGCCTTCAAGTAAGGATGGAGAGAAAGCCGGCGAACATATTCTTGGTTGGCAGTTTCCCACTGACTCGGACCACACAACAAGGTGAAAAAATTCTCGATCACGGCCTTGCTGCAAATGTGGTTGAACACCATCCCAGGAGGTTGGCATCTCTTGACCTTCCCATTGTTGCTTTTCTTCATGGACTGGATAATATTCTGGCCGATGAGAATGTCCAAGTGCTGAGCCACGATCTCTGCATCAAAACGGTATGCATACTTAAGGACGTTCTTTTTAACAGCTTCAATCATTCCTTCAGCCATACATCGCCTTATAAGAGGATTCCGCCTGACATTATGAGCACGCGGGAACATGCTGAAATATAGCAAGCAACTCTCAAGAAGAACAGGTCGTCGACCTGGTGGCTAGGCATGCGAGTTTGCATGCAGCCCACCCGAGTTCGAGTCTTGGACTCGACGGGTGCTCGCGGAGTCTACTATAAAAAAACGCCATCGGGTGCTAGTGCCTGGGATGGTCTAATTTTTAACGGACGGTTTGAGAGTTCGGCTAGGCGGGTAGTCTCATTTTTTGATTGCTAGCTTCCTGTGAATGGGAGGATGAGTGAGGGAGAGCTTCCACCGCGCCCTGCCGCCGACGGCCACTCCGGTCCCGGCGTCCACCCTAACCGCCGCTCTCCGCCCGGAGGCGGCGTCCACGTCTCGTGTGAGGGCTGCCTCCCCCGTGTCTCCGTTGGTGGGAGGAGCGGCAGTGAGAGAGAGAGAGCTGGTTTCGCCGGGGAGCCCGGGTCGGCGTCCTCCGAGAGGCCGGTCGTGTCGGGGCTGGGGATGTCATCGGAGTCCCTCGCCTCATCAAGGGAGGACGGGAGGTCGGCGCAGCTGGGTGAGGCAAGCTCAGCGAGGGCTGGGTCGCCGCTGGTGGCCCAGGCAGATCTGGAGGCGGCTCGTCGGCCGGTGCAGGAAAGACTGGTCTGGCAGCAGCCCAGGCCGTCCAGGAAGACGCTCTGGAGGAGGAAGCAGCTGCAGCGCCAGGGCGGTGGTGGCTATTCTGCCCCAAATCGTGGCTCCGGCGGGATGGCCGGCAAGTGCTTCAAGTGCCTCCAAGGAGGTCACTTTAAGCGCGGGTGCCACAATCTGCAGGTCTGTATTCGGTGTGCGGAGGAGGGACATGGTTCCGGCGGATGCAAGAGGCCGCGGAGCCCGGAATCAAAGGACGAGCTGAGAAAGAAGGCGTTGGCTGCGGTGGCGGCAAGGATGAGTGCTGCCGGCGGGAGAGCCACGGGTGCACAGCCTGGTGGGCGGGGTCAGGGCACGCCTGCTGCTAGACAGCCTGGTGTGCCGGATCAGCGCGCGCCTGCTGCGCGCACGGGGCCCTCCAGTAATGCGCCGGCGGCGAGGGGTGCGGTCTGGATGCCGGTGAACTCAGGAAGGCCAGCGGCTGAGCAAGACACTCGTGCATCTGAGGTGAGCTCGCCTGCGAGTGTGGAGCCGCCACCGTGTATCATCAGGAGAACGGCGAGGATGGACGACATGGAGCAGAGACTCCGCCTGGCGCTGGTGGTGTACATCGGTGGCTCGCGTCCGGCAGTCTCTCGAGCGCAGGTTGAGGATGCGCTTGTTCGGAAGGCGGGAATCCCGCGGGGCACTTTCTCTGTGCATGCATTCAGGCCGGAGGACTTCCTGGTGGTGTTCAGATCGCAGGAGCACCTGAGGAGCGTGGCGGCGAGGCCGTTCGTTGAGCACGAGTACTTCAAGTTGTTCTTCCGGCAATGGACTCGGCAGGCGCAGGCTAGGCAAGTGCTAATGAGGTCCAAGGTTCAGCTTGCTCTAGAGGGAATTCCGCCGCACGCCTGGGAGGTTGATACGGTGCAAAGCTTGCTGGGCACCTCCTGCTCAATTACTGCGGTGGCGCCGGAGACGGCGAGCAAGGATGACCTGGGCACCTTTCGGGTGGACGCCTGGTCGTGGAGCCCGAAGGAGATCCCGCCATTGAGAAAGCTCTGGGTGCCGGAGCCGGAAACCGGGGTGCCTTTCCCGCCCCCGGAAAGGAGGATCAAAGAGCTTGGGCTGCTGCAGTACCGCGTGCTCATCCATCTGGAGCGAGTGGAGGAGTTCTGTTTCCTTGAGGCTCCCGGCAGCTTTGGGCCGGCTGGTGGCTCGCCGGGGAGTGACGGCGATGGCTTACCGGACGAGGACAGATTTGGGCACAACGACGAGGGTTTTTGGACATCACAGTCTAGCACCTGGGTGCCGGGGGTGCCGGATAGCCGTGGCCCTTTTGCTAGCCATGGCGGCGATGGTCGGCAGCGGACAGCCGGTGATGGCATTGGCGGCGGCGCTAGGGACGGCGCCAGGGCTGGCGCACAGGTGGAGTGCGAGCCGTCGGATTGGCGCCTACCTGGTTGGACGGATCAGATTGCAGTTAGGTCTGAAGAGCTGGGGCCACGTGGAAAGCAAAATTTGACCGATCGCATGGTGGTCTACAAGTCACGACATGCGTCCTCTGAGGGTGGGCAAGCCGACAAGAGCTCTTTGGCAGTGGCAGTGGATCCCGAGGCCGTTGGTAGGGCGGGCACTACAGCTAAAGAGAGGGAGTGTGTTGGCGCCACCAATCAAGAAGTGCCAGCAAAGGAGCTGGAACAGGAGATCGGAGTGGAAAGCGTCCTGGGAGAGAGGGAAACTGCTGTCCCTGATTCGTTGTTTTTGAAATCGGGCGATGTGGACAGATCTGGGGATCTGGAAAGTGTCTTGGCCGGCACTATCAGCCAAGGATGGTCTGAGGATCTTCCTATGCTTTCGAGCAGGCAGGAAGGAAATGGCATGCCTTACTTTGAGGTTTCTCTGACTGAGTCTTGCGGGTCTGTGCAGAGGGCCACACTGGGACCGGACCAGTTAGGAGAGGAGGTCAACAGCGCAGAGTTTTTTCAAGTATCTCTGTCTGGATCTGATGGGCCTGCGGGAGGAACGAACCAAGGCCTCCTTGCTGGGCCGATTCAGAGGCCAGTTTCGACCTTGGGCCAGGCAGAGTCGAGCTTGGGCGATGCGTCTGTGCAGTCGTTAGTCTCCTTTCACGGGCCAAACGAGGAAATGCAGGGTGTGTTCATGGACGCAGGACGCAAAGCAGAGCTGGCGGCAGAGGAAGGTGCCGCCATGTCCAGGATGAGGAGGTTTTGTGCGGGGATCCTGAAGAAGCTGGCGCCGCCGTTGCTGCAGGAGATTGAGGCAGGTGGGGCGGCGCAAAGGCAGGTGCGGCCACGCCCCGGCGCATCACTCGTGCTGTGGGCGTGTCGCAGGCTGCGACCCCGGCCCCGGCGTCGCGCAGAGGCAAGGTCACAGTTCCAGAGCAAACGCTTCTCAAAGCCCTGGGGATCTCACAGCCGAATCTGGATGTTGATGAGTCAGCTATGAGTGAGTTCAGGGGTCTGTTTGATCGCCGGTGCAGGATCAGCACCTGCGCACGATGGCAGCAATTTTCGGGAAGTCCATGCCGACAAGCTGCTCGACGCTGGTTTGGGTGGGATTGCGGTTCAGTGATTCACTGAACGCAATGGTGCTGGTGTTACAGTTGTTTCTCTATGGATTACAACCCAGAAATCTTGAGCCTAAATGCCAGGGGGCTTAATGACCCGGCAAGGAGGGATACAGTACGTGAGTTTGTAAATATGCTGAAAGTGAACATGGTTTGTTTGCAGGAGACAAAATTGGAGGTCATAGATAGTATGGTGGTGCTGCAGTGTTTAGGGCCAGCGTTTGATGGCTTTGCTTATCTGCCAGCGGTTGGAACAAGAGGGGCATCCTTTTAGGATGGGACACGTCAGTGCTGAACATGTCTCGCATCTCTGTGGATTCTTTTCTTTGAATGCAGAGGTGCATACTAGAAGCAATGTCAGTTGGTGGTTAACGGTGGTGTATGGGCCGCAAGGAAATGAAAGGAAGCTGCAATTTTTGCAGGAGCTCAATGAGAGGAGAAGACTCTGCCCGGGACCTTGGTTGCTTTTAGGGATTTCAATCTCATCCTAAATGCTTCTGAGAAAAATAATTCGAACCTGGATCGTGGCATGATGAGGAGCTTTAAGGAGTTTGTGAGTAACAATGAGCTTAAGGACTTATATCTGCATGGTAGAACTTTTACTTGGAGCAATGGCAGAGAAAGTCCCACACTCACAAGAATTGATAGGGCACTGGCGTCGGTGGACTGGGATCTTGCATATCCGAATGCTATGCTTCAAGCTTTGGCGTCAAGTATTTCGGATCATGCACCCCTGCACCTGTCTTTGAATGCAGGTTTTAGGCCAAAACAGAGGTTCAAATTTGAGCTGTTCTGGACGAAGCTGCCAGGGTTTTTGGATGTGGTAAAGGAAGCTTGGGTGTGTGATCCCCCCATTGCTGATCCTTTCAAGCGCTTAAATCATCTTTTCAGAGTCACGGCAGCGGCACTTCAGTCTTGGGGACAGAAGACGGTGGGAATGTAAAACTGCAACTTGCAATGGCAAACATCATCATTCTTAGATTTGATGTTGCAGAAGAGAGCAGACAGCTATCGCAGGAGGAGAGATGGCTGAGGAACACTCTGAAACTTTCAGTGCTTGGTCTGTCCTCTATGGAGCGCACCATTGCGAGACAAAGATCGAGAGTACGGTGGCTGAAAGATGGGGATGCTAACACCAAGTTATTCCACATCGTGGCAAATGGCAGGAGGGTGAAAAACTTTATCTCGATAGTGCAGGATGGTGATCAGCTGTACACTGAACAAGAGGAGAAGCAGGCGGCTTTTGATCAGGCTTACATTCGTCTTGTTGGTCAGATTAACAACAGAGAGCACACGGTGGATCTACAGGCACTTGGAATGCAACAGTTTGAGCTGCAGGAGTTGGAAAATCTGTTCACAGAGGAGGAGGTATGGCAGGTCATTAAGGAAATGCCAGCAGACAGGGCCCCGGGTCCGGATGGTTTCATTGGGGCTTTTTATCACAAAGCTTGGCCAATTATAAAGACTGATATCATGGCCGCAATTCTAAAGCTTGCCGTGGGGGATGGACGTGGTTTTGGGAAACTAAACACCTCCCTTATCACTCTAATTCCAAAGAGGCCTGATGCAAAGGAAGTGGGAGATTTCAGGCCAATCAGCTTGGTGCACAGCTTTGCGAAGCTCTTCTCCAAGTTGTTGGCTACCAGGCTTCGAAGGCGCCTTGGGGATTTGGTGAGTGCCAACCAGTCTGCTTTTGTGAAGGGCAGATGTCTGCATGATAATTTCGTACTGGTTAGGCAGGTTGCTAGGTTGATCAATGCAAAAAGGAGAAAAGGGGTGTTCCTGAAATTGGACATCTCTCGGGCTTTTGACTCTTTATCTTGGCCTTTTCTTTTTGAGGTAATGAGAGCTCTAGGTTTTGGGACATTATGGTTGAAATGGATAACTGTCCTGCTGTCGACAGCTAGTATGAAAATTATGGTAAATGGTGTACCAGGCAGATGTATAAGGTATGCAAAGGGCTCAGACAGGGGGATCCCACATCCCCACAGCTGTTTGTGCTAGTTATGGAGGTCCTCACTTTGATGATCAGAAAGGCAGAAGAGGAGGGGCTGCTGTCTGAACTGCAGGGTTGCAGTAGTATACAGAGAGTTTCGATTTATGCAGATGATGTCGCTTTATTCATTAAGCCAGTGACTCAAGACATGGTGGCAATCAAGGTAATTCTCAGAGCTTTTGGCCTGGCTTCTGGTCTTAATGTGAACTACACAAAATCGACTGCAACTGTTATTCGAGGGCGGCCTCAGGATCATATGACAGTTAAGCATGTGTTGGGATGTGAGCTGGGAAATTTTCCGTGCAAGTATCTTGGGCTGCAGCTGGCCATCCGACAGCTTACCAAGGCAGAGTGGCAACCTGTGCTTGATCAGCTGTTAAATTGCATGCCGGCCTGGCAACGAGGGTTGCTTCAGCGCTCCGGGAGACTGACCCTTATTAGGTATGTACTCACAGCGAGACCAGTACACCATCTGCTAATTGCAGACGCTCCGGCTTGGTTGCTTGAGGAGGCAAATGCCTGGTTCAGAGCCTTCTTCTGGGCTGGCAAAGAGCAAGTGCATGGAGGGCAGTGTTTGGTAGCTTGGAATCAGATTTGCAGGCCGCTTAAATTTGGTGGACTGGGCGTGAAGGATTTGCGTCGGCAGGGGTTATCTCTTAGAGTGCGCTGGGAATGGCTGCGCCGCACAGACCCTTCAAAGCCGTGGCAAGGCTTGCCAATGTTGGCTGACAAAGAAGCGATCAAGGTGTTTAACGATTTGGTCCTAATTGAAGTTGGAGATGGGGCCTCCACTCTGTTTTGGAGGGATAAATGGATACAGGGGAGGTCAGTCCAGGACATTGCGCCCTTGGTTCTTGAAAAGGTGACTGATGCTTGTGCAAATAAGAGAACAGTCCAGGATGCTTTACAAGATCACAAGTGGGTTAATGATGTGAGAGGGGTCCTGACGGAGGATGGGATTGTGCAATGCTGCCTGCTTTTCGTCTGCTTGTGCAATCTCAATAGGAATGACACAGCTCCGGATCAGTTCAGGTGGAGATGTTCTCCATCTGGAGTTTACACGGCGAAGGATACCTATAAGGCTTTATGCCAAGAGTTTGAGAAAATGGAAGGTGCGACTGGAATTTGGAGAAGCTGGGCACCCCTGAAGTGCAAAATTTTTGCATGGCTGGCTCTGAAAGGGAGACTGTGGACTTCAGATCGCCGTGTGAGGCATGGATTGGAAGAGGAAGTGGCTGTTTGCTACACCTGCCTTCAGGAAGAGGACTCAGTAAGACACATTCTGACCGGCTGCTCATACGCCCGACAAGTCTGGTTTGAATGTGCGGAAAGGCTTCAGGTCAGGGTGGGATTGCCGCAACTGACTGATGCTTTGCAGGATTGGTGGATGAGGGAGCGCAGGAGGTTCGGGAAGAAGGATCGTCGAGGTTTTGATACCTTTGTCATTCTTGGATGCTGGAGGTTGTGGAAACAGCGAAATGCAAGGGTTTTTGGGAACATGAGAGGGCAGTTCGATGTCGCTGGACTGGTAGGTCAAATTATCGCCGACTGGAACCTCTGGAGAAATGCAGGACTGGGAGGGAGCAGCTCTTTCGCGAGAGTAGTTCATTAAGTTAGAGTGTTGCGTGGAGTGAGGTGTGTGTGACAGATCTTAGGATCTGTTGGTGTTTTGATAGATTTGCGGATCTGTCACTTCTTGTACTGTAAACTCTCTCTTCTATAAATAACGGTACGCAATTGCGTACTCTCTAAAAAAAAACTCTCAAGAAGAACCCTCTCGTAGTCACTGCCAACCAACTCTTGCGTTCTTGCTACGGCCGCAGCATAGAGTGCGAAGCAGGTATCTTCGTACAGCATCCCGTTCCCAGCAACCTCTCCCACCAAGACCATGCCGGCTGTGCTGCCATCTGGAACAAGGGGTGGCAGAGAGTTACCACAGATGCAAGCTCTCGCTACTGGCTGGATATCCGTCGTCACGATAATTCTGCCACCCACTTTGTTGGCCCAGCAGAAGGTAGATATTCCATTGTACACCTCTTTTGTCTTCACGTCGTCAATTACAATCAAATACCTACATGAACAAGAAATTCTGAATAAGCTAATGTTAACAAACACAACACACAAATAACTCTTTTATACGCTCCACGGAGTTTGGAATCACATACTTCAATATACATTATAGATGAATGTATTATATATCTTTTCCAAGAGAACATATTAATATAAAAAGATACCAATTACACATAGACTCTGTATCAACATATAATAAAGAACTAGCCGAGACATTACGAATGCACAAAGCCAAAAGACAAAAAAGAAAAAAAAAAGATCCCGCCAAGTGATCAAGCAGCAGCTAGACCTAACCATTGCCAATGGCTAACACCCTACAGAGAGGGAACAATTAACAAGTGTTGTCGTTGCCAAATCTAACCAAAAGGTCATATAATTGGTTTTCACCCTAGAGGAAATCCAATCTCTCCACACAATGCATTCAACAAAGGATCTGCCATTGCCAGGTATAACCAATGAAGGTCAAACCTAAGATTTTCATCCTAGAAATCAAAACCCAGTCCTGAAAGAAATCACGCAATGCTGCCACCCTCACTTGCCGAGAACACTGCTGCAAATCATCAATCACCGGGCTCACTGCCATCATACGCACGGTTTTGACATGGACATCGCCTCGCAAGCGAAATCATAATCACATTACAACTTTGAAGAAAAATCATCATCGCATCTGGAACTCTGCCTCCGCCTTCATCTCGAACTCAGACATGAGCAATCGAAACTTTCTAGCCTTCCAAGCATAGCTGCCTTGATATTCTCTGCCTGAGTTAACACCATGATCACGGGATGTGCCTGATGATGTCGAGGTCGACTAAGCAGGACTTCGCAACATGACACCATAAAACCAAATAGGTTGAGACACTGGTCGCACATGATCGGATCCCTTTGATCCAGAGATCTAGGAGCGCTCTGCGCATGTCCATGAAGACCACATGCGAGGATGATCCGGAACATGAGCAGACAACGCCGCTGCCGCCACCTAAGACAACGAACCAGGGCCTGACGCTCCATAGTTTGGCATAAAATCCGTAGGCAGAACCCACCGGCCCGGAGGAACCGGCTCCGGTTAGTGGTCTGCTGGATGCGGCCTACTCGGAGACGGCCAGCGGCGGCACGAAAGCAGGTGCACAGATCGATGACGTCCTCAAGGTCGGTCGAATGTAGTCAGATATGGGGCGGCCAGATCAGAGGTGACGATGTGGACGCGAGGATATCAGCTAGGGCGAGGGAAAACGAAAGAAAAACTTATTGGGGGTACCCCACAACGGCCTTCCGCCGAGGGGCAGCCTCCTGCAACGACGACAGGGTGGCTGGGCGACGGCTCGAGGAGAGCTTTGGGGGTGTCGGCGTGAGGGCCCTCGGAGTCGCCCTAGAGGAGACCCGAGAGGCAATTCAAAAAAATTATTCTATGATATATCTTTATCATTTTACAATGTACCTCATTAATTATTCTAATAAATCTTACCACAAGTAGTATGAAAAACTATCAACACAAGTAATATACCAATTCCATGTACAAAAAATTAGTATATATGCCAATAATAAAATATATAGACTCAAATCAAAATTTGTATAAAACCGTGTTTGCGGTATCCAATATTAACAAACAAAGTATATTAGAGTGATACAAATGTTTTATCTAATCCCTCCGTCTATAAAAAGACGTCTCAACCTAGCCCAAATTTGGATGTATCTAGACATAATTTAGTGTGTAGATACATTCAAATTTGGGCTAGGTTGAGAAATCCTTTTGTGTACGACGGAGAGAGTATGTTGTATAATAAATGTGGAAGTACACCTAGACTCCAACAACATAACATCCAGACATAGTCTAAACACTAAGTATGCACATAGCCAAAAGGAGATAGAAAAAGACCCCACCGAAGCGACTAGAGACTCGCAGCAGAATGATCAAACCACAACAAAGTCGACACCTAGGCTCCGCTTAAAGGCTCTCCAAAACGAACCAGTGCACAATGGTCATCGTTGCCCAGTCTAACCACGTAGTCAGAACTAGGGTTTTCACCGAGAGATTGTCCAATCTCCGGACAATAACTTAAACAAGGAAACGACTAGAGAGCCGGCATTGTTAGATACAACAAATAGAGGTCAGATATAGAACTTTCACTACTGGGACACCTAATATGCAGGGATATGAATCCAATTTCACTGCAACATGGCCCCCACCAGGTCACCGAGCGACCTAGCCGTACCAATTTCAAATCACTCCCACGGCCATCTCTGTTTTCCAATTATTACTAAAATTAATATTAAATTGCATGGGATTTGGAGAAATGTTCAATACGAAAAAGTTGCGACTATCTTTCAGACATTCTATGGAAAAACCGGATGGTCACTTCTCCACATCCAACCCTCATGTAAGCATCCTATGGTTGGAATATCAACGTTGCACAATATTATGGGCAAACTTTGAAAACTGTCACGGACAATATTTAGAGTATATTTGAGAGAAATTTAGAAAATTTGGATATAATTTTTATAATATTTTTCGAGAAAAAATAGATATTAGAAATTCCTGATGAACCTTCCAAAACTTCTAATGAACTTGTCGAAGAAAATTTCAATACTAGAACGTTCGAAAATTATTATGATCTTGCAGAAGATTTCTGAGATTAGATCGATCTTTCAAGAATTTCATGATAAACATGTAAATTCAAACACTGAACACCGCGGCCATGGGCCATGGCTCCCCCTACCGCCACAACAGGTGCTTTCCCCGTCCAGCCACCAGCTGTGTGCATACCGCCGCGAAGCTCGCCACACGACTCCGCAGCCGTGGCCTTTAACTGTCTCTACCGCGGATACCATCGAGCGACCGTATCCAGGATTCGAGGTAATAGATCACCCAACCTAGAGTGATCGATGTATGTAAATTACATATTGGGTTACTGGAGACTCACCTTTCTATGCTTAGGCGTGATTCCAGCCGATGCCTGACGTCGTAGGGACATAGGCCAGGCTCAAATTCCTCAAGTATCGCCGTCAGGACATCATCCAGGCTTTTGTCCACCGCACTAACCCACGCCCGTTGACTGAATTGCTGGCATACCTCATCCTTCTCGTAGACTCGCTTTGCAAGATCAGTATTTTCGCCGCCGGAGCCAATCGCAGCGATAACCTTGGCCTTCATCTGATTGGCTCTCTAAGAGGGCAAGAAGATCTTCTTCTGCGTTATTGTTCATCATTGGAGTTGGAGGACCTTCTTCATTGTTCGCCCCCTGGTCGATGTAACCTTGTAGTCTATCGGATGATTCTTTTATTCTCCTCTTGAAGTCACGAATCTCCCTGGCAAACTGTGCAGCAGAGGTAGTTTTGACAAGGAAGTTATCCACGCAATACTCGATATCAGCTGCCAACCTTGTGAGTTGCGCCATCCAGGTTCTCCGCAGATCACTGGTTTTCTTGCTTTTCCAGCGAGGCCCTCCGATGACGGCTAGGATCATCTCCAGCTCGCTCTGAATGGATTCAAGATCAGGCTTCACAAACAGATTAGTCTTTATCTCCGTTATCACCATCGGCAGGGTGATGGTCACTAAGGCGCCAACTATGGCAGCCTCCATCTCTCTTTCCTTGCTCGACCTGGGAAGTCAGCTTTGCTGTTACGCCGAGCTGGAAAAGGATTGAGTGAATAAGGAGGACACCTGCCATTTCTTTTTATTTGAACGGATAAAACTTCTCTTACTTAGAAGTCCCGCATGAAGTTTTCAACTCTTTGTGGAGAAAGTGATAATTTGCATAAACATGGGTCTATATCTGCATTTTTAGCTGATCTTAAATTCGTTGAAATGCGAGTGCTTATATGTATAATTATAATTTCCCAACAACCTAGTGATGAGGGTGTAAAAGCGCCTTAAGATAACAGCACTCACATGGAATGGCATGTGCAGTGGAAAGATGCGACCTTTTCTCTTTAAACAAGGCATAGGATTTAGATTTTGTTCAGTTGAAAGAGGGAGAAATACGACTTTCACGACTTTTCTCTTTAATAAGTCTTCATGTTGTATAGGATTAGGATGTCATCTCTCACTCAGAGGGTAGTCCGTGTTGTGTCCTCACACCTACCTAGCGAGCCTCTTTCCCTTGCTGTCCGGCACTCTTCAGAATCGATGCCTATTGCGTAATGGTTTCCCGGAGTCCTCACATACTCTCTTGTGCTTTTTTCATATGATGGCTATGATCACTAAACATGTGTTCTGGTGCTGATGATCTTCAGGTGGAGATCAATCGATGTTCCCAAATAACTTTGAGCCTTGTTTGGATATAGCTTCACGCGGCGGGCCATGGAGAACGATCCCCATGATTCTGCTTCGGTCGAGGTGGAGGCGGCAGAGATGGAGGAGGATCCAATTACTGTTTCGCTCGGCCCCATGGGCTCTCTCTTCCGGCAGCTCCGTTCTGCCATAACTTGGGAGTACAGTAGGCTGATGGGGGTTCAAGCCGAGATCCAGATTCTTGGCGACGGACTTGAGAGATTATGCACCGACCTCAAGGACTTGTCTCAGGCGGAGGACACCATGACTATGTGCTGGGTGAGGCAGGTCCGAGATCTGTGCTATGATACGGCAGACTACCTCGACGAGCTCATGCACTTCATCCACTACTCCTCTGGTACCCGTTCCAGGACCAAAAGGCTTTCCCCGCAGAATCGTCTTGGGTCCATGATCTTACGGGTACCCCGCAGGCTTCGGCTTTCGTTACCAGAAGTGAAGAAGTTGAAGCGAGTCCCCCTGATTGCAAAATTATCAGCACTGCTAGCTCGTGTCGATGACGCATATGAAAGACGCGAAAGATTCAAGATTGCTCCAGCCCACGACAGCAAGCATGACTGCACACAAGCGGACGGTGTCTGCCCACTGATGCCCCAACTTGCACTCCAACCCCACGTCGACAACCTCATCAAGCTGCTTGGCTTCCACCACGACAACAATGAGAGAAATCTCAAGGTTGTAACCATCTTCGGATCCGCGGGTGTTGGCAAAACACCCATTGCCAGGACCTTATATCACAAGTATCGAGGCAGGTTCCAATACCGGGCATTTCTACGGGTATCCCGAGATACAGATATGAGGAGGCTTCTCGACGATTTGCTCTCACAAATCAAGGCACCACTGGCACATGCCTTCTCTGATGTCCAAGGACTTATTGCCGCTATAACCAAGCACCTTCAAGGAAAAAGGTATTTTTTATCAATCTAATATCTATCTAGCTATCTATTTCTTTCTATCTTCTATCTATTTATTTTATTTTATTTTATTTTATATACTAAAAGCAATATAAGGGGTTTTAATAGAGGCACCAGGTTAATCCAAATAGCCTTTTTTAGATAAAGAGTGTATATTAATATCGCGGAGATATAAATTACACCCAGCCTCTGCAACAACGCAATAATCAGAGCCATTACGGATGCACACAGCCGAAAAACAATAAGAAGAAGAAATAAAAAGAAAAGTCCCGCTACGGAGTTACAGTCCTTGCGGCAGCCGCACAACCACCACCAAAACAACACCTGATGTCCAGTTCTTCAAAAGCAACGCCTTCAAGAAAAACAGTGCCAGGCACAACCAATTAAGTTCAGACCTTGGGTTTTCACCCTGAATATAGTCCTCACTCTCAAAACAATGTCTCCAACAAGACCACTGTCAAGCACAACCAATTAAGCCCAGACCTTGAATTTTCACCCTGAAAGGTAGGACTTTGGACTTCACGTATGTTGTCGCCCCCACTTACATGCCGCTGCTCCAAGTCATGAAACACCAAGCCAATTCCTCATCGCCAGAAAGATTCGAACCACCATTGCCAGTCCCCAGATCTCGCCTTCCATGTCATTCTCCGCCAGCACCATGGAACGAGAAAGCGTGCTCCATGATATTAACAGCCAGCAGAGATTCGAAGCGCTCCCTCTGAAACCGACCGGTCAGAGAAAAAACACGGGTGCGCACGATCGAATACCATCCGATCCAGTAATCTCCAGGCATGAGTCGCCCAGTGGAGTTCGCCGGCGGAGCCTTCCAAAACACGACCGTCCAGCCAGATCGATGGGGACCAACATCCGGTAGATCATCATCTCGCCGCGAATAAGAACCAAGGACCACAGCCATTATTCTTCAGCCTCGCAAGCCCCGACGCCGCAAGGCCACTCCCAGCAGAAACGGCAGCAACGGAGGAAGTCAACCAACGCACAGCTAATCGGCGTGGCCAAAGCCACCGCCAGATCGCCGGCCCGAGTTGGATCCCGCAGCCCAGATTGGATCTGGGACCAAGATCAGAACGGCCGATCCCTTCCGCCAAGACGGAGGAGAGGCACCGGCAGCGCCCCACCGCCTCGACGCCGCCGCGCCGCCAAGAGAACTCAGGCGCCTAAAAATATATGCTTCATCGATCTCAATTTTAATGACTGAGAGTTAAATTTGATAGGTGTTACGCAAAAAATTTCACATACAACCTGTTACGAATGTACCACATCATACATGGCCAACGTACAAGAACATAAGAGAGAGTAAAACTTATGTAGATGTGTTACGTGTAATAAAAAACGCCTAGTACAAGAACTGATAGAATACGTGTTGGGCCAGGACAGGATGCATCAAACTAGCTAGCTCAGTCCATCGAATAGTTTAGAGAAAAGCTGATCGTACACAGCTTTCTCAAGCGTGTCAATACGTGACTCTCTTCTTTTATTTTTTTTTCTTCTTGATAAATGACTTTCTTCCTTTTTTTTCAAACTAACCAAAAACGTGACAGTTTAAAAAGGCTTACAATGAATAGATCTCTACTCGTGCCCGGTCCGCTTGACCCCGACCCGACCCCAACCCCAACCCCTAGGGTTCCTCCGCCGCCGCCGGCCGCCGCCCCTCCCTCCCCCTCTCCCTCCCCCTCTCCCCCCTTCGCGCGGCCGCGCCGCCCCCGCGGCGGCCGGCTGCGGCCTCGGCCTCCTCCCGCTCGGCCCCTCTTCCCACCTCTTCCTGTCGCCGCCGTCGGCTGTGGCCACCGGGCGGCGGCCTGTCTTCCCCCGCGCCTGGTGGGAGGAGGCGGGGCTCCTTCTGCTAGGCGGCGGTGCTCCTCTGTCCGGCTTCGGTCCGGCGCCCGGCCCAGGTGGTGCTCCTCTGCGGCGAGTCTGGCGCGGTGGCGGGGCTCTCCTGGTGCTGCATGGGTGGCTAAGGTGGTGGTGGTGGTGCCGCCGTTGGTGGCTGGGCAGCGGTGGTGAATCCGGCCCTGCAGGCCCAGATCTGGGCCCTTTGGGCCCGATCTGGGTTAGGACGGGCTTGCCTAGTTGCCCCCGGTTTGGCCTGCTGAGCGGCTCGCGACGGAGATGACAGAGATGACGCCACCCCTGCTGCAGCGTGGCGGTGGGAGCTTCACGGGCCTAGCTTGGTCTGGCAGTGCCTAGGAACCGAGTGGGTAGCGGCGGTGGCGGCCTACGTGCAGCAGCATGGCGGCGGGGACTTTACGAGCCCCGGGCTCGGCCGGGCCTGCTTGGCCTGGTGTGTCCCTGCTGCCGTGTCCGGTCAGCACCCGCCGATGACGGTGGAGGACGCCCTCCAGGTGGCTGCGCTGCTGCCGCCCTTTAGTTCCAATGTGGCTCGGTGTGCTCTTGTCGTAGCGTCCGGTCGGCTATCGTCTTTGACGGTGGAGGTTGTTCCCTCCCGCGTGGTTGTGACTCTGTCGGACCTTGTCTACGGCTGCTTCGTCTCGGGCTGACCGGCCCTGCTATGTTTGCCATGGTGAGACGACGATGGTGACTTCAAGACCGTGGTGGCGTTTGTTGGTGGGCGGCAAGATGGGTGGAGCGCTACAGATTGTCCGAGACGTGGTTTTTTGGGGATTGGGAGAAATCCCTGCCGTTGTCACCGACGTGGTGACGCTTGCGAGTGTCACCCTTCCTTTTTGAGGGGCGTCGGGTATACCTCTTCCCCATTCCTCGGAGCGTACCGGGGGAAACCCTAGGTCAGTCCGGGCAGCAGCGTCGTCGTCGTCGCTTTCCTTCTTGGAGGTGCTGTTTGGTGCGCGGTGATTTAGAGTGCTAGGTTTGTGGTGGGACTCCGCCGGAGAGGGCGCAGCGGTTGCGGGTTACTTTCGTTTTCGTTGATCCGCCGGTGTCGGCTTTGTTTTCTTTTCTGTTTCTCTTCCTTTTTCTTTTGGGCATGATTGTGCTGTTTGCCCCAGCGGTGGTCTCATTGTTGTATCGGGTGGTTGCTATATTAATATAGCGGGGCGAAAGCCTATTTCTTCAAAAGGCTTACAACAATAATTTTCTTTTCCATAATCGGTCCAGGCTTAAGCCAAACTAAGTTGGCAGAATATTGTTTTAACTTACAACAGTAATTTTTAGACTGCAAAACACGTGTCAATTGGTGCAGAACTTATGAATCAATTTGTAAATTGATAATTTTTGCCAATATAGAAGAAACGAATTTGATCTGCATACGAAACTTTCCTTCTGACTTTCATAGACACAACAATCAATCGGGTTACCTTGGTCGAGTGTTTTCATCGAATGTTTAGGGTTTACTTAAATTAAAATACAGATACATATGCCTGGTCGGCCGGTTTAGTTCAACTCGAGAGCACCTACTCCAACAACAGACACTTCAAATTGTTCATGTAAGTCTTGTCTTTACAAAGTGCTATGCATGCAAGAAGCGATATTTCTTGCTTCAGTATCAGCCATGAAGCATCAACTCCAAGAGGCACCACTTCTCACGGTCTGAAGAAATGGACTAAACATTGGTTGTACTCGACTTCCCCACCTCGCCGCCGGCCAGGCCGGTGGTTCCCTCCCTCTCCGCCTGCCGCTGCGGCGGCGGGAGAGTGGGGCGAACCCCGGTCCTGCGATTCCGGCTAGTTTTCTGTTGATTAGGTGTGCGTGCCCTGCGGACGGCGTCGAAGACGGTGGCGGCGGCGTCGGCGTTCTAGGCTTGGTCCTCCCCCTCCTTCCCCCGTTCCGGCCTTGGTGCCGGGGAGGTCGTGGAGGTGGTGCGTCAGGTGGCTTCCCCCTCCTTTCTTTCTCCGGCCGACCGTGGTGGTGAGGGAAGAAGGTGGGGGGCGGTGGCGATCTGCTTTTGTTGGGTGGTGGTTCTGGAGGTTCTCTTCGTCGTCTTCGCTCCGGCCGGCCGTGGTGGCGAGGGGAGCAGCGGCTGGAGGTGGCTCGGTGCTGGTGTTGGTGGTCCTTGGCGTGGCGGAGGCGGCTGGTTGTTGGGTGGAGGCGGGAAGATGCTGCTGTGGTCGTGCGCGTTCATCGAGGCTAGGTTCCGTCGCCTGCGGCGGACGGCTTCTGCGACCGTCTACAAAGCGTGGTGGCGGCTTCTTCCCGGCGGTTGGAGGTACGGCGTCTCCGGCGATGACTAGGAGGGTTGGGCGCGGCTGAGGATCCGATCGTGATTCCTTTCGTCGGTAGGAGGTGGTTCTTGCACTTTTCGGGGGCCTCTTTGTATTTTCTGTTTCTTTGTGGTCCTTTTTTGTAAAGTGTGTGAGCTGTCTTAATATATGAATCGGATCCTTCCTCAAAAAAACAAGTTCTACCTCATGTTTAATGCAATGCTTCATCTTCTCGTCACAATGATGCCTAATAGATTTCAAAGGATTGTCGACTTGTCTTAGAATATTTTGAGTCTAACTGAGCACCAAATTAAGATTCGCTTCTAATGTATGAGATATAACCCTTCTTTATAGAATTGTTTTCATACGTGTCAGTAATCATGCAAACTGAAGCACTTATTCTAAGTCTTCGCATTTTGGACCTCCAACCGTTAGCTCCGCTTCTTGAGCTTCATTTTTAAGTCCTCAGTTTGCCGGGAGTCCTTAATCTTTACTACTCCATTATTATGGGTCAACTTTCTTGTTGTTAAGCTGATCGTCACCTCAGGACTAATTTTCCGTGTATACTTAATAGCACGTTAGTCCCTTAACCCTTTGTAATCTATCTTCCTAAACCCATACATAAAGCACTAGATGCACTTTCACCCACATCATTAGCACACATAATTATTTGTGGTTAAGACAAAAGTAAAGGGGGGATTTTCTGTGATGCCAGTTGGGAGATCAACTCTATCAACTTGAGGGAGTGAATTTGAGGATATTTAACTTGTCACTCTTACGTCCTATTAATACACATTTTGCATAGTTCTTTCCTGCCATTTTTTATATCATTAAGCTAAATTTATGTCGTCTTTTGTTTCAACTAATACTCTTTTTGTTATTGCAAAAAAATCTGCAGCTACTTTATTGTAATAGATGATCTATGGGATAGATCACCCTGGGATATTCTTAGCCAGGCTCTCCCACATGGTGATTATTGCAGAATAATAACAACAACACAGATTAACGATGTAGCACTGGCTTGCTGCAGTGATCAGTTAAAGCATATATACGAGGTTACTCCTCTTAATGGTGATCAGTCAGGAATATCAGCAGATGGTTTTACTACATATCCTAGTACCGAAGGGATGAAAGAATCACTAAACCTCGTGTACAATAATCTTCCACCCCATTTGAAAACATGCTTGTTATATCTGAATATTTACCCAGAGGGATGGACAATCAAGAAGGATGAATTGGTGAATCAGTGGGTAGCAGAAGGTTTTATCTGGTCAGTGCAAGGACAAGATGCAGAGGAGACCGCGGGGTGTTATTTTGATGCTCTCATCAGTAAAGGAATGGTCCAATCCGCAGACACCAATCACAAGGATGAGGTGTTGTCATGTACAGTTCACCACATGGTCCTAGATCTTATTAGACAAAAGTCAATGGAGGAGAATTTCGTCACTATTGTGAATTATTTTCAAACAATTATAGGGCTTCCTGACAAGGTTCGTCGACTGTCCGTCCAGTTGGGAAGTGCAAAAGGTGCAAATAATATATCAGCAAATATGAGAATATCCCAAGTTAGATCACTTATATTTTGTGGATTCTTCAAAAGTGTACCTTCCATTATAGAGTATGGGCTTCTTCAAGTTTTGATTCTTCATATTTGGTCTGATCAAGATGGGATTTTGGATCTCACTAAAATTGGTGATCTATACCGACTGAGATATATGAAGATTGATTGTAGTATAACTGTCAAGCTTCCACGCAAGATTCGAAGGCTGCAACAGTTGGGCACTCTGAAAGTTGATGCAAAATTACATGCTGTTCCATCTGATATTGTTGATCTGGAGAAGTTGTTGCACCTCTGCCTTCGGAGCGAGTCAATTCTGCCTCATGGGGTTGGCCGCATGACACGTCTTCGCACTTTGGGGTCTTTTGATCTGGGTAGTAACTCGGAAGATAACGTGAGGGATCTCGGTGAGTTGAAAAATCTCCAGGATCTTCAGCTCACCTGTTCCTGTTCTGCAGTACAACCAGCTGGACGTCTGGAGAAGAACGTGCAACTACTCATAGGGTCAGTTCTTAAGAAACTCAGCATGTTGCAGTCTTTGTCTCTAGTGCCTGCTGCAGGATCTTGTAATGCAAATACTCTTCAAGATGGTGCCAGTGACTCAAGCATGATTATTATATGTGATGGTTCCAGCATCGTGTTCCCTGCCTCAGCCAATCTTGGGAGACTTGAGTTGTCGCGTCGCTGCTGTACCTTCTCCAGACTCCCCATGTGGCTTGGGGATCTGGCCAAACTTCGCATTCTTAAGATTGCGGTTAGGAACCTGTCAACGGAAGACATTGATATTCTGAAAGGGCTCCCTGCTCTTGCTGCTCTCTCGTTGCATGTGCAGCCAATGTATGCGGAAAAAATTGTCTTTCACAAGGAAGGATTCGCAGTTCTCACATACTTCAAGTTCACGTGCACTGGGCATTGGCTGGAAATTGAAGCGTACGCAATGCCTAATCTGGAGAAGCTCAAGTTATGTTTCAATTCCCCGATAGTGGATGAACAGGGGACTAGACGGATCATCATCATCGGGCGCTTGTTAGGCCTTAAAGAGTTCTCTGCAATAATTGGGAGTGCGGGCGTTGATGCAGAGTCCGCTTGGTGGAAAGCCATTAGAAACGATCCACGAAATCCTGAAGTGCAGTTGACGGGTTGTCTTTATTATGGTGAGAAAGGTATGGTGACACGTGAAGGCTCAGGGGAATATCGGTACCACGAAGGTTATATCAGGTACAACGTCTGCATGTTTATAAAGAAAATGAAAAGCTAAGGGCATATATTTGCTTATGTCACCCTTATTTGCAACGCCGGGATATAAATGTGCAACTGAGGTAATTTTGATGCGTAGTTTGGTTTTTAATTTTGTTGATAATCAGGATAGCATATGGTGCTGGCGAGGAATCTGACGAAGATGTCAAGCAAAATTCTGATAGCGAATCTGCTTCTGCACTTTCTTCTTTTCCCCATCCTGATACGAAGCAAGAGCCTTCTATTAGCAGGTATAATTTCTTCATCCTGATTCTGCTCATTTACAGTAATTTAGAGTGATGTTTCTTGGAACATATCATGTATTGAGTTGCACGCACTATGCATGGTAGGCGTGCACATGATCGTTTTAGCGTTGCGAAGTTATCAATTTGTCTTTTCATTTTTAATATGCTAGCTCCCTTCGTCCGCAAACAGTGTGATTATGATGATCCCTGACTGCCGGTTAGTTAAATTGATCAGAGCACGCGTCGCCGCATGGTCTCGAGTTGATTGCCCCAGATTTGCACCACGAAGTAGTTCATCGATTTTTCTGATTTGCTCTTCCTCAATGTGGAGTCTGTTGGCCTTTAGCTCAAAGGCCGTAACGATTGGAGGTCCAGCAACTTTGCCGTTATAAGGTTTTGGCTGCTGTTTATTTAGTTTGAGGATTTAATATTGCAGCCTCTTATTTTGTTATGAAAAGGAGGCTGAAACCACTGACCTCTGCATAGAAAATGACACATATAGCCATTTTATTAAATTATCCAACAAGGATTTACAACGAAATGTCAATCAATTCGAAGGCACCTTTTTGGATATAACTGTCGCTGTACCTAAAATTTTAGAGAAAATTTTTAGAGTGCCATCAAAGGATTGTCACGTTCCGAGAATGCCATCCAAGTAGTTGTCATCAAGGCTTTGGATACCGGATAGACAAAATTTCTCGAGGGAGCTCAGGATTTGCGGTTGTCGTGGTAACCGGAAAATACCGCGGATTTACCGCCCGAATTGTTTGTCAAAATTTGAATTCAAACTATCGCCGAAAGGACTAAACTCGTGCTAACGTAGTTGTATCTCTTTAGTGCAGCGTATCAGTTCCAGGTGGTATTGGTTTTGAGCCTGGCACCATTTTTTATATTATTACCTATTTTTGGATAGAACAGATCTAATCGACAAAAACAAGAAAAACACTTTCATGGTATTCAAACAGGAGACCGCCAAACTCGAGGATAGTCCAGCCAGTCAAGTCACTACCATTGTGCCAACTCTTCGTACAATATAATTGACAGATATGTTTATTTATCTAGATATTCAAATTAAAAAATTCAAATAAATTCGGTATTTTTTGCTCGGTAACGCTATTTACCGAGGGGGATGGGGAAATGCGGTTACTGGGCGGTAACCAGATTTACTGCCTAGTTACCCAAACCTGGGTTGTCATTATAAGAATGTCATAAAAGAAGTACCGACATTCCGAAAATACCACTTCTGTGAGTTGACTTTAGTTGACCATTCACTCAGCTGAACAAAGTTGTCAGTTTTAAACTCCCCCGAGACCTTTTTAGAAAAAACAAACAAAAACTATCCAACCCAACCTGAACTGAGGCTACAGTCGCACCTCACATGTCGTTCATGTCCCCCTACCCGACCTTGTCTGCCGCCGCTAGCAAGAAGTGCCGCCTCACGGCGAGTTCGCTGCCGTCAGCCACCCCATTATCCACCTACATACGTCACGTGCTTCTACGATTTTGTCGTCCTCTCAAGTTGGTCTGGTGTGCCGCCGACAATCAACTAGGACGCTGCCCCCAAGCTGACATGTCGGCGCCGGCCCCCCACATTCCACCCTTGGTGTTGAATGGGATGCTACATATTGTGTTGCAAAATGTAAAATTACAAGATAAAACTCTATCAATATTGTTTCAGAATGTTTGGGTAAGAGCGTTTCCACCGGCGCCCATAATAGGACTATTGGGCGCACCGGCAAGAAATTGCCCCCACCATGACTCCCAATAGCGTCTTCGACAATCCCGCCTCACGACCGACTATAGGGAGGCAACAGGGAGTGTCGGCAACCGTGAATTCGCGCTCCATGCTAGATTCTAACGGGTGGGACCGGTCCGCCAATGACCCTGAGCGTTTCCACCGACGCTCATAATAAGACTATTGGGCGCACCGGCAAGAAATTGCCCCCACCATGACTCCCAATAGCGTCTTCGACAATCCCGCATCACGCCCAACTATAGGGAGGCAACAGGGAGTGTCGAAAACCATGAATTCGTGCTCCATGCTAGATTCTAAAGGGCGGGACCGGTCCGCCAATGACAGAGCATAATTTATTGCGTCCCGGTTCCTCTGGTGGGCGCAGATGATGCGACACGTCAAGCGTTGCACTACCTCCCCAGGCGGTAGATCACACGCGTTGTCAGCGTTAATGCATGGCAGTGGAGCCGACGCTCGCGTTAATAGGGTGTCGCACACCTCTTCTCCTCCAGTCAGCTCAGCGGGCAGCCCTCCTAGACTACATCATGCGGGCTTGGAGAGGGACACATATCGTGGGCACAGCGGGCCGACCCATCCTACTCCATTTTGGTGTCGTATTGGCATGAAGTGGCCGAGGCGGATATCATCCGTGCCAGCATGTCATCGCTCTTCCGAAGTGATTCAGACGACAAGTTGTTCGACGATGATGACAACGATGACGAGCCTCCCGAAACAGCGGATACACTGGCACCAGCTCCGTCACAGGAAACTGCCCCAGCACCAATGTCGGCACCAGAGGAGGGGCACAGTATGAGAAAGGCGATGATGTCTTGCAAGAACCACAGTGGGAGGGCAAGCAGGCGGCCATCAAGGATCCCTTCCACGATCGCTGGATCAAACCCCACTACCTTCCGGCAAGGGCGGTGACCCAAAGGCATGTAAGTTCCTCGAGGCCGCCGCCACCACCATCCCTGACGGCACTGCCGACGCCGGAGCCCGGAGCGAACCACCACCAGCATCCAAGATCACCACGCTGGAGCCGGGAGCGCCGCAAGATCTTGGGCTAGATCTAGGGTTTAGTTTAAATTTCGTTTAAGTTTGTTAAATTGCGTTTAGGTTTGTTCAATTTCTTTAAAATTTCAATGAAATATCGCAGGTTTGTTCATATTCAAGATTTTTTTGTTTTCTGAAAAAACCTACAGGGAGCAGCCGGTGAGCGCAGCCGCTCCCAATAGCCCGCCTACGTGTGCCGGCACTGTCAATAGCACATGTCACTTGTCGACCGCTCTATCGAGAGTGGCGGTGGAGAGGCTCTTACTTAGTCAAAAGAACAGCAAGGGGTTAATAGTAATTCCATCTGAGACTTGGTGGTCAACTATCGGTCAACTAACAGTAGTGGTATTTTTGGAACATGGTAATGTATTGATGACATTATTAGAACGATGACTATTTTGATGCTTCTCAGAACATGGTGATCCTTTGATGGCATTGTAAGATGGTATTTGGGATCTATCGCGGTACTTTCGCTAAATAAGAGTGTCGAACCCAATGAGTAGCAGAAGGTGTTAACAATCAGTTTCGAGCAAGGTTTCACTTTAAATACTAGCAGACAGGTTTTTAGGGGTTTTTGATATAACAGATAAATAAAGTGCAAGTAAATAAAAGATATAAATAACAGTTGCAGCGAGTGGTCCAATCCTTTTTAGCACAAAAGACAAGTCGGTTGTTTTACTTATGATGACTAAACGTTCTTGAGGACACACGGGAATATTGTCGAGTTGCTTCCGCTTTATACCGCTGATTAATCTTCAATGTTTTGATAAGTGTTCTGTGGGTGAACCTATGCTAATGTACCGACCTTACTTGGACTAGTAAATACTTGTGATTACACCCCTTACAAGCTTCCGCAAATGCAAGGGAGTAATTAAGATAAATCTAACCACAGTCTTAAACTCTAAGATCCTACGCTCCCTCGTGCACTAGCTTACCAACATGGGTTATGTTTTCTCTCGCTCCGTCAACCCCACAATAAGTAAGCTAAATACACAATGCATTCCCCTATGCCTATAAAGGTGAAGTACCATGCAGTCGACGTTCACATGACACCACTAGAAGCATAGCACCACAAATTAAATATCAAACCATTAAATATTACTCAACATAATTCCAATTCTAGCAACAAGACTTCTCCCATGTCCTCAAGAACTAAACTAACTACTCACAAGACATCATATGGATCAGAGGTGATATAATGTTACATAACAATCTGGACATAAACCTAATTCACCGATAAAACTCAAAAGCATCAACCACAAGAAGTAATCAATACCGGGAGAGTCTCCCCAATGAACTAAACAAGATACGGCCCTTGAAGTTACAGCGGAACAGAGTTGAGCGGCGGGGATGATGGTGCTGGCGATGGAGATGATATAGATGATGATCCCGATGGTGCCCACTGTGATGAAGGTGACGATGGCAGCGTTTCCCCCCTCCGGGAGGGAATTTCCCCGGCAGATTTCTCCCTGTCGGTGAGCGTTTTCTCTCTCTGTGTTTTCTTCCTCGTGGAGGTGGCGGAATTTTTCTTCGACGAAGCCCCTGTGAGTTTTAGGTCACGGGGAAGATATACACGAGGGCGTCGCCTGGAGTGGGCCAGGGATGCCAGATGACCCCCCGGCGTGCCGGAAGGTGGCCCGCGCGTATGGCCTGCACCCTATGGCCCTTTTCCGCTCCGTCTTCTGGCTCCTCCCGTTATCTGATGAGGTAGGAGCTTCTGAATTTTCTCGTAATTTTTGGAGTTCCCGAAATATGGTATCTTGACGATTCTATTTCCAGCTGAATCCAGACTCCGGTAGATAAATCCCAATAATTGCCGAACTTGCAAAATATAAAATAACATAAGTATTATATTCCAATATGAAATATATCAATAAATATGAGTGAATTATGATACAAAATAGTGATGTAAAATGGACGTATCAACCACCACCAGAGGAGGAGAACGCACCTCCGTGTTCTGGGTTGTTGCCCCGCTGTCCTCATGTTGCGGGCCAGCAACATGCCCAGTCACCGCACAGTATGTCGCCCTTAGAATCAACCTACGCGCCACAAAGCGGATGATCGAAGCGGCAAGGGCCCGCCCAACTCATTTGGGACATGATAGGACCCCTCCCGCAATCACGGCCGGACTCAAGTACACTTGACTAGGGCCTAGCTCCCCCCTCAAAAAATCAAATTTCAATTGTATTTGTTCATGTTTGAAAGAAAAAGTTTTAAATTCTACAAATTTCTACACATAATGCCCCCAATCAATTGATTTTCCCCTTGTTGTATTTCTTTCTTGGTACACGCCCGCCCGCAGTCCCAACTGCCAACCCTACAGCTCACGCACAATGTCGCCACCGCCCCGCAAAACCGCCGTTGGAGTAGACATAGTAGGCGCCGCCTCCATTCCCTAGATCAGTACCTGAGAAATATAATGCTCTGCGGCACTACTCTGGCTTGCCTTGCGATACCACCATCGTCGACGAGAGGAGAGAGGTTCGAGGGGGGCAGCGGGCGCAAAAAACACTTCCGTACACTAAGCTATGACATTTACCTCTGTAATCAATATGAGCTAGATACATTGGACTTGGCGCCCGCAGGTACCACCTTTATTACCCTCTACACACATAAAGAAAATCCTAGTTGCAAAGTCTTGGCTTTCACGAGATAGTAATTAGTTCGGCTCATTTACTCCTTATTTGCGTGGGAAGTTCTAATTATCAAACCCAAGCAAAGCTATAGCAGCATCACTTGTTTTCGGTGCTATACAAAATTATATGATAACTGAGCGTGACTACATTACCAATACACCAATGAATAATACAAAATTAAGAAAATAAAGAAGGGGCAGACTATCATGCTTCCTGCCGTAAAACAGTGCTGGAAAATAACAGGATAGTGTCTCTCCTCATCTCTACTTGAGCATCTTTCCTGAGCAATCATGGTACTATTTGCAATACACACTAACCAACATCAACTTTAAAATGAACAGCATGCTTGATGATGAGATGTGAATTGCACATAGCTGATAGCAATGCTAGCAGATAACTTCAGCCCACTTCTTTTCAATTTCTCGGAGGGCTTCTCAAGAAAGCTCCTCTCCACCAGCTTCTCCGAGAAGCTCACCTTTAGCTGAGACTTCGAAATTAGTCTTAAGGAAAGACCGGTAGCGCGCTTATCACCCTTCTGAGGGGTATTCATGACCCCAGTCCACATATTCGTCAGGCAGCCTCACCGGAAAGACCGGTAGCGCGCTTATCACCCTTAAGGAAAGAAGCCACTCCTCCTGTTTGAGGATCTGTTCGTGCAGACAAGCGATTTCAATGGGCGCGACTACAAGCTAATCCGGTGATAGCATAGGCTCGCCCATGTGATATAACCTCAGCGTTTGTCCACCAGATCTTGCGGTACTCGAAGCGGGGCCGGTCGGTTGTGTTTCTGCTTGATGTTTCTTTTTAGAAGGGTGAACTCGCCTTTTCTTTGCTCTTAGGGCGGGCTGGCTGGCTGTGGCCGGCTGGCGAGGTGGTATAGGTTTACCACGTCACATGCCTTCATTCACTGCCTTACGCACTGTGCTTGGACTAAAGACTGTCCCTTTTTGTGTGTCATGTTGGGTGTTCTCGTCGTCTGGTGGCGTGTTGAAAAGAAGACTCTTATTGGCACGCGGGCGTTCCGGTTGAGGGCTAAGGAGTCCCCTCAGATCATTGTTATGCTGCATTTCCGTGTCATTGATGTGCTTTTGTGACATCATGTCAGCATCGCCATGATCATTCAGAAAAGCCGTGCATGGGTTGTACTCCTTGTTCTGCAATACTTGTTTGCCAGGCCGCACGTTATTGTTAGGATTGAAAGGAGATGGACCTGATGTGCTGCCTGTTCCTGGTATTAGACCAAAAGGAGATGGAACGGATGTGTTGCCCATTCGTTGTTGCACCGCGGGGGCGAGGGTGTTTCTTCCTGTGGGACAACATCTAGCTGGATTAGCGCCTTCGGCCACTCTAAAATCCACTCTAAAAGGACTGCACAATTTCTCATCAAGCACGAGTGTTGCCGGAGCTTCCGGATCCGGTTATCGATAGTTGTACTGAAATTGCATGCTCAATATATCTCTACCTGAGCCTACGAATGCTTCCTCTTAGAATTGGTGAATCGACCGTCAGCAAATTTCATTGGGGAGATGCTGAGTAATCCGTCACATTGGTAGCTATGTATATTTTGTGTAAGCCCTTGTCTACCGAACTAATATCCTCATGCATGAGTCTGCAGTTTGCAGTGCATGCCATGTCCCATGGGTACAGATAGTTAGTTCTCTTACTATCATTGTTTCCCCAAAAAAGACACTTAAAAACTAACAGCGCAACAGAAAACTGAAATGAAATTCAGTAATGAAACAAAACAGCAGCATCAAAAAATAAAATGGAGGATGCCTCTTCCTCTGGTCGCCAGGGTACCCAGTGCAGAACTTTAGATTTTTTTTCAAGGGCTTCCCCGCTCTCGATTTTGTTTTCATGCAACTGATAATCAAGAATCGCGTCCTGTTTGGGCCATGCATCTTGATCCCAACAGAGACACACTGTTCTTGCCTATGAAAATCTTACCAACATACTCCCTCCATTCCACAGTATAAGTTGTTTTAGATAGATCACATGTTGGCTAGGTGCAAACTCAAATGCATGTACATACATACTAAAATACGTCTACATAAATCTAGATACATATGAATGTAGACAAAAGCTAAAACATCTTATATTTAGGAACTGAGGGAGTACATACTGTGTGTGGCTTTATCAGAGGACATTATACTACTAATTGTTTTAACCGGAAACTGCAGGGGTGACCCAGGCAGTAATGCTTTATTATATACCATTAGATTCATCACAAAATCTCCTCGTCATAAACATTATTGAACATGTGATACATAACGAGGCAGGGGGAATAAGATTTTTTTATAGATTGGAACATATGGGTCAATAACCTGTAGCTCTTTACCATCGTACTTAATTAGTTGAATTTTTTACCGTTTCAATTGCTAAGGTTGCCAATATTTAGTAGTATGGTTTTAAGGTTTCGGTTATAGTGCTTAATTGTTCTCTTACCACATTGTACCTTTCCTTTGTAGATTATTCATTAAAACATCTCCGAAGACACACTGTTCATCAACGGCGAAGAAAATGGCTGAGACATTGATTCTTTCAGTTGTGAAGAAGATAGACATTGCTCTAGGAAATGAAGCACTAAATCAAGCTAGATCAGTCTTCCAAAATTCCGCTACACAGCTAACAGAGATTCAGGACAGGATGGGCCGCATCAGAAGGGAGCTTGGGCTAATGCATGTATTTGTTTGCAGAGTGGACGTAAGGTTTCAGAAGAATCAGACCTATGAAATCTGGGTTCAAGAGTTCAGAGTGGTTGCCCACAGGATTGAGGATATCGTGGATGAATATTTGTATCTTGTTGGTCATAAACATGATGCTGGATTGGGTACTCATCTGAAGACATTATTCAAGGAACCAAATGTGTTGATTTCGTTGAACATGATAGTTTCATTTGTTGAGCAAGCAGAGGTCAATCTTGTGCACTTCTTCCAGGCTAAGGATCGGTGGTTTTCAGTTTTAGGGGATGGGGATCCCAGTGACTCAACTTATATTGTTGAGAGGTGCCAACATCTCGCAAGCATTTCACGTTCCCTTGACAGAGAAGATCTTGTGGGTGTGGATAAAAACATAGAAAAACTTGAGCGCTGGCTGGGAGGTGATGGTTTGGAACTCTCTGTCATAGAGCTGCATGGAATGGGAGGGCTTGGTAAAACAGCGGTGGCTGCAAGTGTCTACAAGAAGGTGAGCGAAAAGTTTGAATGCCATGCCTGGGTCTCCATCACTCAAAATTATTCGATAAAAGATGTTCTGAAATGTCTGATTACTGAAGTGTACAAAGGGAGTAATAGTACACCAGGTAGCATGGACCACATGAATGCTACGGACCTTCAAGTTAAACTGAAAAAATTCTTAGAGCACAAGAAGTATTTGATCGTATTGGATGATGTTTGGGATATGCAAGGATTCAACGACCTATTGCGAGCACTTGTTCAAAATCAGAAGAGGAGTAGAGTACTTGTGACAACACGCATTGATGGTGTAGCTAATCATGCTTTCCAAGTCCAGAGAATAACACTTGAAGCTCTAACAGAACATGACTCATGGGAACTTTTCTGCAAAATGGGGTTTCCCAAAGATACAGATCAGAAATGCCCCACTGAACTGACGGAATTAACAAAGGAAATCATTAGAAAGTGTAAAGGCATACCTCTTGCAATCTTCTCTGTTGGAAGGCTCATCTCTGTGTGTGACAAGACGAGAGAGGAATTCAAGCGAATACATGACCAACTCGAGTGGGAGCTAGTTAACAACCCAATCATGGAACATGTCAGGAATATTCTTTACTTGAGCTACATATACCTTCCAACACGCTTGATAAGTTGTTTCCTGTATTGCAGCTTATTCCCTGAAGGCTACCTTTTCCACAGAAAAAAGCTTGCACGGTTATGGGTAGCAGAGGGATTTATCGAGGAGAGGGATGCAAGCACATTGGAAGAAGTGGCAGAAAAATATATGACGGAGTTGGTTCATAGAAACATGCTACAACTTGTTGAAAGTAACTCATTGGGTAGGATAAAGAGATTCAAAATGCATGATATCCTACGTGAATTGGCAGTTGATTTGTGTCGGAAAGATTGTTTTGGTGTTATATGTAATGAAGACAAACGTGGGGAATCTCTTGAGAAAGATGGGCGTCGATTGGTAGTACACAAACTGAAGAAGGGCATTGAACAATCAATTTCAAGTGTGCATCTGCTTCGATCCCTCATTGCGTTGGACAATAATATGCCATTGTTCACTTTACTACCTATGCTATCTAAGAAGTCAAGATATTTGACAGTGCTAGAACTAAGTGGTCTACCCATCGAGAAGATTCCATATTCTATTGGGGATCTTTTCAATCTTCGTCATTTGGGTCTGCGTGGTTCAAAAGTGAAGATGCTCCCAAAGTCTGTTGAGAAGCTATCAAATTTGTTGACACTGGACCTTAGCAGATCTTACATAGACGAGTTGCCTAATGGGATTGTCAAACTCAAGAAGCTAAGACACTTATTCGCTCAGAAATTTAATTATCTAAACGACAGATTCATGTGGTCGTCTAGTGGTGTAAGGATCCGCCGTGGTCTTGGTAACCTAACAAACCTGCAGACACTACAATCATTGGTAGCACAAGATGATTCCGTCAGAAAATTGCGGGAGCTAAGGCAACTGAGAAGCCTAAGGTTATTCAATGTGAAGAGAGTTTACCATGAACCCCTCTGCGAGTCTCTTGCGCAGATGCATTTTTTGTCCTTCCTACATATTATTGCAAGCGATGAGAATGAGTTTCTCTCGTTGAATGCCCTCCCGCCAAACCTGCGAAAGCTACGGTTGAGAGGACGTTTAGACCAAGAGACTTTCCGAGCTGTAGGTCAGAACTTATATTCCTTGCATCTAAATTTGTCACAGCTGATAGAAGACCCCCTCCCATCCCTTTCTCGGTTGACATGGTTGACGGAGCTGTATTTGGCAGAAGCATACAGCGGAGATCGGCTGGTATTTCAGAGCAATTGCTTTCCCAACCTGAAGATTCTTCTGTTAAAAGACCTTCCTCGTCTGGAGCAGCTAGAGATAGGAGAAGGTGCTATGAAGACTCTGGAAAAATTGTTCCTAGTCAACCTCGACTGCATGACCGAGGTTCCATATGGCATTGAGTTCATCGTGACCCTCCAGTATTTGGCCTTCTATGAAATCACCCAAGAATTTTTGACATTGCTGCGCCAATCCCCAAGAGTAGGCGGTATGCACCAGTTCCGGTATACTCTTCGAGCTGAACTGCGGCCTGCTGATCTGTAAATAGGTGTGTAAGTCACTCAACTTCCAACAATTACTGTGTACTAGACTGCTAGTGCCTCATTCCCTCTTTCATATTAATGAGTACTTTAACATGTGTAGATGGCTATATATGTACGTGTTGGAAGGAAGGAAAATTTCTGCCGCTAATCCTCTTGTCAAATCTTCAACGACTGCTGCTGCGTCTGATGCTTTTCGTGTCTACGAAAACAACTATGTACTGGTTGTGAAATTTGTTTATATGTTCTTTTAATAGCATTGCACTTATTGTAAGGCCGTTTCATGTCAGAGGAAGACGTAGTATCTACCTAGATATGTATTGCTTGCTGCCTTTTAATCAGTATAGTGTCGGGATTTGGAAGCGGAAAGGTTCGTCCCGTAGAAGGTTTTCCTGCTGCTTCCAAATATTTAGAGTTTCTTTATTAGACTACAAGTTGTAATTTGAGTGTGAAAGTTCACCTGTCGTTGATCAATGTGTATACTATGTCATTTCGTTGCCAATATACTTGTGACCATGGTTTTGGTTACCGGTCGGGACGAAGGTTTTCCTGCTGCTTCCAAATATTTAGAGTTTCTTTATTAGACTACAAGTTGTAATTTGAGTGTGAAAGTTCACCTGTCGTTGATCAATGAGTATACTATGTCATTTCGTTGCCAATATACTTGTGACCAAGGTTTTGGTTACCGGTCGGGAAATCCAATTACCGCCCGGTAACCGGATATCCCGACCACCTCCGGGAAATGGTCATCCCGGGCAAAAAAATCCCAAAATATTTGAAAATTTTAAATTTTAACAAAATCCCTTGGAAAATGGTCAAATTGGAAACCAATTTTTTTAATTTTTTAATTTTAGTTTTCAAATTCATCCGGTAACCGGTCGGGATTTTCCGGTTACCGCGGTAACCGGCAATCCCGACCCCCCTCGGGATTGTTTTTCTACCGGGAACCAAAACCTTGCTTGTGACTCTATAATATACATAGCATTTCTTCAGATCACTTAATGCTGGGAAATTAATTTTCATTATCATATATACATGGCTACTGCCTTCGCTAGTTTGCATCTGTGATACAGTATCGGCCTGTACTTGCCTTGCTTCAGAGGTAATTTAGATCTCTGTTGAAAATTTGTAATGCTTCAGAGCTGTGGCGGAGTTTAGGCCAACTTCAATGGGGCGATATATGGATTTAACCATTTCATGTTCTCATCGCTTCAGATTTATATACATATCAGTCTGAACCGTGTACTACTATCTATTATATACTAAAAGCAATATACAGATGTTTAATAAATCCACCACGTTAAGCCACATCACTTAAATTATTTTAACAGTTAGATCTAAAATATGTGGCTCTGATTTAGTTATACAACAAGATTACACACGTACCCAAGTCCTTTTTTACCAAACGTTGCACATGTGATGATGTAAAAGCAATATACAGATGTTTAATAAATCCACCACGCTAAGCCACATCACTTAAATTATTTTAACAGTTAGATCTAAAATAAGTGGCTATGATTTAGTTATATAACAAGATTACACACGTACCCAACAAGATAGGAAGTCCTTTTTTACCAAACGTTGCACATGATGATGTCATCCATGACATCATCAATTATTTTCAGCAGATTGAGTTTTTTTCAAGGGTCATAGTCCTATTCACGTAAAAGGATCTGCACATGTAGAGTCCATGTGGGGCACGGACCAGCTCAAACCGGGTTTAAAGCTGAACTTTTTTTAACTCAAAGCTGAACGTTATATAATCTTATTCATGTGTACAAAGGGCAATTTTTTTTGCGAAAATGCACATAGGGCAATCTAAAATTGTGGCTAAGAGTTAACAATACGCTGTGCAACTAAGTAACGTTTAATTAAGTAAAAAAAGTAATGCTTAATTTGTTCTGGACTCCCAATCAGAGTGATCAGTGATTTTTACCGGTAACAACAACAGGCGCCAAAATCGTGAATCGGATTTCAATCATCCAAGCAAGGCCATAATACTACATGGATCGATTCGTCGGCACCAAACTAGGCGCCAACGTCGGGAATCGGATTTCCTCTTCGGCTCGCGTGTGAGTTGAACTTTTTTTTACACAAAGCTGAACGTTATATAGTATTATTCACGTACAAGACATGTGAAAGGCCAATCTAAAATTGTGGCTGGGTTTAACAAGATTTTTTTTTTTTTGAGATTTAATGTGGCTGCTTTTATTAAACACCGGCACAGTCAGGAGCTCGGTAACTAACTGAAAATTTTCTGGAGCATCCTGAAGTCTACCCAGCTGCCTCTTCAAACTTGTCCTGGGGATCCAATTGTCTTCCCAAATTTTGATCTTAGATCCATCTCCCACCCTCCAAATTAGCCCCTCCTTGAGAAGGTCTCTACCATGCAAGATACTTCTCCAAGTAAAAGAAGCTCTCTTAGGACAACTTATTATCAAGAAGTCCCCAGATTTGAAATATCTCGCACGTAGGACTCTCGAACACAAAGATTCTGGTTTTGTTACTATCCTCCAAGCTTGCTTAGCAAGCAAAGCTTGGTTGAAATAGCGCCATATTAATTTTTACGCTGTCACTAGTGGAAAACGGGACAGTAGTCCCGGCTCCAGAGGCCCTCTAGTCCCGGTTAGGCAACCGGGACTAAAGCCCCCACCTCTTTAGTCCCGGTTGCTTAAGAACCGAGACTAGAGGCCCACCCACGTGGCCACGGCGCAGACCGCGCGGGCTCGGAACCTTTAGTCCCGGTTCGTAACACGAACCGGGACTAGTGTGTTTACGTTTTTTTTTCTATTTCGATTAATTTTCTGGATTTAGGGTTTTAGGAGGGGTTTAGGGGTTTCGGATGGTTTCCATCGTACATGGATCAAGTCGATGCGCCAAAAACACGAAGATGAAGTTGATGCATATATATTTAACACATACAAATTACATGAAGATCACGTTGATAACACAAACAAATTAATTAGTACATGAAGATCAAGTTTCCCGGTTCCAGGTACTTAATTACATGCAGATCAGTATTACATGGAGGCATACTAATTTGTATTATAGTAGTACTCTCCTGTATCAGGTATGACCTCTACAAGGTAAAATCCCGCCAATTCCTCCGCAATTGCTTTGAAGCGGGGCTCTAATGGTAGCTTGCTGCGCTTTCTTGCCAACTTTAAAAGAATAAGATCAAAATAAATACATGAGTTGTGTGTGTATACATATATATATCAAATGAATGAAACTCAACACAACTGATGGTAAAACAATAATGCTGTGAATAATGTTTACGTACTTCTTTTGCCCTCGAATTTCTCGCAGGTCAGAACGTGTATGTACTCGGAAACGAAGTATCCACATAAATCAGTTCCCTGTGGCTGTTCCGCGCAAGACTATACAAGAATAGAATTCAATCAAATTGTAACAGCCCGAAGTTGGAGAACCTAAAAACCTGTGTAAATTTTCCACTTTTGTGCTCATTGCATCATGGCATCCATGCACCAATGTTGTTGCTAGGGAATTGTTGCTAGGGAATTGTGTGGTTGCTAGGGAATTGTAGTGGTTTGGCACCACTTAAAACCAAATTGCCAAATGTGCTTCAACAAATTTCAAATCAAGGAAGGCACTCAAAATTTCAAAACAAAATTACCTTGACCTCTTATATTTGTCAAGGAAGTTCCAAGATTTCAAAATACTATTTTGGACTTGCTCTAAAATTCCTAAAGGATTAGAATTTGGGGAATTTAGAAAACGCCATATCCAACCTTCCTAAACAAAAGTGGTTCAAAACATTTTATTTGATACGCCAATTTTTGTGGATCTTCCACATGATATGAAAAGGCTACACAAATTATTTCATAATTTTCTAAAATGTCTAGGTGCCTCATTTAAATCTCCAAAGTCTGCTGGTTTTAAAAGGTTTCATAATTAAATCAGAAAAGGACCAATCTGTGATAAACTCAAAAGTTGCAGGGGGATCTTTGTAAAATCGCCATCTCCTCTCTCCTCCCGCCTTTCCCGCGGCCACCATGCCGCCGTGCCGCGCCATGCCGCACCAGGGCCCCTCTGCCCACTCCCCTGCAAGGAAGGGAAGCAAGCCACGAGCCCCACCTGCTCCTCACCCCATCCCCCAGATTTTCTTCCCCGTTCCTCTCCTTTTCTTGCTTTCCACCATGGCCGCACGCAGCTCGAGCTCTGCCGCCTGCCGCCGTTGATTGAGTGGTTCCCGAGCCAAACGAAGGCCATAGGAAGCTCCGCCTCGGCCTCCTCTACTTCTCCACCGCCGGAATCGAGCCGGAGCTCCCGGAATCGCCATCGCCGCCACGTCCTTCGCCGACCACCGCCGCTGCTTCACCTGGCGATTTCCGCCGCCGTGGTCCGTCTCCGACCTCGCCGCCTCCTCCAACGAGACCAGGGTGAGCAAGCGCCCCTCCTGTGCCCTCCTTGCGTTCGATCGAGAGCCGTAGCTCGTTTCCGTGCGAGCTCGCCGGAGCGTTGTGTTCCTGGGCAGTGCGTCGGATAGTCCGAACCGGCAAATTCGGATTTTTCGGACTATTCCAGTGCGCTTGGACTTTAGGTCCTTAGAAAATTTTCAATCATCGATGAGGATCGGATATTCCGAGCTAGCACGATTCGGATAATCCGAGTATAGTCAGTACCTCCGAACCCCAATTTCCTTCCCCATCGGATTTTCTGATTGAGGAGAAACCGGATTTTCCGAAAATGCCCAGTACCAAAAATAATTACTGTGTCTTCTTATTTCCTCCTAATTCGGTTAAGTGATGGTTTTGTGTTGGATTTAAATAATAACCATGCATAATGAGAAGAGGAATTTAAAAATGTAACAACTTTTATCGGGACATCATAAAATGTGTTCGAGATACTCAATTGTCCGGAAATTCGGGAACTAACCTTTTAAAATGATATCATGCATATTTGAGCACCACTAAAGAACGGCACTTGTTTCAAATTCGTAGAATCACTAAGTTAAATATGGGGTGTCTTCTTATCTAGTTGAAGTGGCCGCCGGACAGGGTGCTGGAGGTACCCTTGTCCTACCGCCACTGATGATCCTGGGTTAGTCTCAAGCAAGGTAAAGGTTGTAACCGTTCCCACTCAGCCGACTTTCCCCGGAAGAGAGCTACGTGTAGGCAATGAGCCGGGCGGTACCGAAGGTAAACACAGTGCACCCCTGCAGGGTTAAATCTTTTCGAAAAGCCGTATCCACGGTTACGGACTACTTGGGAAAGGACGATAAGATCATAGAATAACTTGAACGGAATGATTAAAAACTGGGTACTAAAGGTACCACGCAAGAATGCAGGTTGACTTCCTCGAGGGTGATTCGGGGAGGTGCCTTGTAGAACAAGTACAGTGGTTGATGATGGTTGATGTTGAGAAAGGTGATCAAAGAGAAGAGTCACTTCTTACCCCTTTTGAAAATATTCTGATTAGTCGATGCCATTGAGTTATGTTTTTAAATAAAATCAGCTTTATGCAAAACAGCCATAAAACTTGAAAGCCTCATCGAGCTAAAGCTCTATATATAATCTTGCGAGTTCGTCGAACTCAACGTCGTTTGTTTTGTTTCAGAGGAGGACTTCACCGACCTCGAAGGTGGGTTCTTTGTGGACGTCGACGAGTAGTCTGGGGTTCCCAGGTGGCAGCTTGGGACATCCCGGAACAGCTGGCGCTGGATGTTTATTTGTAGGCCTCTTAGGCCATAATTGGATCTTGTTGTTTAGAACAACTTAATTGCTTCCGCTTGTTGTAATGTTGGGTCTGTGACCTCTGGTTGTCATTTGCTATCTTTCTCTATTATAAGAGTTGAACTATATGATTTGTGTCGTAGAGTCTGTGATGTGCCAGTTGTTCCACAAGTCTTGATCTCTCTATTATGCTTTGATAGTGTGTCGGTGGTATCGGATAACCGGGGACACAGTATCACTGTATAGCAGTCGGGTCGGGGCGCCACAAGTTGGTATCAGAGCAGTACTGCCTGTAGGAAACCCTTCTACTGGTCGACGTTGAGTCTAGTGTTTGTGAAAATATTTTTAACCTAAAAATGAGTTGTGAAAACCATCTTAGGATTCTTTTTACTCCTTATCTGGTTACCCTCTAATCTCGGAGCAATCTTACCTCGATTTGAGTTTAAAGGTTTTACTTCTCGTCTGTTACTTCAAAATGATTAGAAACGGGGTTGGGTTCGACCTTTAGTGTTATGTGTCCGTTGCTCCCGCTGCGTTGCAATAAATCAACTCAGATGTTTGAACCTGTTACCCAACGAAGGAACAATGATTCCTCTCTTTGGGTTTTAACCCAAGGACTTGAACATAAGGTCCCGGATTGTGCCAACTAGAGTGTGTTAAGTTGTGATTTCTTAACTCTCGCTAGTAGCACATGATGCTGATCTTTGACCCAAGTTCTATCTTGTTGATTCCTTGTTAGTTGTTACAATGTATTATCGTCCCTAGTCTGTGTACTTGTGTAGACGCTAATGCTATTGTTCGACCATTCGGAGAAAGATACTAACTGTGTCATTGTCAAATCTCCAGAATGGCTCGAGGAGGCCGTGGAGGCCGTGGAGGCGCGGTAACCACAAATGATGAGGATGATCTGCCGCCACCACCCTCGATGGCTCAGGTCTTGATGGCCATTGAGGAGAACCGTGGGCGCAATGAGCGCTTGCTTGAGCAGTTGGTGCAGCAGAATGCACGGAGGAATGGTGCAACACTCTCACTGAGTTCCTGCGCTCCCAGCCACCCACTTTGCTGATGCTAAGGAGCCACTGGAAGCTGATGATTGGCTTCGTGCTTGGAGCGCAAGTTCTCCGCGCTTCATGTCCCAGTGGCGAGCAAGTCAACTTTGCCACCTACCTCTTGGTTGGTGCTGCTGGCTGTTGGTGGGAAAGCCATGTGGCTTTGTTTCCAGCCAACCATGTCTTCACTTGGGCTGATTTCCGCACTGCCTTCCGTGCGGAGTACATTCCCCAGCCGATCATGGATTTGAAGAGGAGGGAGTTCCTGGATTTGCAACAGGGACGGATGGACCTCCGCACTTATGGTCGTGAGTTCAACCATCTCTCTCGTTACGCCCCAAGGGACGTGACCAATGATGCTGACAAGCAAGAGCTGTTCCGCAAGGGTCTTCGCCGCAGCTCCGCTATGAGTTGTTGCCCTTCAGGTTCCAGACCTACCAGGAGCTGTTCAACCAGGCTTTTACTCTCGAGCAAGGAAGAAAGGAACTTGAGGCTTCCAAGAGGCCCGCACACGGGGACCACCAGAGTTCCTCGGGTTCTGAGAGCAAGAAGCGCAGGGTGTTTGTCCCTACAGCGCTGTGCCGCGTGCTCCATTCATGCCGAGGCCGCGGGATACAGGCCACCACCTCCGCGCCCCACTACTTCGACACTTGGGGTAGGCGGGAGTGGGTACCGTCCTATGCTACCTGCTCCACCTGGACTCACTTGCTACACCTGTGGCCAGGCTGGCCACTACTCCAGGGAGTGCCCCCAGAAGGCACCTCTCGCGATAACTCCTGCACGAGCCCCTGCCACTCCAGCTGGCAAGGCTGGACCTATTGTGCGTGGTCGCCTGAACCACGTCTCTGCTGAAGAAGCTGAAGAGGACCCCGGCGTTCTTATGGGTGAGTTACGAATCAACAACAATCTGCTACAGTTTTGTTTGATTCTGGAGCATCGCATTCATTCATATCCATAGCTTTTGCAAAAGACCACAAAATACCGTTTGAGAAAATGAGCGTCCCTTGGTGATCCCACTCCTGGCTCCAAATGGCAAACCGATGGGGTTACTCCTGAAGTCCAGATTACTATCGGTTACTACTCTTTTCCTTTCGCTTTGGTAGCTCTGAGGTCAAGTGGCATTGATGTCATACTGGGCATGAACTGGCTAGCCAAATACCGGCTAATCTCGACTGTGCTGCCAAGACCGTCACCGTGACCAATTCTTCCGGTGACAGTGTGAAGTATTGGTCTGCACTATCAAGACCTCCGTCCTCCATCATACCCAACTCACCGAGATCCTCCTTTGCTTTATGGAAGGCGAATCCCCTCCTGAAATCCAGGACATACACGTGGTGTGTGACTTCCCGGATGTGTTCCCGGAAGAATTGCCTGGCATGCCTCCTGACCGAAGTGTGGAGTTTGTCATAGATCTACTTCCCGGTACGCTCCAATTTCCAAGAAGCCCTACCGTATGCCGGTGGAAGAGTTGGCTCTGTTGAAAGAGCAAATTGATCAGCTGTTAGCGAAGGATTTCATCCAGCCTAGCAGTTCACCTTGGGGTTGTCCGGTACTCTTTGTCAAGAAGAGGGATTCTACCGTGCCTCGTCTAGTCTCTGACTATCGACCGTTGAATGCGGTGACAATCAAGAACAAGTATCCTATTCCTCGCATCAATGATCTGTTGGATCAGTTAGCTGGTGCAACGGTATTCTCCAAGATGGATCTGAGGTCAGGATACCATCAGATCAAGATCAGAAAGGAGGATATTCCAAAGACGGCATTTGTTACTCGCTATGGCTCATATGAGTATACCGTCATGTCCTTTGGTCTCACAATGCTCCAGCTACTTTCATGAGGCTCATGAACTCCATCTTCATGGATTATCTTGACAAGTTTGTCGTCATTTACATTGATGACATCCTCATCTATTCCAAAACCAATGAAGAGCATGAGGAACATCTTCGTTTGGTTCTGACACGACTTCGAGAACACCGCCTCTATGCCAAGTTCTCCAAGTGTGAGTTTTGGTTGGATAATCTGTCTTCCTTGGTCATGTGATATCCGCTAATGGTGTGGCTGTCATTCCCGACAAGATTCAGTCCATTTGGATTGGAAAACTCCAATGTCAGTCAAGGACATTCGTAGCTTTCTCGGATTGGCAGGTTACTACCGCCGATTCATCGAAGGTTTCTCCAAGATAGCCAAGGCCCTGACTGACCTTCTCAAGAAGGATAAAAAGTTCGTATGGACGGCCGAAGCTGAAGAGAGCTTCAAAACACTGAAAGCCAAACTCACTCCGCTCCTGTGCTTGTCCTGCCGGACACAAGCAAGGATTTCGTCGTCTTCTGTGACGCCTCTCTACAAGGCTTGGGTTGTGTGCTAATGCAAGATGGCCATGTGGTGGCATATGCTTCTCGCCAACTTAAGCCGCATGAGCACAACTACCCAACTCATGATCTAGAACTTGCCGCTGGGTCTATGCTTTGAAGCAATGGAGACCATACCTGTTTGGTAACCGTTGCGAGATCTTCTCGGATCACAAGAGTCTGAAGTACCTCTTCACCCAGCCGGATTTAAATCTCAGGCAAAGGCGTTGGTTGGAGTTAATCAAGGACTATGATGTGAGTCTGAACTATCAACCCGGCAAAGCAAACGTCGTGGCTGACGCGCTAAGTCGGAAGTCCTATTGCAACAATCTGATGATTGAAAAGGCCCAACCTGCCCCATGAAGAGTTCTCCGTTTGAACTGGAAATTGTTCCCTCCGGCTACCTTGCAAATCTGGAGATCAAATCTACTCTTGTAGACCAGATTAAGGATGCTCAGAAGCTGGATGAGGGTATTCTGAAATCAAGAAGAACATTGCTAGCGGAAGGCCAAATGTTTCTCGGAAGATGAATCCGGAGTTGTTTATTTTGGTGACCGCTTGGTAGTGCCAAAGAACCGAATTTGAGGGAGCTCATCCTCAAGAAGCTCATGAATCACCTCTCTCTATTCATCCCGGTAGTACCAAAATGTACCAAGACCTTCGACCACAATTCTGGTGGACTCGTATGAAACGAGAAATTGCCAAGTATGTTGCTGAATGCGACACTGTCGACGGGTAAAGGCTGAACATCAAAGGCCTGCCGGCACTCTCGCCCTATTGCAGTCCCGAGTGGAAATGGGATGAAATTGGTATGGACTTCATCACCGGGTTTCCCGATCTCAAAAGGGCAACAATGCAATCTGGGTAATCATTGATCGTCTTCCAAGGTTGCTCACTTCCTACCAGTCCGTGATGATATACGGGCAAGTCAACTTGCTGACTTTATATGGCTCGTATTGTTCCATTGCATGGGGTCCCTCTGAGGATCATATCGGACCGTGGAAGTATCTTTGTATCCAAGTTTGGCAGAGTTTCCAAACTGCTATGGGGTCCCGTCTCAACTTCAGTACCGCCTACCATCCTCAAACTGATGGTCAGACCGAAAGAGTGAACCAAGTGTTGGAAGACATGCTTCGGGCATGTGTAATCTCTTTTGGCAAGGGTTGGGAAAAGTATCTCCCTTTCGCGGAGTTCTCCTACAACAATAGCTATCAAGCTAGTCTGGGCATGGCTCCATTCGAGGTTCTCTATGGAAGAAAATGCCGCACTCCTCTAAATTGGTCCGAGACCGGAGAGAGAGCACTCTTTGGTCCGGATGTGATCAATGAAGCTGAGGAGAAGGTTCGAATCATAAGAGAGAATCTGAAGATTGCTCAGTCTAGGCAGAAGAGCTACTATGATAAGCACCATCAGGAAATTCACTATGAAATTGGTGATAAAGCTTATCTCCGCGTCTCTCCCCTTCGTGGCGTTCGCCGCTTCGGAATCAAAGGGAAATTGGCACCTCGCTATGTTGGCCCTTTCACCGTTCTGGCCAAGCGAGGAGATCTTTCTTATCAATTGGAGTTACCGGTCATTCCCAAATGTACATGATGTGTTTCATGTCTCCCAACTTCGCCGGTGTTTTAAGATCCTATCCATGGAGTCAATCATGAAGAGCTGGATCTCCAGGAAGATCTCACTTATCGCGAGCATCCTATCCGTGTCCTGGATGAAGCCGAAAGGAAGACCCGTAACAAGACTACCAAGTTCCTCAAAGTTCAGTGGTCTCACCATTCCGAGGAAGAAGCAACTTGGGAACGAGAGTCTAGTCTTCGTGAGGAGTATCCCGACTTCTTTCCGCAATCTTAGAATCTCGGGACGAGATTCCTGTAAGGGGGGTAGAATTGTAACAGCCCGAAGTTGAGAACCTAAAAACCTGTGTAAATTTTCCACTTTTGTGTCATTGCATCATGGCATGCATGCACCATGTTGTTGCTAGGGAATTGTTGCTAGGGAATTGTGTGGTTGCTAGGGAATTGTGGTGGTTTGGCACCACTTAAAACCAAATTGCCAAATGTGCTTCAACAAATTTCAAATCAAGAAGGCACTCAAAATTTCAAAACAAAATTACCTTGACCTCTTATATTTGTCAAGGAAGTTCCAAGATTTCAAAATACTATTTTGGACTTGCTCTAAAATTCCTAAAGGATAGAATTTGGGAATTTAGAAAACGCCATATCCAACCTTCCTAAACAAAAGTGGTTCAAAACATTTTATTTTGATACGCCAATTTTTGTGGAGCTTCCACATGATATGAAAAGGCTACACAAATTATTTCATAATTTTCTAAAATGTCTAGCTGCCTCATTTAAATCTCCAAAGTCTGCTGGTTTTAAAAGGTTTCATAATTAAATCAGAAAAGGACCAATCTGTGATAAACTCAAAAGTTGCAGGGGGATCTTTGTAAAATCGTCATCTCCTCTCTCCTCCCGCCTTTCCCGCGGCCACCATGCCGCCGTGCCGCGCCATGCCGCACCAGGCCCCCTCTGCCCACTCCCCTGCAAGGAAGGGAAGCAAGCCACGAGCCCCACCTGCTCCTCACCCCATCCCCCAGATTTTCTTCCCCGTTCCTCTCCTTTTCTTGCTTTCCACCATGGCCGCACGCAGCTCGAGCTCCGCCGCCTGCCGCCGTTGATTGAGTGGCTCCCGAGCCAAACGAAGGCCATAGGAAGCTCCGCCTCGGCCTCCTCTACTTCTCCACCGCCGGAATCGAGCCGAAGCTCCCGGAATCGCCGTCGCCGCCACGTCCATCGCCGACCACCGCCGCTGCTTCACCTGGCGATTCCCGCCGCCGTGGTCCGTCTCCGACCTCGCCGCCTCCTCCAACCAGACCAGGGTGAGCAAGCGCCCCTCCCTGTGCCCTCCTTGCATTCGATCGAGAGCCGTAACTCGTTTCCGTGCGAGCTCGCCGGAGCGTTGTGTTCCTGGGCAGTGCGTCGGATAGTCCGAACCGGCAAATTCGGATTTTCCGGACTATTCCAGTGCGCTTGGACTTTAGGTCCTTAGAAAATTTTCAATCATCGATGAGGATCGGATATTCCGAGCTAGCACGATTCGGATAATCCGAGTATAGTCAGTACCTCCGAACCCCAATTTCCTTCCCCATCGGATTTTCCGATTGAGGAGAAACCGGATTTTCCGAAAATGCCCAGTACCAAAAATAATTACTGTGTCTTCTTATTTCCTCCTAATTCGGTTAAGTGATGGTTTTGTGTTGGATTTAAATAATAACCAGGCATAATTAGAAGAGGAATTTAAAAATGTAACAACTTTTATCGGGACATCATAAAATGTGTTCGAGATACTCAAATGTCCGGAAATTCGGGAACTAACCTTTTAAAATGATATCATGCATATTTGAGCACCACTAAAGAACGGCACTTGTTACAAATTCGTAGAATCACTAAGTTAAATATGGGGTGTCTTCTTATCTAGTTGAAGTAATTAGTTTTCGCACCCCATTTAATTTGTCGGTTAGCTTATAATAAGTCGGTGCATTAAAAAGTCATGTCATCATGTGTTTGCGCATTGCACCGGTGTATCCGTGGTTTTGATTGTTCCTCTCCGGTATTGTTTGTGCATCGGTAGATCAAGGAGTGGAAGTGCCCCCACAGTATCGTGACGACTCGTACTACCAGCATCCTGAGCAAGGCAAGCGTAATCCCCCCTCTGAGCATGTCTTATCCTATTCTCCGCAAATATTTTCTCCACTATAATATTTGCTTGGATTAGAGTATCCTATAGTTGCATTAAGATTCCGATGCCAATTACCTGTTTCCCCTCCTATTATCCATAGGATTGTATTGTTGGCCTGAAATACTTAACTATGCTATGTCATTGCTTAGCCATGCTTAGTTAAATGCTTAGCCGTCCGATGGATACTTCATGTTGGAAACAGGTTGTTGAAGTGTTCAGATGATGGTGGAGAATGTGTAGTGACAGGTAATAAGATGCTTAAAGGTGGAGATGAGAGGCCACTTTGGTATGGTGGTGCTTTGTCTCATTCTCGCCGCCTAGGTGCGAGTTATTTACCTCTTGAACCAAGAATGAGCGCGCTTCCATTCGGTGGGGTATATGGAGCCCTCGTCGACCGACTAACTTGTGGCGGACTGGCCGAGGGTCCTCTAGTTTGGCTTTCCATTTGCGCGTGCGTTGAAGATGGTGGCCAAGACTGAGATGAGGATGGTGGTGTCAGGAAAATAAGTGGCCGCCGGACAGGGTGCTGGAGGTACCCCTTGTCCTACCGCCACTGATGATCCTGGGTTATTCTCAAGCAAGGTAAAGGTTGTAACCGTTCCCACTCAGCCGGCTTTCCCCGGAAGAGAGCTACGTGTAGGCAATGAGCCGGCGGTACCGAAGGTAAACACAGTGCACCCCTGCAGGGTTAAATCTTTTCGAAAAGCCGTGTCCACGGTTACGGACGACTTGGGAAAGGATGATAAGATCATAGAATAACTTGAACGGAATGATTAAAAACTGGGTACTAAAGGTACCACGCAAGAATGCCAGGTTGACTTCCTCGAGGGTGATTCGGGGAGGTGCCTTGGTAGAACAGGTACAGTGGTTGATGATGGTTGATGTTGAGAAAGGTGATCAAAGAGAAGAGTCACTTCTTACCCCTTTTGAAAACTATTCTGATTAGTCGATGCCATTGAGTTATGTTTTTATTAAATAAAATCATCTTTATGCAAAACAGCCATAAAACCTTGTAAGCCTCATCGAGCTAAAGCTCTATATATAATGTTGCGAGTTCGTCGAACTCAACGTCGTTTGTTTTGTTTCAGAGGAGTACTTCACCGACCTTGAAGGTGGGTTCTTTGTGGACGTCGACGAGTAGTCTGGGGTTCCCAGGTGGCAGCTTGGGACATCCCGGAACAGCTGGCGCTGGATGTTTATTTGTAGGCCTCTTAGGCCATAATCTGGATCTTGTTGTTTAGAACAACTTAATTCGCTTCCGCTTGTTGTAATGTTGGGTCTGTGACCTCTGGTTGTCATTTGCTATCTTTCTCTATTATAAGAGTTGAACTATATGATTTGTGTCGTAGAGTCTGTGATGTGCCAGTTGTTCCACAAGTCTTGATCTCTCTATTATGCTTTGATAGTGTGTCGGGTGGTATCAGATAACCGGGGACACAGTATCACTGTATAGCAGTCGGGTCGGGGCGCCACACAAATAATAATCAAGTATGATAATGGTGCGTGGACCTACGTAGTTCTACTTACATTGTTCAGACGCCATATCAGCTTGTCTTTCCATTGACCGGGTTCTTCCTTGATGAACTCTTTCCAAACGCTACCCGACAAATAAAATTAACAAAGGAGTTATTAATGACTTGATATCAGGAAATGAACGAAAGAGGCGATAAGAAATGAAATTACTTTTCGAGCATTGTAAAACATGTCTTGTATTCTTTTAAATTTTTCCTTAATGAGTCAAGGACATGAATTTCTCCATCGTGAATTTTAATGACGAGAAGAATATAGTGGAACCTGCACACGTTTATATACACAGTCATGCATAACTCATCAGTTAAACTTAACATCGGGTGAGCAAAATATAATGTGTAGAAGAGACAGTAACACTCACTGGAAGTTGTAAGCCCAAAATATAGTCTTTTTGTCACGGTGTTGCTTGAAATAACTTAGCAAATCCCCCGGTGTGTCCTTGTTATATATGGGATCTTCTATGGTGACTTGATGAAGTTTATCCGGGTCAATGAACCCAAAGTCCTCGTTTTTTTTCCTTTTCAATTTGAGCATCTTCATTCTGCAAAATGTAGCGCACAAAAGATTATAGTGAGGATAATTACAGACAATGAACGAGCTGAGGTAAAGACTTAAATTACATAAATAAATCACTTACAGACAATAGGAACTGATGATAGATTTGTCGAGGGCCCGGATATTGTATAACTGAAAAAGTTCGCTAAACTCAACGGACACAGCGTATTCTTGGCAGTAGTGCTCTTCCTTAACTCCCACCATGAGACTGATATTCCCCGCTTTTGCGGCTGTCTTGTACCAAGTATGCAACGCACGCATTTGTGTTGATAACCTGCCGTCGACCAAATTTTCCCCGGAACAGATTGTTTTGCTAGATCAGCGACGGCGTAATCGGTTGACGAACCTATTTGTTGTGGAGTACATTGCGCGGCCGCGGCAATACGATGTATTTCTTGTTCGTCAAACACCTTGAGCGGGGGGACCTGTCGCAACAGTGGAACATGGGGTTCCCCTAGTACTGCCAAAGTGGGTCCACCCCATGTGGGCCCAAGATGAAGATGGACAAGACCAAGACTCAAGTCAAGCTGGCGGGTTCACCGTCAAGACACGCATGGCCTACGTCGACTATGGGCTCTGGTCCTGGGGGCCTTCCGGGTCCCCGAATCAAGCAAGAAGGCCAGGAAGGACCCGAGAGCCCGAGTTCCCGGCAGGAGGCCAGGCTCCCTCTGGGTACTTCCCCACGTCCCAGTGGATAAGCACTCCACCTCATCGCGGAAGACTTGGGAAGCAAGGCGAAGGCAGCGCGGGCGGGAAGCACGTCCCGTGGTGGTGTCAGCTCCTGTCCACCCCAAGGCGGACGCTCCCACCTAACCCAAAGGAGACGCTAGGCTGAGGAGAGGCCACGTCTCCCCCTAAACTAGATGAGGAGGGTCCTTCACCCCGAAGGTCCCTCACACCCCTCACGTGACCCTGTGGCAACCCCTTAGCCTATAAAAGGAGGACCAAGGCACGGAGGAGGGAGAAGGGAACCAAGGACGAACACAAGCTAGAACCAGAGCAAGACTAGACTAGGGCTGCGAAGGTAGAGGAAGGTGATCTCCTCCGGGTCAGGATCTGTCCTTCTTCTACCTCCAGCCAAAACCCTTCCGGGTACCCTGTCCGGGAGGTTCCATTGTAAGCCACACTATGAAGAACTCATCAATCCAGACATGCAGGAGTAGGGCTTTTAGCCTCCGGGCGGCCTGAACCTGGGTAGCTCCTTGTGTCCCTTTGGTTGCATGCTTTGATCGTGGAGAGGAGAGCTTGATCTAGACTCCGCCCAAGAAGACGATTCTCAGCCTCCTTCGCGCCCCGTGCCGAACCTAAAAGGGGGTATCCTATACTCCCGGTGTCCGTGCAACGAGACACGACATCTGGCGCGCCAGGTAGGGGGCGCAAGTGCTGGATTCATCTTCATCAAGTTCATCGGCAAGTTCTTCGTCAAGCATGCCTCCAAGGAAGAAGGGAGATCCTGCGGCGTCCAAGCCGGTCTCTCCCTCACGCACTCAAGCTTCAGCTGAACGTCGTGCTGCTGGCGCACGGCGGAGCGTCTCTCCGTCCCCGCCTCCCATGGAGAGGGTGGCGCCGGACGAAGTGGACGGTCGCGACAAGGACAACGGCCCTGGCGGAGCGGCGGCTCCAAAGGGCGCCACCATGCCTCCTCCTCGCTCAGGGGAGAAGAGCGTCTGCAACGGCACCGGCAAGGAGCCCACCGCTGGAGGAGGGAACCACGGCGTTCGCCCCAGCGGGGATCCACGAGCATCCAAGAGCAAGACCTCCGCGCACTCGCCTTCGGACGTGCAAGCTCGCCATGATGCTCTAGTCGCTGCCAAGGCCTGATGCAGTTCCCTCCAAGCAGCGGCGACCCCAAGGTCTACCAAGAATGGAGGACTCGCGTCGAGAGGCTCCTCGACTTCGCCGATGGTGGTCCGTGGGTCGAACCCACTCAAGCCCCACCGTCGACAATCCCGGAGCAGCACAAGACAAAACACGTGATCCGCGAGGCCAGCCTCGTGGTGAACGTCAAGCCAAGACGGCGCCTCCTCGCACCGCGCCACCGATGGCTGATCGGCTAAACCGCGATCACGGCGAGGCCATCTCCATCGGGTCGTCTACCTCGCGCAACCCAGATCTTCGTGACGAGCTCAACAGCCGTCAGAACGAGGATATGCGCACCCGCATCGAGCGTCGCCGAGAACGTCACCGCCGGGAAGATCGGGGCATCGACCTCGCCGAAGGCTGCCTCGCCCTCGCCCCGAGTTCCGCCACTTCAACTGGCCCAAGAAATTCAAGATCGACGTTCTCCGCTACGACGGCACCACGAACCCCCGGGACTTTCTGCAGATCTACTCTCTTGCTGCGATGGTTGCCGGGGCCGACGAGGTCATGATGGCCAACTGGTTCCCGTTGGCCCTGAAGGGAGATGCCCAGACTTGGCTTCTCAACCTTCCCAAGTGCTCCATCCGTTCCTGGCGGGCACTGAAGGAGCAGTTTCTGGGGGCTTTCCAAGGCGGGTACGAGCGCCCGGGGGCTCCCAGTGATCTCCACGACTTCAAGCAGTTGCCGGGTGAAACTCTCCGCAAGTTCATCCAGCGCTTCACCCAGAAGATGAACACCATCCCGTGCATCAAGGAGGAGTTGGTGATCCAGTCCTTCCACGCCAACGTCCGCAACCCCAAGATGCGCGAGAAGCTGAGCATCCATCGCGTCGAGTCTGCTCGTAAGCTCTGGGAGCTTGCAGACCGGTGCGCTCGAGCTGAAGAAGGAGCCAAGTTCCCCGGGGAGGATGAACCCGAGGACAAGGTCGCTCCAGCTAAGAACAAGAAGCGGGACCCTGGACCCGACAAGCGGATCTTCGTCACCGAGCCTCTTCCGAAGAAGACCAAGCCCGCGCCGACTTCCGAGGAAGAAGGTGAAGGTGATCCCTGGTGCCACATCCATCCAGAAGGCAACCACTTGCTCAAGGACTGCCGCATGCTCAAGAACCTCGCCGTCCGGGAGCAACGCCGAGCTGATGGGGTCAGTCAAGACGGTTGCTACAACTGCGGCACTGCCGGGCACATCGCTCGTGACTGTCCCACGGGTCGCCAAGGCGGAGGCGGCCGTGGATGGTACCGAGGCGGTGGCCGCGGGGCCGTGGAGGAGGACGCGGCGGTCAAGGTGGTCGCGGGTACAACACTCCGGAGGCCGCCCACGTCGGCAACGGGGAAGCTCCGGCTCCCCAAGGAGGCAACGGCGGCAAGTATCAAGAAGTCACGGGAGTTGTCGGGTGCATCCACGGAGGGTCTTCTCTGCCTCCCTCCAACGGCGCCTGCAAGAGACTTGTCCGGGAGCTGAACGCGGTTGCTTCTGCTCCGTCCAAGCCCCTGGACTGGTCTAGCCAAGTCATCACCTTCGACCCAGAAGACCACCCTGCAACACTGCCGGGGTCGGGACCCTGCCGCTGATCGTGTCGCCCGTCATCCACAACTACAAGGTCACCAAGATGCTGGTCGACGGAGGCTCCAGCCTCAACCTGCTGACGGCGAAGGTCCTGGCTATCCTTCAAATCCCCCTGTCTCGCCTACAAGACACTGGGGTGTTCCAAGGCGTGAACGGAAGTGTTACTCGACCCCTCGGGAAGATCACCCTTCCGGTCACCTTCGGCGACTCCAAGAACTTCCGCACCGAGGAAATCGTCTTCGACATCGCCGACACTCCGCTACCGTACAACGGCATACTTGGCAGACCTGCTCTGGCCAAGTTCATGGCCGTCTCCCACTTCGCCTACAACATGCTGAAGATTCCGGCGCCGTGGGGCGTGATCAAGGTCAAGGCCGACATCGACGATGCTATCTACTGCGTTCACCAGCTGAACCAGACGGTGGCAACCACGGCGGATATCCCTCAAGGTGTACAGGAGGATGATGATGGGCTCTCCCCGGGGGCGAAGGGCACCCCGGGGGCTCCACATCTACTCCCCCAAGAAGGCGCCATTCCATGGCGATCCGCAGCTGACCAAGAAGGTGGCGCTAACCAGTGACGGAGTTCGCTCCATCACCATCGGCGCCCGCCTCACCGACAAATAGGAAAGCGCGCTCGTCGCCTTCCTTCGGGAAAACTCTGACGTCTTCGCGTGGGAGGCATCAGGTTTACCCGGCGTACCAAGGGAGGTGATCGAGCACAAATTGGCGGTCAATCCGGGGGCTCGCCCCGTGAAGCAGGTTCTCCGGAACCAAAGCAAGGAAAAGCTGGAATTCATCATCGCCGAGGTGGACAAGTTGATAGAAGCTGGTGTCATCCGGTCGGTTCCCCACCCAAGCTGGGTGGCCAACCCCGTGGTGGTACCGAAACCCATGACCTTCAAGTGGAGACTCTGCATCGACTTCACAGACCTGAATAAGGCCTGTCCCAAGGACCCTTTCCCCCTGCCGCGGATCGACATGATCGTGGATTCCACGGCCGGGTGCGAGCTGCTGTGTTTCTGGATGCCTTCTCCGGGTACCACCAGATCATGATGTCACTCGAGGACCAAGAGAAGACGGCCTTCATCACTCCCAAGGGCTGCTACTGCTACACCCGGATGCCTTTTGGCCTCCGAACGCCGGCGCTACCTTCCAGCGCGCAATGCAAGCATGCCTTGGGTCACAGCTGGGCCGCAACGTCGAAGCGTACATCGACGACATCGTGGTCAAGACCCGGTACAAGGACTCCCTCATCCAAGACCTGCACGAGACCTTCGAGAACCTCCGCCGGGTCAACTTCAAGCTCAACCCCGACAAGTGCGTGTTCGGGGTCCCCTCCGGCAAGCTGCTGGGTTTCCTGGTCTCTCACCGAGGGATCGAGGCGAATCCGGACAAAATCAAGGCAATCGAGCGCATGGAGGCGCCCCGGCGGGTCAAGGACGTACAGCGCCTCAACGGGTGCATCACTGCACTCGGGCGCTTCATCTCAAGGCTTGGGGAGCGGGCCTTACCGTTCTTCAGGCTGCTCAAGAAATCAGGCCCCGTGGAGTGGACCTCCGAGGCCGAGGAAGCCCTGCAGTCCCTTAAGCGCTACCTCGCCTCGCCACCAATCCTCGTGGCACCAGAAGAGAAGGAGCCCCTACTACTGTACATTGCTGCCACCAACCAGGTGATCAGCGCTGTGCTCGTGGTAGAGCGTGACGCTCCTCCGAAGAAGTCAAGCAAGATCAAGGGCAAGCGACCCGGGAACTCTCTTCCGGGGCAACCGTGCAAGAAAAGGCTGCCGGGTGACCAGGGGTCTCATGATCCTGGCGTCACTGCAACCTCACCAGGCAACGCGGAGCCCGTCGGGGATGGAGAATCTCCCTCCGACGAGACTTCGCCGGGGGCTACATCGTCCCCACCCCAAGACATCGACGTGGAGGAAGCCGAGCCCTCTCAGGACTCGGCGACCCGCAAGGTGCAGCACCCGGTCTACTTCGTCAGCGCAGTGCAGAAGCTGCTACTGGCAATCCTCATTGCCTCCCGCAAGATGAGGCCATACTTCCAAAGCCATCCCATCACGGTGGTGTCCAAGTACAACCTAAAAAGCCCCCTGGAGAACCCACTTGCCACTGGTCGCATATCATGGTGGGCCATGGAGCTTCAGGTTTCGGTCTCAAGTTCGAGCACACGGACAAAGCTGCTACTGGCAATCCTCATTGCCTCCCGCAAGATGAGGCCATACTTCCAAAGCCATCCCATCACGGTGGTGTCCAAGTACAACCTAAAAAGCCCCCTGGAGAACCCACTTGCCACTGGTCGCATATCATGGTGGGCCATGGAGCTTCAGGGTTTCGGTCTCAAGTTCGAGCACACGGACAACATCAAGAGTCAGGCGCTGGCGGATTTCATGGCCGAGTGGACCGAGACGGCGTTCGACGACCCGGAAGAGGAAACCTGCCTCCCCGGGAAGGAAGATCCTAGAGCCTGGACCATGCACTTCGACGGCTCCTACACCAAGGGGAAAGGAGGTGCGGGGGTTGTCCTAACCTCGCCAACCGTGGACCGGCTGAAGTACGTCGTCCAGATGCACTACCAAGGGAACATCTCCAACAACACGGCGGAGTACGAGGGCCTGCTCGCAGGACTTCGTGCTGCCGTCGGCCTCGGCATCAACAAGATCGTCGTCAAGGGTGACTCTCAGTTAGTCATCAAACAAGTGAACAAGGAGTACGCGTGCCTCAGATGGCACCATACGTTGAAGAGGTCTGGAAGCTGCAGCGACGCTTCGACAACTTCCGGGCTGTGTACGTCCCACGGGGAGAAAACACGGCCGCGGATGAGCTATCGCAGGTGGCGTCCAAGCAAGAACCAGTGCCTCCCGGGATCCACATCGAGGTCCTCAAGCGACCTTCGATCCCGCCCTTGAGGCTCGCGACAAGATCTGCGCCGGGGGCTGGGACCCTTCTACCTCGACAACACGGGTAGCCAGCCCAGAAGCTCAAGACCCGGCAGCCCCTCCAGCGGAGGAAGCTATGCTTTCTTTCCGTCGGATGGTGCTACCTGTGGAAGGAACCCACCCACCCTGGGCCCGGGACATCGTCAAGTACATCATGGAGCACGCCCTCCCGGAGGACGATCACGACGCCGAGCGGGTGGCTCGTCAAGCCAAGCTCTACGTCATGATCGACGGTGAGCTCTACCGGCGACGGGACAACGGAGTTAAGCTCCGCTGCATCTCTCAAGAACAAGGCCAAGTTTTTCGTCACGGGTTCTACTGGCCAACAGTCCTCAGTGATGCAGAGCAGCTAGTCAAAACCTCTGAAGCCTGCCAATACTATGCGAAGAACATACATCAGCCGGCGCAAGCTCCGCAGCCAATTCCAATCTCCTGGCCATTCGCGGTCTGGGGGCTGGACATCGTGGGAAAGATACCGAAGTCTGTCGGGGGCCATGAATACCTTTTCGTGGCCATCGACAAGTTCACAAAGTGGGTGGAAGTGATGCCAGTACCAAGACAGACAGCTCAAGCAGCCATCAAGTTCATTGAAGGGATCGTGTACCGCTTCGGAGTACCCAACAGAATCATAACGGACAATGGCTCTCAGTTCACAAGCCGATCCTTCCTCAACTTCTGTGAAGAGCTGGGAATCAAGGTGTGCTTTGCCTCGGTGTCCTACCCAAGGTGCAATGGGCAAGTGGAGCGAGCCAATGCGGAGGTCCTAAAGGGTTTGAAGACCAAGGCCTTTGACAAGTTAGAAGACAAGGGCAAGAACTGGATTGAGCATCTACCAAGTGTCTTGTGGTCCCTCAGAACCACACCAAGCAGAGCCACTCAAGAAACACCATTCTTCCTTGTCTATGGAGCAGAAGCCGTCTTGCCAACAGAGCTCAGGCATGGATCCCCCGGGTACTTGCCTATGATGAAGACGCACAAGCTGAGAGGAGGATTGATGACATCAACTTCCTGGAAGAGGTGCGGTGCCGAGCTTCCTTACGATCTGCTCGATACCAGCAAGGGCTCCGCCGCTATCATGATCGCCATATCCGTTCACGGGTACTGGAACCCGGAGACCTGGTTCTCCGCAAGAAGCAGAAGCTTGATAACATGAACAAGCTGTCCTCCAAGTGGGAAGGACCTTATCGGGTGACGCATACCCTGAGACCCGGAGCTGTTTATCTGGAGGACGAGAAAGGCAGGCCGGAGGGCAACGCCTGGAACATCGAGAATCTCCGGAAATTCTACCCCTGAATACGAACATGAATCGCAGATAGTTCGAGTCAACTAAGCACGCCCAAGGGGCTAGTGTTCTGTATAAGGGTGTAAGAATCGTCGCCAAGGAATAAAAGATAAGTTTTTCAATTCCGTGAGCCTCTCTTGTTGTCGTGAAGTGTGTTATCCGTAACAACCCCCAAGCAGGGGGCTGACATGGTGCCGGTGGCTGACAGGTCGAGCGCGAGCAGCCTATCAGTAGGCGCTGCCACCTGATCGTGCCGTACTGCCGCGGTAAGAAGTGGAACGGGCAGTGCTGTGTTTTAAAGAACCTAAACACAGAAATGCACATTCAACTTTGCTTGCGGGTTGCTCCGGATGAAACACTTTCACGACATGTAAGGGAGGGTCCATTCTTTTCCTACTGAAAGTGTGTTGTGTGTAGCGCCTCTCCCGGGACAGGAATGGATGCTGAAGAGCGGCTCAGGAGCTGGATACCCGGGAAGGACAGAGTAGATCAAGGGCACGGCAAAAACCAGCTAAGTCTTTGCATGTGCATCTGGCATTCTAGGCATAATATCTCGCTCGGAGTCAATATACCACCAACCTGCGCATGCTTGACAGTTGATGAGAACCTTTGCGGGGGTAATGCGTCCTCCCCGGCGAACGGTCAGATTTCCCTTCTGGCCTAGTACCCGTGGCTGTGGAGTGGACTCCCGGAAGGCATAGTGCTCTTAGGGGTGCTGCTACCGGTGCGGGCGGTCAGAGCACTTGTCACCTAAGAGATCTCCTCAGAAAACTTGACGGCGCGTTAGTGCAAAGGAGGTTTGGGAAATGACCCCGGGAGTTGAGCCCTAGGATTGCATTCATCTGAACTTACATTCTGAATTTACAATTCTGAATTACATTCAGTCGAAGCTTTTCCTGGATACATATCTAGCCTATGCTACTAAGGCCAGCTCAGGGCTCCTGGCTGTGCAGCTCTGTCTTTCTGTTTTATTGCCTGCCGGGTGAACTCCGGACTCCCGGGGACGCCTGGGATGAAGGAGGGCATTCGCGCAGGATCTTCAGGGGTCCCATGGGCCGGGGAACTTCCGGGCAAACCCCGGCACATGCTGGCTGCAGAGGAGGTGCACATGGTCCACGAACTTATCCATGATGTCTTCCTCATCCTGTACGAAGGGAAGAAATCGAGTCAAGGCGCAGGATCTTCCCAAGGGTCGTATTGCCGGAACCGAGGCAGCCTTACCTTGAAGACATCGTCAAGATCGCAGAGGAGGCGGATCAATCTCTGATTGCCTGCGGCCTCCTTCCACAGCTCCATCTTGATGGTGTCCTTCCGGGTCGCCAGCGCTACCGATGCCTCCATGGCAGCAGAACCGGCGATGTTCCCCACCGCGGGGAAAACCAAGGAGACTCGAGGGCGAGGAACGACCTCGTCCTTTCTAGTGGCTCGGGCTCCAGCTTCGCTGGGTGCCTCCGCCGCTCCTCGAAAGACGGACTCTGCCGTCGACACATCGGACAAGGCCCTCTCTGCTTCGCCGGACATTGTTCTGCGGGAGAGGGGAGGCAAAGGAAGAAGAGGAGCGGAGCAAGGCGAGAAGATGTGGCGAAGGGGTGGAGTCTGGATGGTCTTTTATAGGCCTCCCACGCTCCACCTACCCCTTGACGCTACGGCTGCTGCAGTAATGGGAGCGCGTTTTGCAAAAAACTCGTTCTCATTCACACGGACGCGACACGAAGACAAGGAGGAAAACAAGATCTTCTTCATTTACAAGGACTACAAGGGGACGATCTTTTTTACAACAAAAAGGTTGGCTCCCGCCGAGCAAGGAGCACCGCCGTACAATGGAAGACGCTACTTCCAGAAGTACACGTCAAGGCCGCCAAGGAGGAGGTCAACGAGATCTCCATGGCGCCCGTCCGAAGCTCCTCGCCTTCAGGAAGACGAGCTCCCCTCGACCTTGATGTCAGATGAGTTTTCCTCATCTTCATCCTCGTCGTAGGAGCTCGAGCTGCCGCTGCTGCTCTCCATGCAGCACTCCACGCGTCCGCCATCGACACCGAAGATCTTCACGGAGAGCGTAGCATCTCCGTCGTACCGGAACACCAAGCACTGCCCCCTGGACAGGCGGCGGGCACGGGAGAACGACTTCCACCCCGGACCCAGAAGCATGGCGCCTTCAGTGGTGCGCTCCGCCATGGCCCAGGAGGGGCCATTGGGGCAGCCTTCCACCTGCAGCCAGAAGCCGGAGGGTCCGATGTCCTCCGTCGCCATCGCGAAGGAATCCGGCAGGAGAAGCCGGCTGCGAGGCCTGCGGTTCAGATCCACGACGAACTCGAACGGCGCGAAGCTGGTATGAACCATGCTCCTAGGAAGGGGAGCAGCGGTGCCGCGGCCTCCACGGCCGCCGCGACCGCGAATCCCACGACCTCGCGGAACAGCTCGACCACGAGTGGAGGGGCCACTCTCCGCAGCAGCTGAAGAAGTACGAGGGCGCCCAACTCCTCTCTTCGCTCTCGCCATTGGCGCTGGCAGCTTGTGGGGAGGCCTGGAGTTGGACTAAGGAAGAAGATGAACGAAAAGGCCGGGGTGCGCCTCGCTTTTATAGCCACGGCGGTGCCTCTGCCAAGCGTCTCCTCGGTTCTTCCGTTAGTGGGAATCGAGGGGGCCCCGCAGTTATTCCCCCGAGCGAGTAACTCCAAGACCTTCAAGGCCATCAGTGAAGCAGACAAGGAAGACCAGGTGCCCGGGACCCACTTTGACCTATCTTTAGGCCATGGCCCCGGCAGCTGGAGCAAGAGCCGCCGGGACCATGCCCGGGGGCTACTGTCGCAACAGTGGAACATGGGGTTCCCCTAGTACTGCCAAAGTGGGTCCACCCCATGTGGGCCCAAGATGAAGATGGACAAGACCAAGACTCAAGTCAAGCTGGCGGGTTCACCGTCAAGACACGCATGGCCTACGTCGACTAAGGGCTCCGGTCCTGGGGACCTTCCGGGTCCCCGAATCAAGCAAGAAGGCCAGGAAGGACCCGAGAGCCCGAGTTCCCGGCAGGAGGCCAGGCTCCCTCTCGGGTACTTCCCACGTCCCTGTGGATAAGCACTCCACCTCACCGCGGAAGACTTGGGAAGCAAGGCGAAGGCAGCGTGGGCGAGGAGCACGTCCCGTGGTGGTGTCAGCTCCTGTCCACCCCAAGGCGGACGCTCCCACCTAACCCAAAGGAGACGCTAGGCTGAGGAGAGGCCACGTCTCCCCCTAAACTAGATGAGGAGGGTCCTTCACCCCGAAGGTCCCTCACGCCCCTCACGTGACCCTGTGGCAACCCCTTAGCCTATAAAAGGAGGACCAAGGCACGGAGGAGGGGGGGGGAACCAAGGACGAACACAAGCTAGAACCAGAGCAAGACTAGACTAGGGCTGCGAAGGTGGAGAGCAGGTGATCTCCTCCGGGTCAGGATCTGTCCTTTTCTACCTCCAGCCAAAACCCTTCCGGGTACCCTGTCCGGAGGTTCCATTGTAAGCCACACTATGAAGAACTCATCAATCCAGACATGCAGGAGTAGGGCTTTTAGCCTCCGGGCGGCCTGAACCTGGGTAGCTCCTTGTGTCCCTTTGATGCATGCTTTGATCGTGGAGAGGAGAGCTTGATCTAGACTCCGCCCAAGAAGACGATTCTCAGCCTCCTTCGCGCCCCGTGCCGAACCTAAAAGGGGGTATCCTATACTCCCGGTGTCCGTGCAACGAGACACGACAGGACCGATTGTGCATCTTGTTCACCGAGCTGGGGAACTTGTTTACCTTTTTTCAGTGGCGGGAGCTCCATCAGATCGACATATGACTTGTCAATAGAACGCTCATAGTCTGATGGCGGCGCTGGTGGAGAGTTATAAAGGTTATCGATGGTAAGTGCCAGACGCTCCGGAGATATTGCAGCGGTAAATTTGGCTCGGGCACTTTCGGTGCAAAGAATGTTGTATTATAGGCCTTCACGGCGGCGGCGTTTTCCTCGACAGTTTTATCACAAGGTAACTTCTCAGGAGGCGGCGGTGTTTTCTGCTTTCTAGGTCCCCTCCTAATCGGCGAACCGACCTTGCGCTTCCTCGGAGAAACTTAACGGGCAATTCCTCACGCGGCGGAGATCGAGAATGACTCGCGCTCATGATGTCCCTGTCTACGAGTTCCGGGGTTTGCTGATGAGGTGGACTGCAACAAGGAGGAGTCGATGGCCTTGACAAGAAGATGTATTTCTTGTTCCACAGGGCAAAACACCCTTGACTTCTCCCAATGTCGCTTCACCGTCACCTCCAGGAATCTCAAGAGATAATGTTTCAAATCCTGGCATAATTTCATCCACCCCGACACGACCATAGCCAGCTGGAATGTCACAATTATGGTAGCTTACTTCGGGTTCATTTGGTATAGCATAGCCGACTGCCACCTTCATGGATACACTAGTACAGAACGACACATCGGAAACGGGCCAAAAACCCCTTCGGCAACGGAGAAAGGGTCCGTGTCCCCACCTCTGTCACTGATGTGAAGGCCTTCATCGGTAACGGAGGCCAAAAACCGTTTCCGATGAGGTCTCCATTTGGCAACGGTTGTGCGCAGACCTCCGTTGCTTTAGTTTTCCTACATCAGATACAGAGTTTTCCATCTACCCGTTTGCACTGAGCTTTTCTCATATTTCGGTTATATGCCATAATACATGAAAGGCTGATTGCACAATGCACTAAAACGTTATTCAATTCATAACATAGAACAAATGCCATCATTACATTGGTATACAAAAATATCACCGTTTTTTACAATTTGACTACAATCATATCTATCACACATTGGCATAATGTAATATCACTTATTACACTTTGACTACAATCATGAACTCTAAACCTATAAGCAACTAACCTAACAAGATGAAAGGCTGGCTTAATTAAGCCAGCGTTCCATCTTTGACTTGGAGCTCACCTTCTATGAGCTCTCGGTCGTCGCTGTACCCACTCCGAGACCAGTATCCACAAAATTTCCTTGCCTTAAGGTTTTTGGTTCTCGGAATGGTACATTGGTACTTTTATGCAGTGTTGCCGAAATAAACTCCTGCGTGAAAGAAAAAAAAGATTAGCGAAATGTACAAAATACATCTGGATATAAAAAACCGGTGGGTATTTTCGAGCAACAGCTTTGTTCGGTTGCCATTTTCGAGAAACTGCTAAGATCGACGGCAAATATCCAGTAACTGCTCGTTCGGTGGCAGACAGTTCGCATTCCTTCCTTCTCTTCTTCCTCGTTCCACCCCAATCCCCCACCCGCCATGGACGACCACAACGGAACAACAGAGACAACTACTGTCCGTACCCACGGCACCGTTCTGGAGGTGGTGTACACGAACGAGGAGAATACCGTGGAGCAGATCCTCGACGAGTACGAGGAATGGCTAGCAGAGGAGAAGCATCGGTTCATCGGCCTTGACATCGAGTACACCCGTAATCGTCGGCACATGTCTGTCCTGCAACTCGCCATGCGCCAGCATGTCCTCGTGTTCCACTGGTGCAAGTCCAAGAAGAATTGTCCAGAGTTGGGCAAATTCTTTGAACGCAAGAATATCACCTTCGCAAGCGTGGACATCACCAATGACAGCAAGGTGCTTTCTTCTGCCGGCTTCCACAATCCACCGGAGTACTACGTGGACATCCAACTCGTATACAAAATCAAGGGTGGAGACGAGAGGGACGGAATGGGTGATCTAGCGGCAGACCTCATCGACAAATCATACGCCAACATGAAGAAGGAGTTCCCATCCAACCAGCACGATTTTTGGGAGTGGATGCCGCTGCACAAAGTTAACCTCGACTACGCAGCAATAGATGGGTACGTGACCTACGAGTTGTATCGCAAGATCCTAACCTTGAAGGACATGCTACTTCCAACATGGCAGGAAATGCTCTGCCCTAGGTGCAAGAATGCCCTAGGTGAATTGCAATAGGCTTTGGATGTGGGTGTTTAACTAGTTTGTACAGTTGGTGCTTTAACAATAAGTGTTTGTAATTATCAGAACATGTATGTGTGAATTTGCACTAGGAATTTGTTTATGTGATGAAATGCTCATACGTAGAACCTAGTTCATCGGCATCACAGCCGGTCACAGAAAGATTTATACCTTTCACCCGGCGGGAGAGGAGGTGCAGGCCTCTGCCAGATATGCTGAGATGCTACCAGCGCGCTGCGACGCAATCACCTCCTCCTCCTTCTCCTTCGTCGACATCCACCTCCTCCTCCTTCTCCAGATCAGACACCACCTACAGATCCTCCACCACCTCCAGATCGGCCACTTCCTCCTCCAGATCGGCCACTTCCTCCTCCAGATGGGTTTCTGCTGGTAGATCCGCCGGAGGTGCTGCACCACCACCTCATGAATGACCTCCTCCACATCGGCCTGGCTCAGAAGAAGCCGGGCATCGCCGGAGGAGGAGGGCGTCAGATGGTGGCGCTGCCGCATCATTAGCGGACGCATGGCCGCCTCCAGATCGACCTTCCCCTCACGAAGGGCTGCCGCTAGAACGGTGCTGCCGCGGCGGCTAGAGCCGCGGCCGCGATGGCCGGATCTAGAAGCGCCGACAGGGGAAGCCATTAGAGAGAGTGAGGAGAGTTGAAAGCCACAGTGTGCGGCGGCTAGGGTTGGAAGAGAGACAAGTGAGAGAGTGATAATGAGACCGAGCCGGCAGTATATATAAGCGCCACATTGGCAATGGATATTTTATATAACCGTTTCCATTGATTTTACACCAGCGAGAGACCACTTAGCAGCTAGTGCTACCACATACGGACTTGATAATGAAGTAAACGATTATATATATGCTACTACTAGCTAATGCTACTACTAGCAGCTGCTGATGAAGACTCGGTCTCATCGTCGCTGTACACGAGTGCGTCCCTCCGGCATAAGGTACCGTCGAAGATCTTGATGAAGAACCGTTGTCGCCGTCGAACTCGAAGCACAAAAAGTGCCCCTGCTCAAGCTTGTACGCTTGGGCGAATGACTTCCATCCCTGGCCGAGGTACAAATTTCCCCCGGCACTCACGGCCGTCTTCACCGCCCAGCTGCCGTTCTCGCAGTCCTCCATCTTCAGATGCATGGTAGCTGCCACCATGCCTTGGAGCTTCTCTGCGAACGCCCTCGGGAGCCTCAGGCGGCTCTCGATGCCCTTGTATAGGATAACCAAGAACTCGAAGCCGCGCAGCTCCGGGGACATGTCTTCAGAGGACGGTGAGGGCGACACCGACGGCGTGGTGCGGCTGCGCCCCCTACCACGGCCGCGCCCTCGTCCACGGCCGCGCCCACGTCAACGGCCGCGACCGCTGATGGTACCTCTCGCCGGGGACATGTCTTCAGAGGACGGTGAGGGCGACACCGACGGCATGGCATTGCCGCTGCGCCCCCTACCACGGCCTCGCCCTCGTCCACGGCCGCGACCGCTGGTGGTACCTCTCGCCATGGATTTGGACGGAGGGGATCTGGCGACGTTTGAATAACTATAGGCGATGGACTGGGGCTTCAAAGAGACCGCTGCCTGGTACCTCTCGCCATTTATACTCGCAGGTCTGCTCCGCCCACCTCCCCATCTGCCCATTCGCTAGCCTCCACGTATCAACATTTTCAACGGTTGGAAATTTCTATCCGTTACCATAGAGGCAAATATTGGAAACGGACAATTTTATTAACCGTTGCCAATATAATAGGTGACGGAGATTGAAAAAGGTCCGTTGCCAATGTAGGCGGGCCTGGTGAGGTTTGTACGCACCGGCCGCGCGGAAAGCGCGATTCTCCGTCGCCTAACACCTGCCGTTTCCATAGAGGGGTATCCGATGTGTCGTTCCGTACTAGTGATATGTTCCTCATTGGCATATGTAGCTCACATTCTGTCCTCTCCGTGACATCATCCACGGCGTAGTGAGCATCGACTAGTAGTTGCGTGGAACCCACGCTGCTTCTAAGCTGAGATCGGTCGGCATTGGCTTGAGGATCTTCTAGCTGCTGCTGAGATGACCTTTGCTTAGTAAGTGACTCCATGAGTTGCTGCACCTTGAGTTCCAATTCCGATAACCGGTCTTCACCCTTCTTCTTCTTTCTTGCACGACTTCTATAACTGTCAGCGCACTCCGGAAACCCAGTCTTCACGGTGACACCGTCGGGACAGCCTCGTAATCGTCCAACGTGTTCAGGATTACCCAGGGCCCGTGTCAGCTCGTCGTCCTCTCTATCGGGTTTGTACACACCCCGGCGAGCTTCATCTATTGCAAGTATAAGCTTCGGGACGATTGTTTCTACTTTTTTCTTCCATCTTCCGTGTGCAACAATCAGCCCTGTTTCCTCGTCCAACACTGCGCATGCGCGAACATCCAGAATTTGGACCTATCGGGTCAGTCCATTGTTTGTGGAGTGATCCCTTTAGCAAGCAGTCTGTCTTCAGCGGCTAACCACGTAGGAATGGCGGACCTGTAGCCACATGTCCCCAACCTATGGTGGTATATCTTCTTCTTGGCATTTGCCTTATTTTTGACCGATCGGGCCACAGCCGTAGACGATTTCTTATACGACTTAAACGCGGGCCAGTAATCTTGTATCTTCACTAGTGTTCCAGTTCCTTAATTTCCACTGAAATCTGGATCTTCTTTTTCATATTTTTTCCATATTGTTTTCTTCCAGTTCCGGAATTGTTCGGCCATCTTCGAGAGAGTCCACTGCTTTAGTTTCCCCTTCTTGATTTCAGAGACATCTTCCGGGAGGTTAAAATGTGACAAGAGTGTGTCATATACCAAATCTTTTGTAAGCTTGTGGACATAGCAGGGGTCATCGTCGTTTGCGGCCGCCGGCTTATGCCATTCTTGTATGGTGATCGGGAGCATGTCCCTAACAATAGCTCCAGCTTGATTTATAAATTTACGGCGGTTCTCTTTGGGTTCCAGCGGCTTGCCGTTAGCACCAATTACATAGATCGGTAACATTGGATCATCGCTCGTCATCCTTTTCGTGCTACCTCGAGGAGCTCCCTTTTTAGCAGATTTGCTCGATCCAGAGGGCTAAAAGAAAAATAATGCGTTAATAAGTGCAATACAAATCAATTAATGAATCTAGTGATCAACAAAATAGCCTTAATATATATACCTCGTCGGCTCTTCTTTCTTCGGACTCAATTCTCTCACCAGAGTCCATCAGAAATTGTGAGGTGAAATCCTCATCATCTTCTCCACCGGCATCGGTTCCACCGCCAACATCATCTCCACCGGCATCGGTTCCACCGCCGACATCTTCTCCATCGGCATCTTCTCCATCGGGATCATATCTATTGGCATTCTCATATATCTCTCGCATAATTTCGTCTTCATTCTCCTCGTCTCGCACATAGTTAGGATCCATAGCTCAATGTCCCTGCAATCAATAAAATTTGCATCTATAAAATTGCTACACAAAAGTTGCTAACTTATCAAATTTGCAATCTATAAAATTTGCATCTATAACATTGCTACACAAAAATTTGCTAAATTTTCTAACTTTGCTAACTTATCAAATTTGCAATCTATAAAATTTGCATCTATAACATTGCTACACAAAAATTTGCTAAATTTTCTAACTTTGCTAACTTATCAAATTTGCAATCTATAAAATTTGCATCTATAACATTGCTACACAAAAATTTGCTAAATTTTCTAACTTTGCTAACTCATCAAATTTGCAATCTATAAAATTTGCATCCATAACATTGCTACACAAAAATTTGCTAAACTTTCTAACTTTGCTAACTTATCAAATTTGCAATCTATAAAATTTGCATCTATAAAATTGCTACACAAAAGTCCTAAAACTGAATTTTCACTAAGTCCTAAAACTGAATTTTATGAAAACTGCCGAATTTGATTTGCTTCGAGTTGGTGGTTCAAACACACGCACGGCCAGCACACACGGCCACGGCCAGCACGGCCATGGCCAGCACGGCCACGACCACGGCGAGGCACGGCCACGGCCACGGCGAGCACGGCCACGGCCACAGCGAGGCAGGGGAGGGGCAGGGGAGGGGCCACGGCGAGGCAGGGGAGGGGCACGGCGGCGCGGCGGAGCAGGGCTTCGCCGTCGGGGGCGTCGGCGGCGTCGAGGCGGAGAGTAGTTCTTCGATATGGGGGAGAATGCCCAAATTTCGGCCGCGGCCACACAAAATCCCGCGAAACAGACCTTTAGTCGCGGTTCCAGCCACGAACCGCGACTAAAGACCCTTTAGTCGCGGTTCGTGGCTGGAACCGCGACTAAAGGTCGAATTTGGACCGCCCAAATTTGCGCGCCAGCCCACACCCTTTAGTCGCGGTTCGTGGCTGGAACCGCGACTAAAGGTCTTTTTTCTGTTTTCTGTTTTCTTTTTTGTTTCCTTTTCCCTTTTATGTTTTCTTTCCTATGTATTGATTTAATCGTCCAAATCAGCTCAAATTAGTCTCTAAAAAATTGCCAATCAACAACTTAATTATGTACATCTTTCATAATTTTTTTTGTTCTGTCTACAAAATACTTCAGTTCATCGAGCTCAAATTCATTATTATTACACATGCTTCTTACATAAAGGTTTAATACATTTCATAGAATTCATTACATAAAAGGTTTAATACATTATTACACATCACCAACATCACGAACATTATTCTACATAAACGGACTTGCTGGATCGAAGGCCATAGGATTAGGGGGAACGGCGGGAGGAGCCAGCCCCGTTCGCGGCCGCCCGGTTCTCGCGCGCACGTTTGCAGCGGAGGGCAAGATCCATGGAGGATGAGTCTTTCAGCGCCCAATCTAGCTCGGAAGCCTCCTTCGCCTTGAGCTGACAGGCAGTTCTGGCTTGCTGTACATGGTCGTCGTGGATGGACCGGAAGGAGGCGCGCACGTTTCTTTTGAAGGATTGTGAGCTGTTGAATCAGCACTATCACGACCACTTCGTGAGCCACTTGACCCGGTTGGTGTTACCAACCGGGACTAAAGAAGCACACGGACCCTATATATAGCATCCATCATTGGCAGTACACGGGTAGCAGAGAGCAAGATTTCTGAGAGGCAAGAGTTCCTAGAGCGGAGGCTGAAGGTGAACCCTCCCCTCGGTCGGATCCAAGCAGCGGCAAGGATCTCTGATGATTAGCAACATTCCCAACACTTGTTCGGACGGTTGCAGATCATCAGAGACGTCTTGCCGCTGTTTGGATCGAAGGCCGATTTGTCGTCTCACGACCACGCGATGATTTGCCGATTTGCACTCACTCTGTACTCATTGTAGTTCATTTCGTAAACAAAGCATTCAGATTCCCTGCATATGTCCGACGGTGCATTTGATATGCGGGCACTCACGAGCCACCGTCGGGCTGTATGCAGGGGAAACCGTGTGTTTTGTTTCAACTTTCATAACACAGTTACATAAAGGTTTAATACATTATTACACATCACCAACAACATCCCTATCTAGTGTTCACTTGTTCTTCGTGTGTGTCCCTTTCTTCTGATTGCGCCGTAACCATGGACAATCTTCTTCATTTAACTTGATGCTTGGGTCAGTGTTCACTTCGAAGGGCGGAATTTCATTAAACTTATCGTAATCTTCTGACATGTCTGTCTTGTCCTCCACTCCCACGATGTTTCTTTTACCTGAAAGAACTATGTGGCGCTTTGGCTCATCGTATGATGTATTCGCTTGCTTATCTTTTCTTTTTTTTTGTAGGGTAGACATGTCCTTCACATAGAAAACCTGAGCCACTTCACTGGCTAGGACGAATGGTTCGTTCTCGTACTCAAGATTCTTGAGATCCACTGTAGTCATTCCGTACTGTGGGTCTACCTCTACCCCGCCTTCTAGGTTGAACCATTTGCACTTGAACAAAGGGACCTTAAAAGAAGGTCCATAGTCAAGTTCCCATATCTGCTCTATGTAACCATAATATGTTTCCTTTTGCCCATTGCAGTTTGTTGCATCAAAGCGGACACCACTATTTTGGTTGGTGCCCTTTTTATCTTGGTCGACCGTGTAAAATGTATTTCCATTTATCTCGTACCCTTGAAAAGTCAATATAGTCGAAGATGGTTGCTTGGCCAACAAGTATAGCTGTTCTCCAACATTGGTGTCATTAATGAGACGTCTTTGAAACCAACCGCCGAAAGTCTTCATGTGTTCTCCATCAATACAATCTTTTCCTGTGTATTTGGAGCGTAAAATATTCCTGTGTTCCTCGATATACGGAGACACCAAGCTGGAATTATGTAGAACTGTGTAGTGTGCTCGAGTGAAAGAATTCCCGTCTTGACATAGTGTTGCTTTTTTTCCTGACGTGCCTTTTCCACGCAGTCTCCCCACATGGCGCGATTGAGGAACACCAATCGGCTTTAGATCAGGAATAAAGTCAACACAAAACTCAATGACCTCCTCCGTTCCATAGCCCTTGGAGATGCTTCCTTCTGGGCTAGCACGGTTATGAACGTATTTCTTTAAGACTCCCATGAACCTCTCAAAGGGGAACATGTTGTGTAGAAATACAGGATTGAGAACGAGAATCTCTTCGACTAGGTGAACTATGAGGTGCGTCATAATATTGAAGAAGGTTGGTGGGAACACCAACTTGAAGCTGACAAGACATTGGACCACATCCTTCTGTAAACTTGGTAGAGTTAGTGGATTGATCACCTTCTGAGAAATTGCATTGAGGATTGCACATAGCTTCACAATGGGTACTCGAACATTTTTTGGTAGAAGCCCCCTCAATGCAACCGGAAGTAATTGTGTCATAATCACGTGGCAGTCATGAGACTTTAGGTTTTGAAATTTTAGCTCTGCCATGTTTATTATTCCCTTTATATTCGACGAGAAGCCAAATGGAACCTTCATACTGCGAAGACATTCAAAAAATATTTTCTTCTCTTCTTTCGTAAGAGCGTAGCTCGCAGGACCTTGATGATTCTCTGAATAAGCGTCGTCTCGTTCCATCATACGTTGATGGGCCTGCCTTGCTTCCAGTGTATCTTTTGACTTCCCATACACGCCCAAGAAGTTTAGCAGGTTCAAGCAAAGATTTTTTGTCACATGCATCACGTCGATTGCAGAGTGAACATCTAGCATTATCCAATAGGGCAGCTCCCAAAATAAAGATTTCTTCTTCCACATGGGTACGTGGTTGAGAGCGTCATTCGGAACAGATAGACCGCCAGGACCCTTCCCAAAGATTACTTTTAAATCCTTGACCATATCATGTATAACAGAACTAGAAGGGCGGGTAGGCTTCGGCCGACGATCTGCCTCACCTTTGATATGTTTGCCTTTCTTTCTTAAGGGATGGTTGGGTACAAGAAATCGACGATGACCCAGGTACACATTCTTGTTACCTAAATGTATACTTTCAGTCTCACCTAAACAGTGCGTGCATGCATTGTATCCCTTGTTTGACTGTCCTGAAATGTTACTAAGAGCAGGCCAATCATTGATGGTTACAAACAACAGCGCTCGTAAGGTCAAATTCCTCTTGTTTGTGCTCATCCCACACACGCACACCTTCTTCACGCCACAACTGTAAAAGTTCTTCAACCAATGGACTCAGGTATACATCAATGTCGTTGCCAGGTTGCTTCGGGCCTTGGATGAGCACTGGCATCATAATGAACTTCCGCTTCATGCACAGCCAAGGAGGAAGGTTATAGATACATAAAGTCACAGGCCGAGTGCTATGACTGGAGCTCTGCTCTCCAAAAGGATTAAAGCCATCTGTACTTAGACCAAATCTTAAGTTCCTTGCGTCATCTGAAAATGTCGGGAACTCTCTGTCGATTTTTCTCCACTGGGACCCATCAGCGGGGTGTCTCAACATCAAGTCTTTCTTACGGTCTTCTTTGTGCCATCGCAACAACTTGGCATGCTCTTTGTTTTGAAACAAACGTTTCAACCGTGGTATTATAGGAGGATACCACATCACCTTGGCAGGAACCCTCTTCCTTGGACAACCGTGCTCGCCCTCAACATCACCAGGGTCATCTCGCCCAATCTTATACCGCAATGCACCGCATACAGGACAAGCATTCAAATTTTCGTACTCACCGCGGTTGAGGATGCAGTCATTAATGCATGCATGTATCTTCTGCACCTCTAATCCTAGAGGGCAGACCACCTTCTTTGCTTCGTACGTACTAGAGGGCAATTCGTTATCCTTTGGAAGCATCTTCTTAAATATTTTCAGCAAATTTTCAAATCCCTTGTCAGAAGTACCATTCTCTGCCTTCCATTGTAGCAATTCCAGTGTGCTACCCAACTTTTTCTGGCCATTTTCGCAATTTGGATACAGCAATTTGGTGTGATCAGCTAACATGCGCTCCAACTTCAACCTCTCGTTTTCACTTCCACAGTCCATTTGTGCATCACGATGGGATCTTCTTCAACTTCGTCTTCTCTATTACCGTGTTCATCGAACATAGGATAGTTGTCATTATCCTCTTCTTCTTCATTGTCTTCCATTATAACCCCTCTTTCTCCGTGCTTGGTCCAACAAAAATAACCAGGCATGAAACCATTCTGCAACAGGTGGACATGAAGGACTTTTGAGTTAGAGTGATCACTCATATTCTTACAGACACTGCATGGACAACATATAAAACCATTCGTCCGCTTGTTTGTCTCAGCCACACGGAGAAAATCATGCATGCCATTAATGAACTCGGGACAACGTCGGTCACCGTACACCCATTGCCGTCTCATCTGCATTATATAAGTATATCATGTCGTGTCTCGTTGCACGGACACCGTGAGTATAGGATACCCCCTTTTAGGTTCGGCACGGGGCGCGAAGGAGGCTGAGAATCGTCTTCTTGGGCGGAGTCTAGCTCAAGCTCTCCTCTCCACGATCAAAGCATGCAACCAAAGGGACACAAGGAGCTACCTAGGTTCAGGCCGCCCGGAGGCTAAAAGCCCTACTCCTGCATGTCTGGATTGATGAGTTCTTCATAGTGTGGCTTACAATGGAACCTCCCGGACAGGGTACCTGGAAGGGTTTTGGCTGGAGGAAGAAGAAGGACAGATCCTGACCTGGAGGAGATCACCTTCCTCTCCACCTTCGCAGCCCTAGTCTAGTCTTGCTCTGGTTCTAGCTTGTGTTCGTCCTTGGTTCGACCTCTCCCTCCTCCGTGCCTTGGTCCTCCTTTTATAGGCTAAGGGGTTGCCACAGGGTCACGTGAGGGGCGTGAGGGACCTTCGGGGTGAAGGATCCTCCTCATCTAGTTTAGGGGGAGACGTGGCCTCTCCTCAGCCTAGCGTCTCCTTTGGGTTAGGTGGGAGCGTCCGCCTTGGGGGTGGACAGGAGCTGACACCACCACGGGACGTGCTTCCGCCCGCGCTGCCTTCGCCTTGCTTCCCAAGTCTTCCGCGGTGAGGTGGAGTGCTTATCCACAGGGACGTGGGGAAGTACCCGAGAGGGAGACTGGCCTCCTGCCGGGAACTCGGGCTCTCGGGTCCTTCCTGGCCTTCTTGCTTGATTCGGGGACCCGGAAGGCCCCCAGGACCGGAGCCCTTAGTCGACGTAGGCCATGCGTGTCTTGACGGTGAACCCGCCAGCTTGACTTGAGTCTTGGTCTTGTCCATCTTCATCTTGGGCCCACATGGGGTGGACCCACTTTGGCAGTACTAGGGGAACCCCATGTTCCACTGTTGCGACAGTAGCCCCCGGGCATGGTCCCGGCGGCTCTTGCTCCAGCTGCCGGGGCCATGGCCTAAAGATAGGTCAAAGTGGGTCCCGGGCACCTGGTCTTCCTTGCTCTGCTTCACTGATGGCCTTGAAGGTCTTGGAGTTACTCCGCTCGGGGGAATAACTGCGGGGGCCCCCTCGATTCCCACTAACGGAAGAACCGAGGAGACGCTTGGCAGAGGCACCGCCGTGACTATAAAAGCGAGGCGCACCCCCAGCCTTTTCGTTCATCTTCTTCCTTAGTCCAACTCCAGGCCTCCCCACAAGCTGCCAGCGCCAATGGCGAGAGCGAAGAGAGGAGTTGGGCGCCCTCGTACTTCTTCAGCTGCTGCGGAGAGTGGCCCTCCACTCGTGGTCGAGCTGTTCCGCGAGGTCGTGGGATTCGTGGTCGTGGCGGCCGTGGAGGCCGCGGCACCGCTGCTCCCCTTCCTAGGAGCATGGTTCACACCAGTTTCGCGCCGTTCGAGTTCGTCGTGGATCTGAACCGCAGGCCTCGCAGCGGCTTCTCCTGCCGGATTCCTTCGCGATGGCGACGGAGGACATCGGACCCTCCGGCTTCTGGCTGCAGGTGGAAGGCTGCCCCAATGGCCCCTCCTGGGTCATGGCGGAGCGCACCACTGAAGGCGCCATGCTTCTGGGTCCGGGGTGGAAGTTGTTCTCCCGTGCCCGCCGCCTGTCCAGGGGGCAGTGCTTGGTGTTCCGGTACGACGGAGATGCTACGCTCTCCGTGAAGATCTTCGGTGTCGATGGCAGACGCGTTGAGTGCTGTATGGAGAGCAGCAGCGGTAGCTCGAGCTCCTACGACGAGGATGAAGATGAGGAAAACTCATCTGACATCAATGTCGAGGGAGCTCGTCTTCCTGAAGGCGAGGAGCTTCGGACGGGCGCCATGGAGATCTCGTTGACCTCCTCCTTGCGGCCTTGACGTTGTACTTCTGGAAGTAGCGTCTTCCATTGTACGGCGGTGCTCCTTACTCGGCGGGAGCCAACCTTTTTGTTGTAAAAAAGATCGTCCCCTTGTAGTCCTTGTAAATGAAGAAGAACTTGTTTTCCTCCTTGTCTTCGTGTCGCGCCCGTGTGAATGAGAACGAGTTTTTGCAAAACGCGCTCCCATTACTGCAGCAGCCGTAGCGTCAAGGGGTAGGTGGAGCGTGGGAGGCCTATAAAAGACCATCCAGACTCCACCCCTTCGCCACATCATCTCGCCTTGCTCCGCCCCTCTTCTTCCTTTGCCTCCCCTCTTCCCGCAGAACAATGTCCGGCGAAGCAGAGAGGGCCTTGTCCGATGTGTCGACGGCAGAGTCCGTCTTTCGAGGAGCGGCGGAGGCACCCAGGGAAGCTGGAGCCTGAGGCACTGACGGCGAGGTTGCGTCCCGTTCTTCTGCTGCCCAGAATGTTGCTCGCCTGGCGGCCGTCTCTGGTCCTGTTGCCCAAGAAGAGGCAAGGATTAGGGCAATAAGGAGGACGCACCTGTGGTCCATCCTGAAGGAAAGGACTGCCGGTATTCCGGAGCTGTCCTTGGTTGTGGCTGAACTCGAGGCCATTGAGCAGGTTCACTGTTTGCTCTTCTCCATTTTTCCGCCTTTTCTTCTTGGATGACCTCGATCTTGATCTGGACTTTTGCAGGCCGAGAGTCAGTCCGTAGGCGAACTGGCGGACGTAATCTTCCGTCTCTTTGGCCCTGGAGCGCCCTGGTCGGCAGAAGGGGGTCGAGCTCTTCGACGCGCCTGACAAGATTCTGCACGCGTGCTATCTTTTCACCCAGGCGTCCCCGGAAGAAAAGAGTGCACCCGGCAGGCAATAAAACAGAAAGACAGAGCTGCACAGCCAGGAGCCCTGAGCTGGCCTTAGTAGCATAGGCTAGATATGTATCCAGGAAAAGCTTCGACTGAATGTAATTCAGAATTGTAACTTCAGAATGTAAGTTCAGATGAATGCAATCTTAAGGCTCAACTCCCGGGTCATTTCCCAAACCTCCCTTTGCACTAACGCGCCGTCAAGTTTTCTGAGGAGATCTCTTAGGTGAGAAGTGCTCTGACCGCCTGCACCGGTAGCAGCACCCTAAGAGCACTATGCCTTCCAGGAGTCCACACTAGTACAGAACGACACATCGGAAACGGGCCAAAAACCCCTTCGGCAACGGAGAAAGGGTCCGTGTCCACGACCCTGTCACTGATGTGAAGGCCTTCATCGGTAACGGAGGCAAAAAACCGTCACCGATGAGGCATAAGTTGGCTACGGTTGCGGACCCATCTCCGTTTCCGATGTATCGGTGCATCAGTAACGGAGATTCCTTTTTACTCGTTTGCATTGAGGTTCTTTCAGAAGCCTACAGGAGCAATTCGGTTGCCAAATTACATTCAAAATCTCACAGCAGAAGCACAAAGTTGCTACCAAATCCATTCATAATGTATATAAGAATTGTCATCATTACATAGCATCAAAAGATGAGTTACACATGCCTCGCTAATCCTATCATTCTCATGCCTCCCTAAACTTAACTTTATGACACTCCACTCTTCTCCAGCTCCACCTTCTTCCTCAGTTCCGAAGCGCCAAAAACGGAATTCGACCTAGCAAAAGACTCGAGTAGCAGTTTCATGCTTCTCCAAATCACATCTGCAGCCAAATTGCTACACACATACACAAAATGGATGGAGAAACTAAAGACAAGAAACCACACCGAGCTCGCAAGCCTCCTTAGCAAATTAATCTTGCCAAATTCTTCGTAGCGAGGCTTGCTCCATCTTGGACGGTGTCGCCGAAATATAATAACGTCACCGCTGTGACATTTCGGCCACACTGTCCAAGATACTCTTAATTAAAAAAGTGTTTTGAACAGTGCAGCGAAACGTCACAACAGCGACGGTTCACGGATATGATCCCACTTTGTATTTAGCTCTTTTAAAACTTGTTTGGATCTGCATGGCGCTTCTGCATATAAAATACATGGATGTCTAGTTAGAAAAGAGCCAAATATGATGCTACATGACATAAATACAATTTAAGATGAAAACAGTTTACACCTTAAGCGCCTATATCCGTGTGCTTGCTGTCCGATCGAAACGATTTGGAGGCAGAACTTGAAGGTGATGTTACCTTCAATTGCCTCACCATTTTTATGCATTGTCGCCAAAATATACTATTACTTCATACACTAGCTACACAAAACCATAACGAGGATTAGCACATTGACAAAGGGTTGAAATTAATCTATTAGACTTCAAATACTAAAAACAAACACAACACAATACTAGACTTTAAATACTAGACAAGTTGAAGGTAATGTATTCATCATCGGTAGTACTAAAAACAAACACAACACAATACTAGACTTCAAATACTAGACAAGTTTTATATGCTACTTTAAAAAAAATGTAAGATCTAGTGTTGAGGGGTGTATTCATCATCGGCAGTACTACAATACTAGACAGAACACAATACTACAATACTAGACAGTACTACAATACTAGATCGGTAGATGCTACTTTAAATAAAATGTAAGATCTAGTGTCGAGGGGTGTATTCATCATCGGCACTAGACAGAACACAATACTAGACATCAAATACTAGACAAGTTTTCTGTGGTACTTTAAACAAAATGTAAGATCTAGTCGGCTACATACCCGGGGAAGATGCACGGCAATAGACCAGTAGATCCGCGTCGGTGACATACTCGGGGAAGATGCGCGGCGGCTCGCCGACGAGCCGCTGGGGGGGATGCGCGGCAGCTCACGACGCGCCGCTGGGGGGGATGCGCGGCGGCTCACGACGTGCCGCTGGGGGAAGATGCGCCGACGCGCCGCTGGGAGAAGATGCGCCGACGCGCCGCTGGGGGAAGATGCACGGCGGCGATGCCGGCCGGACGCGCCGCTCAGATCTGCGAGATAAGGGTTAGGTCTGGAGCCGCTGCCACACTATGACTGTGGAGTGAGAGTGAGAGTGAGAGTGAGAGTGAGAGTGAGAGTGAGAGTGAGAGTGAGAGTGAGAGTGAGAGTGAGAGCGAGAGCGTTAGGGTTGCCGCAGTGGCACATTTATAGCATATAATAACATCGCAAACGGAGGCGATAAACAACCGTTTCCTCTAATTTTTTCACTGACACACTGGGCCTACTTACAAAGGATCGATAAATTAATTGAACTAACTATCTACTCTACTTGTTCTGCTTACGCCCAGCCTCCGCGCGGCGTCGCTTCTTGCCGGTTGCCTTTTCCTCAGGCGCCTCCTCCTCCGGCGCCTCCTCCGATGCCTCCTCCTCCGGCGCCTCCTCCGACGCCTCCTCGTCGTCGTCGTCGGCGGCGTCGTCGTATTCTTCCTGGCTAGAATAATACGGCTCCGGCGGGTCCTCCGGCTCCTCTTCCTCCGGTGACTCGTCCTCTTCGGAGTCGTCTTCTCCTTCGCGTGAAGACGGCGGGTCCGAGTCGTCGGAGTCGTCTTCTACAGAGCGTGAAGATGGCGGGTCCGAGTCGTCGGGGTCCGAGTCCGGCGGCCCGTCTTGATCCCACCATGGAACTTCACCGCGGTCTTCCGCGCTCGCGTCATCGCTCGGGACTTCCTCGTTCTGCCACCAGGGTTCCGCCATGGCGGTTGTGCTAGTGTGGTAGATAATGTGGGAGAGAACGAAGGGGAGAATGCGGGACCTGCCTGGCTTCACGCGGTTCCAGTCACATTTTATTAGCGTCGATCAGGCGGTTCCAATCCCTCGTGAATTAAGCCGCATTGAACAGGCGCGCTTCCAGATTGCAACTGCAATTTCCAAGCACATCGCAAACGGATATACATAAACAACCGTAGCCATAGAGATACATATTGGAAACAGAGACAAAATTATGACCGTTGCCAATACTTTTGGTAACGGAGATATAAAATTCTCCGTAACCAATGTTGACGGACCAGCCTCTGCCAGGCCTCGTCTGCAACGCTAAATCGCGATTCTCTATCGCCTAACACCTGCCGTTTCCATAGAGGGGTATCCGATGTGTCGTTCTGTACTAGAGCCACTCCACAGCCACGGGTACTAGGCTAGAAGGGAAATCTGACCGTTCACCGGGGAGGATGCATTACCCCCGCAAAGGTTCTCATCAACTGTCAAGCATGCGCAGGTTGGTGTTATATTGACTCCGAGCGAGATATTATGCCTAGAATGCCAGATGCACATGCAAAGACTTAGCTGGTTTTTGCCGTGCCCTTGATCTACTCTGTCCTTCCGGGTATCCAGCTCCTGAGCCGCTCTTCAGCATCCATTCCTGTCCCGGGAGAGGCGCTACACACAACACACTTTCAGTAGGAAAGAATGGACCCTCCCTTACATGTCGTGAAAGTGTTTCATCCGGAGCAACCCGCAAGCAAAGTTGAATGTGCATTTCTGTGTTTAGGTTCTTTAAAACACAGCACTGCACGTTCCACTTCTTACCGCGGCAGTACGGCACGATCAGGTAGCAGCGCCTACTGATAGGCTGCTCTCCCTTGACCTGTCAGCCACCGGCACCATGTCAGCCCCCTGCTTGGGGGTTGTTACGGATAACACACTTCACGACAACAAGAGAGGCTCACGGAATTGAAAAACTTATTTTTTATTCCTTGGCGACGATTCTTACACCCTTATACAGAAGTATTCAGGGGTAGAATTTCCGGAGATTCTCGATGCTCTAGGCGTTGCCCTCCGGCCTGCCTTTCTCGTCCTCCAGATAAACAGCTCTGGGTCTCAGGGTATGCGTCACCCGATAAGGTCCTTCCCACTTGGAGGACAGCTTGTTCATGTTATCAAGCTTCTGCTTCTTGCGGAGAACCAGGTCTCCGGGTTCCAGTACCCGTGAACGGATATGGCGATCATGATAGCGGCGGAGCCCTTGCTGGTATCGAGCAGATCGTAAGGAAGCTCGGCACCGCACCTCTTCCAGGAAGTTGATGTCATCAATCCTCCTCTCAGCTTGTGCGTCTTCATCATAGGCAAGTACCCGGGGGGATCCATGCCTGAGCTCTGTTGGCAAGACGGCTTCTGCTCCATAGACAAGGAAGAATGGTGTTTCTTGAGTGGCTCTGCTTGGTGTGGTTCTGAGGGACCACAAGACACTTGGTAGATGCTCAATCCAGTTCTTGCCCTTGTCTTCTAACTTGTCAAAGGCCTTGGTCTTCAAACCCTTTAGGACCTCCGCATTGGCTCGCTCCACTTGCCCATTGCACCTTGGGTAGGACACCGAGGCAAACACACCTTGATTCCCAGCTCTTCACAGAAGTTGAGGAAGGATCGGCTTGTGAACTGAGAGCCATTGTCCGTTATGATTCTGTTGGGTACTCCGAAGCGGTACACGATCCCTTCAATGAACTTGATGGCTGCTTGAGCTGTCTGTCTTGGTACTGGCATCACTTCCACCCACTTTGTGAACTTGTCGATGGCCACGAAAAGGTATTCATGGCCCCCGACAGACTTCGGTATCTTTCCCACGATGTCCAGCCCCCAGACCGCGAACGGCCAGGAGATTGGAATTGGCTGCAGAGCTTGCGCCGGCTGATGTATGTTCTTCGCATAGTATTGGCAGGCTTCACAGGTCTTGACTAGCTGCTCCGCATCACTGAGGACTGTTGGCCAGTAGAACCCGTGACGAAAAACTTTACCCGCCAGTGATCTTGATGCCACATGACTTGAACATGTGCCTTCGTGGATGTCCCGTAGCAGTACTTGGCCTTGTTCTTGAGGGATGCAGCGGAGCTTGACTCCGTTGTCCCGTCGCCGGTAGAGCTCGCCGTCGATCATGACGTAGAGCTTGGCTTGACGAGCCACCCGCTCGGCGTCGTGATCGTCCTCCGGGAGGGCGTGCTCCATGATGTACTTGACGATGTCCCGGGCCCAGGGTGGGTGGGTTCCTTCCACCGGTAGCACCATCCGACGGAAAGAAAGCATAGCTTCCTCCGCTGGAGGGGCTGCCGGGTCTTGAGCTTCTGGGCTGGCTACCCGTGTTGTCGAGGTAGAAGGGTCGCCAGCCCCCGGCGCAGATCTTGTCGCGAGCCTCTCGGGCGGGATCGAAGGTCGCCTGAGGACCTCGATGTAGATCCCGGGAGGCACTGGTTCTTGCTTGGACGCCACCTGCGATAGCTCATCCGCGGCCGTGTTTTCTCCCCGTGGGACGTACACAGCCCGGAAGTTGTCGAAGCGCCGCTGCAGCTTCCAGACCTCTTCAACGTATGGTGCCATCTGAGGGCACGCGTACTCCTTGTTCACTTGTTTGATGACTAACTGAGAGTCACCCTTGACGACGATCTTGTTGATGCCGAGGCCGACGGCAGCACGAAGTCCTGCGAGCAGGCCCTCGTACTCCGCCGTGTTGTTGGAGATGTTCCCTTGGTAGTGCATCTGGACGACGTACTTCAGCCGGTCCCCGGTTGGTGAGGTTAGGACAACCCCAGCACCTCCTTTCCCCTTGGTGTAGGAGCCGTCGAAGTGCATGGTCCAGGCGCTAGGATCTTCCTTCCCGGGGAGGCAGGTTTCCTCTTCCGGGTCGTCGAACGCCGTCTCGGTCCACTCGGCCGTGAAATCCGCCAGCGCCTGACTCTTGATGTTGTCCGTGTGCTCGAACTTGAGACCGAAACCTTGAAGCTCCATGGCCCACCATGATATGCGACCAGTGGCAAGTGGGTTCTCCAGGGGGCTTCTTAGGTTGTACTTGGACACCACCGTGATGGGATGGCTTTGGAAGTACGGCCTCATCTTGCGGGAGGCAATGAGGATTGCCAGCAGCAGCTTCTGCATCATGGGGTACCGCTCCCGGGCGTCGCGCAGCACTGCGCTGACGAAGTAGACCGGGTGCTGCACCTTGCGGGTCGCCGAGTCCTGAGAGGGCTCGGCTTCCTCCACGTCGATGTCTTGGGGTGGGGACGAGGTAGCCCCCGGCGAAGTCTCGTCGGAGGGAGATTCTCCATTCCCGACGGGCTCCGCGTCGCTGGTGAGGTTGCAGTGACGCCAGGATCATGAGACCCCTGGTCACCCGGCAGCCTTTTCTTGCACGGTTGCCCGGAAGAGAGTTCCCGGGTCGCTTGCCCTTGATCTTGCTTGACTTCTTCGGAGGAGCGTCACGCTCTACCACGAGCACAGCGCTGATCACCTGGTTGGTGGCAGCAATGTACAGTAGTAGGGGCTCCTTCTCTTCTGGTGCCACGAGGATTGGTGGCGAGGCGAGGTAGCGCTTAAGGGACTGCAGGGCTTCCTCGGCCTCGGAGGTCCACTCCACGGGGCCTGATTTCTTGAGCAGCCTGAAGAACGGTAAGGCCCGCTCCCCAAGCCTTGAGATGAAGCGCCCGAGTGCAGTGATGCACCCGTTGAGGCGCTGTACGTCCTTGACCCGCCGGGGCGCCTCCATGCGCTCGATTGCCTTGATTTTGTCCGGATTCGCCTCGATCCCTCGGTGAGAGACCAGGAAACCCAGCAGCTTGCCGGAGGGGACCCCGAACACGCACTTGTCGGGGTTGAGCTTGAAGTTGACCCGGCGGAGGTTCTCGAAGGTCTCGTGCAGGTCTTGGATGAGGGAGTCCTTGTACCGGGTCTTGACCACGATGTCGTCGATGTACGCTTCGACGTTGCGGCCCAGCTGTGACCCAAGGCATGCTTGCATTGCGCGCTGGAAGGTAGCGCCGGCGTTCGGAGGCCAAAAGGCATCCGGGTGTAGCAGTAGCAGCCCTTGGGAGTGATGAAGGCCGTCTTCTCTTGGTCCTCGAGTGACATCATGATCTGGTGGTACCCGGAGAAGGCATCCAAGAAACACAGCAGCTCGCACCCGGCCGTGGAATCCACGATCATGTCGATCCGCGGCAGGGGGAAAGGGTCCTTGGGACAGGCCTTATTCAGGTCTGTGAAGTCGATGCAGAGTCTCCACTTGAAGGTCATGGGTTTCGGTACCACCACGGGGTTGGCCACCCAGCTTGGGTGGGGAACCGACCGGATGACACCAGCTTCTATCAACTTGTCCACCTCGGCGATGATGAATTCCAGCTTTTCCTTGCTTTGGTTCCGGAGAACCTGCTTCACGGGGCGAGCCCCCGGATTGACCGCCAATTTGTGCTCGATCACCTCCCTTGGTACGCCGGGTAAACCTGATGCCTCCCACGCGAAGACGTCAGAGTTTTCCCGAAGGAAGGCGACGAGCGCGCTTTCCTATTTGTCGGTGAGGCGGGCGCCGATGGTGATGGAGCGAACTCCGTCACTGGTTAGCGCCACCTTCTTGGTCAGCTGCGGATCGCCATGGAATGGCGCCTTCTTGGGGGAGTAGATGTGGAGCCCCCGGGGTGCCCTTCGCCCCCGGGGAGAGCCCCATCATCATCCTCCTGTACACCTTGAGGGATATCCGCCGTGGTTGCCACCGTCTGGTTCAGCTGGTGAACGCAGTAGATAGCATCGTCGATGTCGGCCTTGACCTTGATCACGCCCCACGGCGCCGGAATCTTCAGCATGTTGTAGGCGAAGTGGGAGACGGCCATGAACTTGGCCAGAGCAGGTCTGCCAAGTATGCCGTTGTACGGTAGCGGAGTGTCGGCGATGTCGAAGACGATTTCCTCGGTGCGGAAGTTCTTGGAGTCGCCGAAGGTGACCGGAAGGGTGATCTTCCCGAGGGGTCGAGTAACACTTCCGTTCACGCCTTGGAACACCCCGTGTCTTGCAGGCGAGACAGGGGATTTGAAGGATAGCCAGGACCTTCGCCGTCAGCAGTTGAGGCTGGAGCCTCCGTCGACCAGCATCTTGGTGACCTTGTAGTTGTGGATGACGGGCGACACGATCAGCGGCAGGGTCCCGACCCCGGCAGTGTTTGCAGGGTGGTCTTCTGGGTCGAAGGTGATGACTTGGCTAGACCAGTCCAGGGGCTTGGACGGAGCAGAAGCAACCGCGTTCAGCTCCCGGACAAGTCTCTTGCAGGCGCCGTTGGAGGGAGGCAGAGAAGACCCTCCGTGGATGCACCCGACAACTCCCGTGACTTCTTGATACTTGCCGCCGTTGCCTCCTTGGGGAGCCGGAGCTTCCCCGTTGCCGACGTGGGCGGCCTCCGGAGTGTTGTACCCGCGACCACCTTGACCGCCGCGTCCTCCTCCACGGCCCCCGCGGCCACCGCCTCGGTACCATCCACGGCCGCCTCCGCCTTGGCGACCCGTGGGACAGTCACGAGCGATGTGCCCGGCAGTGCCGCAGTTGTAGCAACCGTCTTGACTGACCCCATCAGCTCGGCGTTGCTCCCGGACGGCGAGGTTCTTGAGCATGCGGCAGTCCTTGAGCAAGTGGTTGCCTTCTGGATGGATGTGGCACCAGGGATCACCTTCACCTTCTTCCTCGGAAGTCGGCGCGGGCTTGGTCTTCTTCGGAAGAGGCTCGGTGACGAAGATCCGCTTGTCGGGTCCAGGGTCCCGCTTCTTGTTCTTAGCTGGAGCGACCTTGTCCTCGGGTTCATCCTCCCCGGGGAACTTGGCTCCTTCTTCAGCTCGAGCGCACCGGTCTGCAAGCTCCCAGAGCTTACGAGCAGACTCGACGCGATGGATGCTCAGCTTCTCGCGCATCTTGGGGTTGCGGACGTTGGCGTGGAAGGACTGGATCACCAACTCCTCCTTGATGCACGGGATGGTGTTCATCTTCTGGGTGAAGCGCTGGATGAACTTGCGGAGAGTTTCACCCGGCAACTGCTTGAAGTCGTGGAGATCACTGGGAGCCCCCGGGCGCTCGTACCCGCCTTGGAAAGCCCCCAGAAACTGCTCCTTCAGTGCCCGCCAGGAACGGATGGAGCACTTGGGAAGGTTGAGAAGCCAAGTCTGGGCATCTCCCTTCAGGGCCAACGGGAACCAGTTGGCCATCATGACCTCGTCGGCCCCGGCAACCATCGCAGCAAGAGAGTAGATCTGCAGAAAGTCCCGGGGGTTCGTGGTGCCGTCGTAGCGGAGAACGTCGATCTTGAATTTCTTGGGCCAGTTGAAGTGGCGGAACTCGGGGCGAGGGCGAGGCAGCCTTCGGCGAGGTCGATGCCCCGATCTTCCCGGCGGTGACGTTCTCGGCGACGCTCGATGCGGGTGCGCATATCCTCGTTCTGACGGCTGTTGAGCTCGTCACGAAGATCTGGGTTGCGCGAGGTAGACGACCCGATGGAGATGGCCTCGCCGTGATCGCGGTTTAGCCGATCAGCCATCGGTGGCGCGGTGCGAGGAGGCGCCGTCTTGGCTTGACGTTCACCACGAGGCTGGCCTCGCGGATCACGTGTTTGTCTTGTGCTGCTCCGGGATTGTCGACGGTGGGGCTTGAGTGGGTTCGACCCACGGACCACCATCGGCGAAGTCGAGGAGCCTCTCGACGCGAGTCCTCCATTCTTGGTAGACCTTGGGGTCGCCGCTGCTTGGAGGGAACTGCATCAGGGCCTTGGCAGCGACTAGAGCATCATGGCGAGCTTGCACGTCCGAAGGCGAGTGCGCGGAGGTCTTGCTCTTGGATGCTCGTGGATCCCCGCTGGGGCGAACGCCGTGGTTCCCTCCTCCAGCGGTGGGCTCCTTGCCGGTGCCGTTGCAGACGCTCTTCTCCCCTGAGCGAGGAGGAGGCATGGTGGCGCCCTTTGGAGCCGCCGCTCCGCCAGGGCCGTTGTCCTTGTCGCGACCGTCCACTTCGTCCGGCGCCACCCTCTCCATGGGAGGCGGGGACGGAGAGACGCTCCGCCGTGCGCCAGCAGCACGACGTTCAGCTGAAGCTTGAGTGCGTGAGGGAGAGACCGGCTTGGACGCCGCAGGATCTCCCTTCTTCCTTGGAGGCATGCTTGACGAAGAACTTGCCGATGAACTTGATGAAGATGAATCCAGCACTTGCGCCCCCTACCTGGCGCGCCAGATGTCGTGTCTCGTTGCACGGACACCGGGAGTATAGGATACCCCCTTTTAGGTTCGGCACGGGGCGCGAAGGAGGCTGAGAATCGTCTTCTTGGGCGGAGTCTAGATCAAGCTCTCCTCTCCACGATCAAAGCATGCAACCAAAGGGACACAAGGAGCTACCCAGGTTCAGGCCGCCCGGAGGCTAAAAGCCCTACTCCTGCATGTCTGGATTGATGAGTTCTTCAAAGTGTACCCGGAAGGGTTTTGGCTGGAGGTAGAAGAAGGACAGATCCTGACCCGGAGGAGATCACCTTCCTCTCTACCTTCGCAGCCCTAGTCTAGTCTTGCTCTGGTTCTAGCTTGTGTTCGTCCTTGGTTCGACCTCTCCCTCCTCCGTGCCTTGGTCCTCCTTTTATAGGCTAAGGGGTTGCCACAGGGTCACGTGAGGGGCGTGAGGGACCTTCGGGGTGAAGGACCCTCCTCATCTAGTTTAGGGGGAGACGTGGCCTCTCCTCAGCCTAGCGTCTCCTTTGGGTTAGGTGGGAGCGTCCGCCTTGGGGTGGACAGGAGCTGACACCACCACGGGACGTGCTTCCCGCCCGCGCTGCCTTCGCCTTGCTTCCCAAGTCTTCCGGTGAGGTGGAGTGCTTATCCACAGGGACGTGGGGAAGTACCCGAGAGGGAGCCTGGCCTCCTGCCGGGAACTCGGGCTCTCGGGTCCTTCCTGGCCTTCTTGCTTGATTCGGGGACCCGGAAGGTCCCCAGGACCGGAGCCCTTAGTCGACGTAGGCCATGCGTGTCTTGACGGTGAACCCGCCAGCTTGACTTGAGTCTTGGTCTTGTCCATCTTCATCTTGGGCCCACATGGGGTGGACCCACTTTGGCAGTACTAGGGGAACCCCATGTTCCACTGTTGCGACATATCAAAAACCATTATATATATACTACATCGATCATGAATAGATAAGTGACCAAATTAATTAATACAAGTTCATCAAGCAAAGTAGAGTAGTGACCAAATCTAATACATAGTTCTCATAAACATACATCAATTGAAACTAACATACAACTATCTAAAGAATTTAAATCCAACAACAAATGCGATCAGAATCGCAACTAAGGTAATTATTGAACCAACAGCATAATGATACCAAGCCTCTTGACTAATGGCATATTTTCTAATCTTTTTAAGCTTCAAGCGCATTGCATTCATCTTGATCTCGTGATCCAAGCGCATTGCCTCCATCTTGATCTCGTAATCATCGACGACGTCGGCAAACTTGAACTCCAATTTCATCTTCTCTTCTAAGCATTGGAGACGAAGATCTTCACTTCTTTTCAATTTTTCTTTCAAATCATTGTTTTCTTTTTCAAAAAACTCAATAATAGGGTCGGTTGGAATTTCCGGTTCAACTACCTCCTAGATAAAAATATATCTATGTCAAGTTGGTCGGCATGATTGTGATAAACACGAAATATAACAAATAGTTATAAAAATATACCACATCCGAATCATAGACCGGACGAGGGCCGACGGGGACGGATATCAAAACCATGACACTATACATATAAAAAAACATAAGAAAATTATAAAAGAAATATCTATGCATTTAAATCATACAAGTAATTTTTAAAAAAATAAAAGATAAAAAAGAGGCTCGCCGAGATGATGGGACGGCGCGGGCTATCGACGGCGGTGAGGACGGGGACAGGACGACACTAAAACCTACAAATCATAATTTAGTTTGAGCTCAAATTGCATATAAAACAAATGAAATCCCTAACTTAGACATTTCATCAAACACCTAGCTAGCACTAGAAATATGAAATGAGCTAAATGAGCTAAACAAGCAACAAAACGAGCGCCGGAAGAAATAGTTTGTAGTTGCTAACCCTTGATGCAGCTAGCGCCGTCAATCTTGAAAAATGGTGGAAAAAATGGGGACGAAATCGAGCTCGGGTGAAGGAAAATGGAGATGAAATTCTCGAGCTCAAAAATGGCCATGGCCGGCTCGGGGGTGGAAGATATATAGCGGAAGCTTTAGTCCCGGTCGTGGCACGAACCGGGACTAAAGGTCCATCTGAGTCGGCCCAGCGCGTGTCAGAACCTTTAGTCCCGGTTCGTGGCACGAACCGGGACTAAAAGGTGGACTACATCAGAGCATTTCATAACCCTCAAAAAAAAAAATCAGAGCATTTCATATCTTTAAAACCGTAAATCGTAATTCGACAAATAATATGTATAAATGAATCAGAAAAATGATAGGAATCTAAATATTGTGTCCATATCATCTTTTGCATAAATATTTAATGATTATGTAATAATATTTATTAATTCATTTTTTTGTTATTCGTAGATAATCATATTATTTTTTTGAAGTCCAAATCTTAACATAAACATTAATGATTAAGTACTAATAGTTTGAATTCAAATAACCAAAAATAAATTTACATTGTTATTGTCATTTTCAATTTAATATGGAAATATCCATATCTTTATACCGGTAAATCGAAATTCGAAAAATAATATGTATGAATCGATCGGAAAAATGTTAGGAATCCAAATATTTTGGTCATTACTTTTTAGGTAACCGAATGGACCGAATTGACCGAATACATGAGAGAAGACACAAGGGCACACACGCATCGCTATATAGCTAGTCTACTCGACATTAAGACGATCGCCATTGGTATTATGGCCACGTAGACTATCCCACTTCCGCGCAATCTCGAAGCCGAGCGAGCGTCAAGAGCGGCATACTCGACTTGATCGTAGCTCAATGGAACGTTGCCCCATCCGTGAATCCGAAGGTCTTCTTCTTCGTCATCGTCGTCCTTGCCCTTCTTCTTGTCCTTCTTGTTGTTCTTCTTCTTCTTTTCTAGGTTTGTCCCAATGATAGCATTGGAGAGAGCAACGAGACTCGGAGTAGGATTGCCGGTTGGGTTCCGCCTATCCCTCTGGAGGTCGACCGTGGATAGAATTTCAATTCCATAGTAGTGCAGCATCCGCAAGTCATTGTGGATAGCCACGCCGTAGAACTTGATGGTCTTGTCACCTAAGAAATCCACGAGAAGCTGCGGCACCGATCAGCCTGGCAGATCTGGAAGACAAGAGTCTCGGACGCCACCGAGAGTTGAAGGACGGCGGCGCGCTGCCTTTTCTCGGGTGGAAGATCCCTCTGTCGACCCGGGAGAGGGTCGGTGAACTCGCAGTCGACTCCAACGCACTTGATCGGTGCGGCGTCGAGGAAGAACTTCTTCACGTCGCGGATCCACCTCTCCACGCGATATGCACGGAGGGTGACCCATACCTTGAAGTGCATATCCTCCTTGATGAAGTAGTAGAGCCGAGACGGAGGTACGCACGCGAGTGGCTCCATTGGAATAGAAGGAGAGGATCGAGAGAGAGTTTTCGCAAGGAGATTAGAGAGAGATTTGTGTGCTTAAGGCCAAGATTAGTGTTGCTTTATATAGGGCAGAGAGGGGAGGCCAGCCGGCGGGCAGGGGAGGCCGGAGGCCAGCCGGCAGGCAGGGGAGGCCGGAGGGCAGCCGCCATGGATTAAATCGCGCCATGGCTGATCGTCTTCCAAGGACATCAATACGGCGGCGGATTGATCAACGCACGGCGGCGCGCGGGAGACAAAAGGTTTGAATATTAGTCCCGGTTCTTGCCCCGAACCGAGACTAATGCTTCTCGCGCTGGGCCGCGCCTCTGCGGCCGCACACGGTGACCCTTTAGTCCCGGTTCGTGGCTGGAACCGGGACTAAAGGTCCCTTGCGAACCGGGACGGCGGCTGGGCCGTTGGAAAAGTGAAAAATCGACCCCATTAGTACCGGTTCGTGGCTGGAACCGGGATTGCCCTTTTTCCACTAGTGTTTGGAAACAAGGAACATTTAATTAAGTAAAAAAGTAACGTTAATTTGTCATGGGCTCCCAATCAGACGTGATCAGTTGATTTTTACCGGCAACAACACCAGGCGCCAAAATCATGAATCGGACTTCAATCATCCAAGTAAGGCCATAATACTACATGGATCGATTTCGTCAGCAACGAACAAGGCCCCAAGCGTCGGGAATCAAATTTCCTTTTCGGCTCGCGTGTGCTTCCAGGCCTGCCGTCGCTCAGATCGGCGCTGATGCACAAGGAGCGCCATTAAGTGCAATAAGGTCAAGGGCTAGCCATGCACTTCCATCCATTGTGAATTTGTGATATGTAGCGCCCCGACCTCGGTACTATACAAAGATGATGTGTGTCACTGGTCATGTGATACAACCGAAAGTTACTGGGCACACCTCTCCCAGGCCAGAACCTCTGGCAGGCGTTGCTCAGAATGGATCATCGGCAACATAACACCTCGATTGATGCCATAACACAGGCACAACTATCAAAGTATAATAGAGAGATCAAGACTGTAGAACAACTGGCACATCACAGACTCTACGATTCATAGCAATATTACATAACTTGTTTTACAGTACTTGGTATTATTATAGGCAGAGGTCACATGACCCAACATTACAACAAACAACGAAAGCAAATGTGTTGTTATACAACAAGTCTGCAAAAGGCCTAAGAGGCCAAAAGTAAGCAACATAGCCAAACCCAACCTACACGTTTCAGGCTGCTACCTGGGAACCCCGAACTACTCGTCGACGTCAACGTAGAAACCACCGTCGGAGTGAGGGTCTTCACTTGAACCAAATTAAGCAAACATGAGTACCTTGTACTCAACAAGACTTAATTAACCTATTATATATCTGCCTGTTCAAAGAGTATGTATGAAGGTTCATTTGCGTAAAGCCATCTTTAGTTCCAAATAGAGGAAGGAAGAATCTCGTATCAACAGTAGACTTTTAAAAGGGGATAAGAGAGCCTTTCCAACTATTTTAACCATGTTGTAACCACCAGCTCATCAACAACATTTATCAAAATAGAGTCACCCCCTCGGAAACCTCGAGGAAGCACCCTTCATTCCTTGTCAACATATTTTACGTTCAAGTTCAAGTTCTCTATGATCTCAGAATCCATTCCCAAGTCGTCCGTAACCGTGGACATGGCTTTTCGAAAAGATTAAACCCTGCAGGGGTGTACAATGTTTACCACACGTACCAACCGACTCTTAAGGCCAACGTTTTAGCACTCACCGAGGGTGTCGGCAGAGGGTGGTTGACCGCGACCATTACCTTGGTTGAATATATTCCATGGGTCATCCATAACAGGGATGTGCCGCCATTACACGAGATGGCCACCTCGTGACGGTCCCCGTTACTCTGTCACAGGAATCAAGATCCGTGTTCGTCCATCACTGGATCCCTGCCAAGCCCTATCTTTTCCCAAACGGTTATGACCAACACGCAAATGGGAAACCAAACTACGTGTCCCATGGGTAGAACCAACCAAGTTAGTTAGTCGAGCAGGGTGTTAGGCCCGCGCGTGGATGTACGCTCAGTCTTGGTTCAAGAGAAGAGAACTTGGGTCCTAAGGCGGCGAGAACGAGACAACCCACCACAGACCCATGTGGCCTCTCATCCATGACCTTTTAGTCAATTTACCTGCTCACATCCCTTTCACGATATCCTGGTATATTAAGTTCATTCGCAGCTATGATTCACCAACCGGGTGGAGCAGAGATAAATAACTATGCATGGCTAAGCAGATATAAGGCTTTGGCGACATACCCATATCAAAACTATGGCCGCTAGGTGTCGGGGGGCTACCCCCGGGTAGGGTCAAGGCTTGGCATAAAGATGAGTTTAAAGATATGCCGAGGTACGGAAAGGGCCGACCTGCTTGGGCCTGGATTGTCCGAGCTTCATCTTGACCTGGAGGATATGAAGGCCGACCTATCTTGGCCCGGAGGTGTCCGAGGTATCCCGTTGGCCTGGGCCGAGGTTCACTGTCCAAGCTGTGTTCAGCCGACCTAACTACCTCGGTGCTATGGTTTGTAAGGTGAGTGCAGGAGAAGCTGTCCGAGGGAAGTAATGTCCGAGGTGGTCGGATCTTAAGCGCAAGACCCGAGGTACGGAGCCCGTCACATCCGTGCCGAGCTAACCGAGGTAAGGAGCTGTAGGTCGGGCAGGAGTCAATGCTCCTGTCACTTCCTACCTGGTACAAGAGCGCCTGACGCGGGAGCGTCTGTCACGGAGCCTGGCAGAGGCGTGCCCCGGGTTCGGCGGGCAGCACGTCTCTGACCGCTGACCACGCGAGATCCGGGGAAAAGGCTACGAGGTAGCACGGCGTGGCTATGTCCTGTCTCTGTCAGAGAGACATGCTAGCTCTGCCGTTATGCAGCAGGGGATGGGCAGGCCATGTCTTGTCCCTGACAGGGGTACGGTGGTGACCGGTGCAGAGGCATGGCAACAGTGTTCAGCGAGGGGCACAACGGTAACTCGGCTGGCCTATATAGTGGGCTTCACCCCCCTCCTGCTTGAAGGACGGACGGATCGATCGACAAAAGAGGAGATAGAGAAAGAGAGAGAGAGAACCTCGGAACCCCCGAGATACCTCGGATCTAGCTCGGAGTTCCTTCTTCCTCCCGTGTAGCTCCATCTTTACCTCAAGTTCTCACCATTGTATCATCACACAGCTCGAGGAGCAGCTTGTACGTGTCCCAAGAGATATACACCAAGTAGGATAGAGCTGCAGTAGGGGTGTTACCTCCACTAGAGGGCCCGAAGCAGGGTACATCGTGGTGTGCTTTGTGTTCTTGGTTTCTTGGTTTCTCGTTCGTGTTCTTGCGTTTCTTGCGTGTGCACTTCTTGAGTGCATAAACCTCCCCGGATTCCCCAACGACCATTCGGCCCATCTTAGCCATACCTATGGCATCTGCCGTGATCCCACCACGACAGTTGGCGCCCACCGTGGGGCTCATTGAGGCGTTGGAGGGAGTTTACATACGGACGGGCTAAGGCGAGCGTGTTCTTTCCGGGCTTATCGCCAAGATCGGAGAGTTCACCTTCATCAGCGACAATGCGGGGTGTTTCGCCGGCAAGCCCTTCCCCGAGCATGGCTTCACCATGATGCTTGGCAGCTTCGTCACCTACGTTGCTGTCGAGGTTGTTCGCGGGTACCCGGAGCAGGTGCTCGTGGACGACGAAACTCCTCTCCTCGCGGCTTTAGGTCGACGTATCACTCGCCCCGAGAGCTGCGTGGAGGTGATGATGACCGGTCCGGTTGATGCCGCTGGCAAAGTAGATGCCAGCAAATCCAAGGCGGCCGAGGTTGCTAAGGTGAGATCTGCAAAGCCCAGGCTAGAGAAAGAGCTGCCTGGTACCCCGAGGTGCAGGGCCGAGGTGCGACCCTGGTAGAGATAGTGGAGACACTGGCAGACCCAGTAAATCCAGGAGTGGATGTAGTGGTGACCGTGGCCGACCTAGAGGCAAAGCGTGTCCTGTTACTTGAGCGAGGTGATCTCTACCTCGAAGCAGAATTACCCTCACTACCAGAAGATGACGTATGGTGTCTACCTGGCGGTCAAGAAGTTGAAGCATTATTTCCAGGAGCATCCCATGACGGTGGTGTGCGAAGCTCCAATCTCGGAGATCATCGGGTGCAAAGATGCAACTGGCCGAGTTGCCAAATGGGCGATTGAGGTGTCTCCATATGCACCACATTATGAGAGAAGAGATGCAATTAAATCCCAGGCGTTGCCGGACTTCTTTTGTGATTGGGCCGAGATGCAGTATGAGCCACCCAGGCCGGACTATAATTATTGGAAAATGCATTTTGATGGGTCCAAGACAAAGATCGGGCTGGGGGCTGGAATAGTCCTCACCTCGCCGAAGCGAGATCAGCTGAAATACGTGCTGCAGATTCATTTCTCAGCATCAAACAATGTGGCGGAGTATGAGGCCTTAATCCATGGCTCAATGTGGCGAAGGAGATCGGTATCCGGCGTGTGGAGTGCTTCGGCGATTCCGACCTGGTGGTGCAACAATCTTCTGGAACTTGGGATGCTCTGGATGCCAACATGGCGTTATATCGGTTCCATGTGCAAAAGATATCCGGGTTCTTTGAAGGGTGTGAATACAGGCATATACCTCGGACAGAAAATAATGCTGCCGACGTGTTGTCAAAGCTCGGTTCATCTAAAGAGGCAATACCACCTGGAGTAGCCCTGAATCACTTGCGAACTCCTTCAATCAAACCTTCTCCTGAATCCGAATCTATTTTCATCCCGGCGGAGCAAGAGCCCGGACCTGTTCCAATGGAGGTAGACGTCGGTGCGTTTGGTCGGACCCGGGGACTGCGTGGCAGAGCTCGGGGACTGCGCACCGAACCTCGGGGACTGCTCATCAAGACTCGGGGACTGGTCGCAGGATGGTGGAGGAAATAATGGAGGAGATTATGGTGGCCGAACCAATGGAGGTGGACGAGAATTTTTTCCTTTGCACCCAGTGCCGGAGTGGGCGGAGCAAATCATGAAGTTCATAACGGAGGGAAGCTTGCCAAGTGACACAACCGAGGCTAGGAGAATCCAAAGGAGGGCAAGGCGTACACCATCATCAACAAGGAGCTCTATAAAAGAAGCGTAACCGAGGTGTTGCAACGGTGTGTCGAGCCAGCTGAAGGCAAGGAGATGCTTTTGGAGATCCACCAAGGAGAGTGTGGTCATCATTGCAGCACAAGAGCTCTGGTGGCCAAGGTGTTCAGGCATGGGTTCTATTGGCCCACTGCTCTTGCTGATGCAGAGGCCATAGTCCGGAGATGTGAAGGATGCCAAAGGTTTGCCAAGCAAACGCATATGCCAGCCTCGGCGCTCAAAACAATTCCTATCACTTGGCCGTTTGCGGTATGGTGTTTGGATATGGTGGGAGAGTTCAAACCAGCCCGAGGTAACATGACGCACATACTGGTGATGGTGGACAAGTTCACCAAGTGGATCGAGGTGAAACCAATCCGGAAGTTGGATGGTCATTCAGCAGTGACTTTTTTGAAGGAGATCATTCTGCGATATGGGTACCCCCATAGCATTATCTCGGACAACGGCACGAACTTTGCTGTTGGAGAATTTGCTCGGTTTTGCATGAACAAGGGAATCCGGCTGGACATAGCCTCGGTGGCACACCCGGAGTCTAATGGACAAGTGGAAAGATCAAATGCTCTAGTGTTGGCCGGCATCAAGGCTCGGCTCATTGAACCACTGCTGAAAACGCCGGGGTGTTGGATAGATGAGATACCAGCAGTACTGTGGGGTCTAAGGACCACGCCAAATCGATCAACTGGCTATACGCCATTTTTTATGGTCTATGGGGCAGAAGCTATGCTACCCACTGACATCGAATATGATGCGCCCAGAGTGGCAATGTACACTGAAGCCGAGGCAAAAGAGGCTCGGGAGGATGCAGTAGATCTGCTTGAGGAAGCTAGAGAATTGGCCTCATCTCGGTCAGCAATATACCAACAAGGTCTCCGACGTTATCATAGCCGGAGTGTCAACCCTCGTGTGTTTCACGAGGGAGATTTGGTGCTGAGGCTGGTGCAGCGCAAGAAAGGTCGGCACAAGTTGTCACCTCCATGGGAGGGACCGTTCATTGTGAGCCGAGCTCTGCTCAATGATTCGTACTATCTAATAGATGCGCAGGAACCAAGGAAGATGGGCTGGACAACCCCGGATCAGAGGTCAGGCGACCATGGAATATAGCTCTACTCCGACCTTTCTACTCATGAAGGGCGCAATGTATGTGCCTCGGTTAATCCTTAATGAAATGTCGGCACTCCGAGGTTGAAGCTCGGGGACTGCCTCGCTCTTGTGCTTGTGTTTTATTTCTGTTTGTCAATTTCGTTCATATGCCGAACTATTTTGAACCTCGTCTCAAACTTCAAGTAATGTATGCTGTGTAACTAATCTTGTGACTCGACTGACGAACGCCGAAATGGTAGTCAAGAGCAAAGATGAAAAAACGTGGGAAACATGAAAATGGACTCGGGGACTCGGTCCAAAAATATAGTTCGGCATGTGTCGTTTACTAACCCCTGTCTTTACCTTTCGTTTATGTCGGATGATTTTGAAACACACCTCGACATTTGCTAAGTACTGTATGCTATAAACAACAATCTTGTGACTCGACTGTCGAACGCCAAAATGGTAGACAAGAGCAAAGAATGCCAAGTATAGTAAACACGAAAGTGAACTCGGGGACTCGTTCCAAAAGGGTTCGGCATAAATTCTTAGAAAAGCATGGTTCGGATAGCAAGATAATAGTACTGGTAGCAAGGCAAACTACTTAAGGTATATTACATCTGCACCCGGCATACCGGGGATTTAATGTTTTTTGAGACAAGTTCAGGCCTCGGAACCAGAGACCTCGGTCGTCGAAGTTGTGGTAGGGGACCTCGGAAGCAGGAGCCTCGGGCGCAGGAACAACCTCGGGCGCAGGAACACCTCGGTCGCGGAAGCAACCTCGGTTGTTGGAGTGGATGCCGGGGTGTCCGTCACGTCGGGGGAGATCACCTCGGTGGCTACGGCTTTGCCGGACTTGCCCTTGGGTTCGGAGGTTCGTCGAAGCTGAAGTCATCATCAGAACCTTCAGCCACCTCGGTTGTTTTGCCGGCCTTGCCCTTGGAGCTCTCAGGCTCGTCAAAGTCAATTTCCTCGCCGTCAGAACCTTCTTCACCGGACTCTGCTTCCTCGTCCGAGCTCTCTTCATCCTCAGAATAGAGGCGCCCTCATCAAAGGTCCGGGTGTTTGCATAACTAGCAAAGAGGTCGGCTGCTGCTTGGCGTTTCGCAATGCCATCAGGGGTGTTCCAAGGAGAGCCCCTGCGCAGGGAGGTAACCGTGTGGATCTCAACATTCATACCAGACAGCACGAACACCAGGGCCTTGTCCGCTCCAGCCCGAGCTGATGAGCATCTCCACTCCCGAAGTCTAGCCTCGGCTCCTTTCAGCTTCGTGGCGAGCTCGTCGATGCAAGTGGGAGTCTTGACCTTGGGCCAGAGGGCACGGTGGACCTCGATGGCAGCATCAACCAGCTTGGTTCCAATGGCCCTGAGCGGCCTGATCCGAGCATTAAGGGCAACAAGGTGGTCCTGGATATCCCAGCTTTCGCTGAGGGTTTCTGTCTCAGCCCTCTTTGCCCGAGCTGCTTGAACTTCGCGGATAGCCTTGTCCTTGGAGTGCTCAAAGTTCTCTGAAGAAGACAAAAAGGCTGTCGCTGAAATAAGGCATACGGTGGCACGGGGTGTAGGTCGGCAGAAAATAAGGAAAAGGGGAAAAGAAACTTACTGTCCATTTGGTGATTAATCCGAGCGAGCTCGGACAACCAGCTTTTCGATATAGCTCGGAGGGCGATAAGTTCGGCTTCGGCCGAGGTGGCGCGGCTCTCCAGGGTCTTGGCAAGCTCTTGCTGCTGTTCGGCGGCCTGGTCTTTGACCTTCATAGCGTCCTCCACAGCAGTTTTGGCTTCATTAGCCCGGTTCAGCTCTTGTTGCAGCCGAGCTATTTCATCTTCGGCTGTCTTCAACTTGGAGGCGTAATCTTTGTCGCTCTGCTCCTTTGCGGATAGAAGAGTCCGGTGAGACTTCTTCAGTCTGTTGTGATCCAGCAGGAGGTTCTTGAAGATCTTTGTCCGAGCATTGTTGCACTCCTGAAAAAATAGAGAGATCAGTTCGAAGAAATCCGAGGTCTTTTTAGCACCCGAGGCCCAATTGAGTCCCGGGGACTTGGCATTGGCCTCGGGGACTCAGCATGGGAGAAATGACAAGTTTTTGAGATTCAAGCCGAGCAATTTTAACTCGGTGGAGTGTCAATTGCTCAACCCGAATCTCGGGGACTGGGAATAGTGTATGTTTGTCATTTGGTTTCAAAGGAAGAAAGAGAGTTGCGTAAAGAAACTTACCGAGGCCTTCTTGCTGCAATCAAGGACCGCAGTCTGCATGTTGTAGATGGACTGGAGCACGGCGCTAGGTCCAACTGGATGCTCAGAGCTCGGGTTAGAGGAGACCTCGGCAGCGTCAGCCGAGTTCCAGTCCATGTCATAGTGCTTCTCCGAGCCTAAGCTGTTCCCGCTCTTGGTCCGGAGTTGCCCGACCTCCCAGCTGCTGATGTTCGGCTGGATGGTAGCAGCAAAAAGAGCTCGGGAGGTGGCGACCTGAGAGCTCGAGGGCGCGGTCTTGATCAGGTGGACTCGGCGCGGGAACATGCGGCACTAGTTGGGTGCTCGCAGCCTTGGGGCCCGGTGGCGGTGGCGGCATTGGAGTTTGCTGTGGCTGTTTGGGGGGCTCAACAACTGGAGCTGAATCTTTCTTCTGCTTCTTCTGCTGCTGTTGCTGCTGGTTGCGCGCAGCTTGAGACTTGGGGGAGAGCCGAGGCTCCTGCACGGTCTTAGCCGGAGTCTTGGCGCGATCTGTCTCCGCATCCTTCTGAGGAGGCGGAGGAGTCTGATCTCGGCGGGGAGCAGAGTGCCCCAGGCCGGAGTCAGAGCTCGGCGGTGGAAGTTCGGCGGAGGAGACACGCACCGGGGAGGAGATGGTCTTCTCCGGGCTGCTGAGGTCAATGGACCGTTCTGGAGGAGAGGCTCTGGCGGGGCTGCCGAGGTTAACCTCGACCTCGGTTGTCTGAGCTTCAACCACTGGAGGCAGTGGTGAATGTATCGAGCTATGGCTCTGTTTGATCTGCCGAGCCGGGCTAGACGAAAAAGAAAAGATTAAGTTAGAGTAAAAAACTTAACCTCGGAACAGCGTGAAAGGTAAAAAGGAGCAAGGTGACTTACGCATCTTCTCCACGGGGCCTCGCTTCTTGTGCCTCGCCGAGGTCTTCTTGGCACGCTTGGCTTTGGGCGCCGCAGTCTCCGAGGTCTTGGAAGCCTCGGCATCCGAGGTACCGGTCCTGAGCGCTTCCGGGAAGCTGCAGACGCTGGATGAAAGTTCTTATATGTTGGAGGAGCATATGAAATGGAATAACGTTGACAGGTTCCAGAATTTGGCAATCGTCATCGTCATCATCGGGCCAGTCCTGGATGGACGAACGAACTGGTGGGCGGTGCGAGGTGAAACCACGAGTCTTACCCGAGGTGGCCTTGGGAATGGGGAGGTGATCCTCATTGTCCGGATCTTCAACCTCGGCGGCGGCCGGGATAGGCAGGTCGGGAGTCCACTCCTTAGAAGAAAGGGGGCCATCCTCGATTTCCTGTCGAGTGAACTTCTGCAGAGGTGGCAAGGTAAAACCGAGTTAGCACAAGATCAATACAAGGTCGGGGTGAAAATGAAACCGAGGAATATTATACGTCGGGTAAAGTACACTTACTTGAGCTGGAAGGTGATCTCGGTCATAGGGCTTGACACCCCATTTCCACTTGTCGGGCATGGTGGTCTTGGCGATGGCCCGGATGCGCCTCTTCACCTCGGAGTCATCAAGTTCAAAGGTGCTGTGCCGAGTGGGGTCGTAGCGGCCACTCATGTGGCAGATCTTATGGGCCCGCGCTTGTAAAGGGCTAACTCGGCGGGTGATCATGGTGCGCAAGATGTCATCTGCCCCCAGCTTTTCTCCTGGAGGGACATCATGGTTTGGTGGATCAGAAGAACCTCGGGAGCGTCGGGTGCAGGCTCATAATCCCAGTTGAGTTGGGCAGGGGGGTTCCAATGGTGAACTCCGGCAAATTGATGAGATCTTCGGTGCCCGGGTTCTTCACATAAAAGAAGGAGCGTTGCCATTTGCGGCAGGAGTCCAGGCCCTGGATCCGAGGAAACTCAGAAAGGCGCCGAGGTGAAATCGAGGCCGCCCCGCAAGCGGTCATCTCCTTGTCCACGACCTTCTTGTTCGGGACACTTTGCTTCTTCAGCTGGAAGTACTTGGCCCAGGACTCGATGCTTGGCCATAATCCGAGGTAACCCTCGGAAAAGGTCGCGTAGGCCGAAAGTTGGAGGACGGCATTGGCGGGCAGGTGGTGTGGTTGTAGCCCAATTTGTCCAAGAAATCCCGGAAGAATTTCCCGGCCGGGAGCCCGAAACCACGTTCGAAGTGATCCAGGAAGACGACCCGCTCCCCGGATTCCACCTCGGGTTCGATATCTTCTTTCTTCGGAACCGGCAGATGAGTTTAGCCGGGATCCGCCGTGAATCTCGGAGCCATTTGATGTCGACCTCCGTGACATCGGATCCCTCCCAGCTACCTCGTTCTCCAGGTGCTCCTTCCTCGGCGGGATCCGAGGCAGAAGACATGTTGACGCTTTCCTGCAGAAGAGGGAGGTTCAACCGGGGTAAGTACCTCGGACAGTTCAGGATAGCCGGGGTAAATACCTCGGATCATTCAAGACAGCCGGCTAAAGGATTTAGGCGGGAAACATGTTTCTACCACTGCAGATACTAGCAAAGATCTACCGATGAGCTAAAAAGGGAAATAAAATCGAGTTCATCAAGGGGCAAACCTAAGAGGACAGCACGGTGGATGTATCTGAAACAAATCTAAGTGAGATTTAAATGTACTAAAAGGGCTCGAGGGGATCATCTAGTTCATCAAGGTCTTAGGGTTCATCAGGATCCTCGAGTTCATCGAAGGATGAACTCATCCATGGCAATGGAGGGGAAGCGAAGAACTCACCGGTGAGGTACTCGAAGATCGAGGTTGATGGCGAGTCGAGGGTGGCGCGAAGGATCGACGGCGGAGTGGCGGCGCAAGGCGCGGTGCGCGTTTCCGGCGAGAATCTTCGAGACGGCGAGGTCGCAGCGGCGAGTGCTCGACGGCGGCGATGGAGGCAGAAGGCACGGAGCAGCGGGCGAGTGGGGGAGAAGAAGAAGAAACTCCCCTGGGCCCCTATTTATAACCGCGCGCGGTAACTGCGCACTACCGCGCGGTTACCGGGAGGCGTGGGATCGTGTGTGGCGGAGGAGCGGTTGCGCGGTTGGTGGCCGCACGATCGGCCACATCGTGGGCCACAGGATGGCAACCGCCAGCCCGGATTTCCTGTGCTGGTCAGCGCGAGAATCGAGGGTCGTGGGCGGTCAAGTTGGTCTCGCACTTGAGTGCGCAGGGCACTGTTTGGTGGGTCCGGCTGACGAGGGCGGCGTGTGGTCAGGACCTGTCTTTCAGAGGTCCGGGTTTCGAGGTCCGGGCAGAGATTCTTCGCCACGTACCTCGGAAATCTTGAGGCAAGATTGTGCTGAGTCAAACAGCTCGGAAAGTTCAGATTGCAGATCAACCTCGGATTAGATTATGGTCTGTGGGAAGTACCTCGGCGGAGCTATTTGAGGTCGGTTTTAGAGGTGGTGCCTTGCTTATTTTTGAACCTGCTACGGCCCTCCATCCGAGGTCGTAGGACCGCACCAGCTTCGGGGACTAATGTCGGGGGGCTACCCCCGGGTAGGGTCAAGGCTTGGCATAAAGATGAGTTTAAAGATATGCCGAGGTACGGAAAGGGCCGACCTGCTTGGGCCTGGGATGTCCGAGCTTCATCTTGACCTGGAGGATATAAGGCCGACCTATCTTGGCCCAGAGGGGTCCGAGGTATCCCGTTGGCCTGGGCCGAGGTTCACTGTCCGAGCTATGTTCAGCCGACCTAACTACCTCGGTGCTATGGTTTGTAGGTGAGTGCAGGAGAAGCTGTCCGAAGGAAGTAATGTCCGAGGTGGTCGGATCTTAAGCGCAAGACCCGAGGTACGGAGCCCGTCACATCCGTGCCGAGCTAACCGAGGTAAGGAGCTGTAGGTCGGGCAGGAGTCAATGCTCCTGTCACTTCCTGCCTGGTACAAGAGCCCTGACGCGGGAGCGTCTGTCACGGAGCCTGGCAGAGGCGTGCCCCGGGTTCGGCGGGGCAGCACGTCTCTGACCGCTGACCACGCGAGATCCGGGAAAAGGCTACGAGGTAGCACGGCGTGGCTATGTCCTGTCTCTGTCAGAGGAGACATGCCAGCTCTGCCGTTATGCAGCAGGGATGGGCAGGCCATGTCTTGTCCCTGACAGGGTATGGTGGTGACCGGTGCAGAGGCATGGCAACAGTGTTCAGCGAGGGGCACAACGGTAACTCGGCTGGCCTATATAGTGGGCTTCACCCCCCTCCTGCTTGAAGGACGGACGGATCGATCGACAGAAGAGGAGAGAGAGATAGAGAAGAGAGAGAGAGGAACCTCGGAACCCCGGAGATACCTCGGATCTAGCTCGGTCACCATCTTTTACCTCAAGTTCTCACCATTGTATCATCACACAGCTCGAGGAGCAGCTTGTACTGTCCCCAAGAGATATACACCAAGTAGGATAGAGCTGCAGTAGGGGTGTTACCTCCACAAGAGGGCCCCGAAGCAGGGTACATCGTGGTGTACTTTGTGTTCTTGGTTTCTTGGTTTCTCGTTCGTGTTCTTGCGTGTTCTTGCGTGTGCACTTCTTGAGTGCATAAACCCTCCCCGGATTCCCCCAACGACCATTCGGCCCCATATTAGCCATACCTATGGCATCTGCCGTGATCCCACCACGACACTAGGAATAATGGTTGAGGATATCTGGCTGATGCACATATATAGGAGACCTCTATATAAAGACCAAAATACATTGGAATCGTATGCAAGTACAAGAGTGAAATACTTCGAAATCATATATGGGCAGATAAGAGGTTATGCTTGCCTTGTTCGTCGGGGGTCAGATCTTGTTCTTCGAATAAAGTGGGGTCAACTTCCGAACCACGATCTACCGAGAACAAATACCGGAAAAGAACAACAATCAATACATGGCACTTGGTGCAATGTGCAATACATATGCATGATCAATTTAATGCATTGGCATGGAACTCTAAAACATGTTTGAAATGTTATTTGAAGTCAAATTGCAAATATGAGCATTTATTTAATTTAACTCCATAATTAGAGAAATGCATTTAGGTTATTTCCAAAAATTTACCAAATTGAAATGTTCAAATATGTTTTTATTTTGACATAAATAGTTAGCATTTATTTTTCTGAGCATTTTGATATATTGTTCATATTTTTCTGATAAACAGATCAAAAGTTATTGAATTTACAAGTTTAAATCATTTTCTGCAATTCTTTTAAATAAGCTGGGTCACACCTGTCAGATATTTAACATTTTCTGAAATTAAACCCGAAAATTATAAAAACCCTGACGTGCGGGGCCCGCACGTTAGTGGCACAGAGAGCCGGCGGCGGCTCTGTCGACCACGGACACGTAGGAGGAGGGCGCGGGAGGTCGCGTGGGTGCGCACGTCGCACGCACGGGAGCGTGGGGAGGCGAACGGGCGGCGCGACGGACCAAATGGTCGCCGGAGTAGCTCCGGCGACGCGGTTCCGCGGCGGCGCCCGCAAGCACGCGTCGGCAGCGAGCTACGGGGCAGGAGGAGGAAGAAGGAGAGGTCGGGGTGGGGTAGAAGCTCACCCTGAGTACACTGGAAAGGACGGCGAGACCGGAGAAGCTCGGACGGCGTCAGAATCGTGCACGGCGGACCTCGGCCGGAGTTGGAGAAGAATCACTCGATTCGCTCGCTTCTGGCCATCCCAGCTCGTGCTACTCGTGGAGGAGGAAGAGGAGGTCCAGGCGCAGCTCCAGGTTGTCTTGGTTCGTCCTGGGGAGGCCGGAATCGACGGCGCGGCGGCGGAGGACATGTGGCTAGGGTTTCGTCCAGAGGATGAAGGAGAGCACGGGAGAGAGGGGAGAGAGGATGGGGAGAGAGACGCCGATGCACACGTCTTCCTGATCTTATCCTCCCAAGCTATCAAGGAAGGAGGAGGTGGCAATCGACGAACGGACACGGCGGCTGCACCTCGTCCTTCTGGCAAGAGGTTGAAGAAAACTATTTTGCAGAAAACCCCCTGGACTTTTAAATAATTACAGAAATTATTTTAACAGCAACTTCCTGCATTTTTTAGGGCATTTAAAATAGTCAATAAATTACCCAAAAATTTGTGGAGCCTTCTAATATTATGGAGAAGCCCCACATATTTGTGTTTTGAATTTTTGGCAGTTTTGAACAACAATTAAAAATAGACCAAGGTTTAGGCCTTTTTGATTACTTCTTCCTTAATTTAAATGCAAGCTTTTCTTGGTGCAAGGTTTAATGCATGAGATGACATGATTCTACAATTATACATTTTATTACAAAGTTGGGATGTTACAAGTCTACCCCCCTTACAAGAATCTCGTCCCGAGATTCCTAGGTTTTAGAAAAGAAGTCAGGGTACTCAGATCGTAAACGATCTTCTCGTTCCCAGGTTGCTTCAGCTTCGGAATGATGAGACCACTGGACTTTGAGAAACTTGATGGTTTGACGTCGAGTTTTACGTTCAGCCTCATCAAGAATGCGAACAGGATATTCTCGATAGGTGAGATCTTCCTGAAGATCAAGGGCTTCATGATCAACAACCCGCATCGGATCCTTGAAGCAATGCTTGAGTTGAGACACATGGAAGACATCATGAACATCCGGAAACTTGGAAGGCAACTCCAGCTTATAGGAAACTTCACCTCGTTTAGCAAGGATACGGAAAGGTCCAACGTAACGAGGAGCCAATTTGCCTTTGATACCGAATCGATGAACACCTTTCAGAGGTGTGACTCGAAGATAGGCTTTGTCACCAATTTCATAGTGAACATCCTGATGATGGCGATCATAGTAACTCTTCTGACGAGACTGAGCTGTCTTCAGACGTTCACGAATGATTCTAACTTGGTCTTCTGCTTCTTTGATTAAATCTGGTCCAAACAATGATCTCTCGCCAGTTTCTGACCAATTCAAAGGAGTACGACATTTCTTGCCATACAAAGCTTCAAAGGGTGCCATACCCAAACTAGATTGGAAACTATTGTTGTAGGAGAATTCAGTGAAGGGAAGACACTTCTCCCAATTCTTGCCGAAAGATATAACACAAGCCCTCAGCATGTCTTCAAGAATTTGATTCACTCGCTCGGTCTGACCATCGGTTTGAGGATGGTAAGCTGTGCTGAAGGACAGACGAGTTCCCATAGCTTGATGGAAACTGGTCCAGAATCTGGAGGTAAATAGACTCCCACGGTCGGAAATGATTTTCTGAGGAACACCATGAAGAACAACTATCCGAGAGACATATAGATTGGCTAGTTGGGTAGCAGTAATATCTTCTCGGATGGGAAGAAAATGAGCAACCTTGGATAGACGATCAATGATTACCCATATCGCAGTGTTTCCCTTTTTAGTCTTGGGAAGACCAGTAATGAAATCCATGCTAACTTCATCCCATTTCCACACAGGAATAGACAAAGGTTGAAGAGCACCAGCTGGTCTTTGATGTTCAGCTTTAACACGACGACAAACGTCGCATTCAGCAACGAACTGAGCGATGCCTCGCTTCATCGGGTCCACCAGAATCTTTGCCGGAGATCCCGATACATTTTTGTGCTACCAGGATGAATAGAAAGAGGTGTTTCATGAGCCTCTTGAAGGATTAGCCTTCTCAGACTTTGTTTCTTCGGCACGACCAAGCGACTGCCGAAGTGAACGGTGCCTTGATCATCGATAGAGAAACATTTAGCAACTCCACTAGTAATGTTCTTATTGATCTTGGCAATACCAACATCTCGCTTTTGGGCAACTCTGATTTGGTCTTCAAGAGAAGGTTTCACTTCTAGATTAGCCAGATAACTAGATGGAACAATCTCAAGGTTAAGCTTGGATAACTCTTCATAAAGAGAGGGTTGATATTGTTGTACCATTAAGTTGTTGCAATAGGACTTCCGACTTAGCGCGTCAGCAACGACGTTGGCTTTGCCGGGTTGATAATTGGGACCCAAATCATAGTCTTTGATTATCTCCAACCATCGTCTCTGTCGAAGATTTAAATCTGGTTGGGTGAAGAGATATTTCAGACTTTGATGATCCGAGTACAATTCACAACGGCTACCAAGAAGGTAAGGACGCCATTGTTTCAAAGCATAGATGACAGCTGCTAGCTCTAGATCATGGGTTGGATAGTTAAGTTCATGCGGTTTCAACTGTCGAGAAGCATAAGCCACCACATGACCTTCTTGCATTAGCACACAACGAAGACCTTGATGCGAAGCATTACAAATGATTACAAAGTCCTTGGTAGTGTCTGGAAGAACAAGCACCGGAGCGGTAGTTAGTTTGGTTTTCAAGGTTTGGAAACTTTCCTCAGCCTTTTCTGACCACTCAAATTTTTTGTCTTTCTTCAAGAGATTACAAAGTCAATAGGCATGAACACTAGCCAGAGAGTTATCTAAGAAATGATAAATTAAGGATGAACTAGTTGCATGGAAAACAAATATAACATTACCAAAACAAAAGAAGATGGACAAAAGTTGTGTTGGTACAGTTCACCTTAGCATTAGGGTCATACTCATTTTTCCCTAACCAGTCATCGAACTCTGGGTGATTCGAGCGGATGGGATGCGCGGTCGTCATAACAGTGCCAGTTTTGCTCTTGATACGTCTCAAACGTATCTATAATTTTTGATGTTCCATGCTGATATTATACCAATTGTTACATGTTTTGCATCTATTTTATGTCACTTTTATACATTTTCTGGGACTAACCTATTAACAAGATGCCACAGTGCCAGTTCCTGTTTTCTACTGTTTTTGTATTCCAGAAAAGCTAGTCTGGAAATATTCTCGGAATTGGACAAAAATTTACGGAGGCCCTATTTTATCAGAAGACACCTGGAGTCCGAAGGAGAGGCGAAGTGGATCCACGAGGGCCCAACACGTGGGCTCGGCGCGGCCAAGGGCCCACCGGCGCCGAGGGGTGGTGTCGCCTCCTCGTGCACCGCCTCGCGACGCCCTTTGGCCTATATATTGCTCCTACCCCGAAAACACTAGAAGGATCGACGATTTCCCCAGAAAAGTTCCAGAGCTCCGCCGACACCAAAAACCCTAATTTGGGGGACAGAAGTCTCTGTTTCGCCACCTCGCCGGGACGGGGAAGTGCCCCGGAGCCATCTCCATCGACGCCACCGCCTCCATCATCGTCGTTGCTGCCTCCCATGATGAGGAGGGAGTAGTTCTTCATCGGGGCTGATGGCTCTACCGGTAGCTATGTGGTTTATCTCTCTCTCCCATGGTGTGATCTTCATGTGATCATGAGCTTTGTAATCTAGTTGAATCCATAGATGTTACTCTTCATTATCTTATATGCTACTTGAGTGGTTTTATTAATGTAAACTCCGGAGTCACCTTTGTCCCACGGTGCGAAGTTGACAGTGTGCGCACCGTGTGTGGCTCTTAGGCTAAAGATTACAGGAATACTTATCGTGAGTTATTATTTGCGTTGGATGTCTCTATGAAATTGCGGTGTTTGTCTAGTGTAATGCCCCGGGGGTTTTCCCCAAATTAGTTTTGTTTGTTTTTCTTTTTGCATCATCATGTCATCATGCATCTTGTCACCTTGCATGTTTTTTGCAAAAACTAAAAATATTATTTTTGCAAACCTTATTTTGTTTTGCAAATTAATAAATCTTTCTTCCTATCTTTCTATTTTAATTAACCAGAAATAGTATTTGGGAAGAATTGCAAAACTATTTCAAATCAAAATTAAAGTTTTGTAAATTATTTGTAAAACCTTCTCTCTCTTATCTAATTTCTTTTCCGTCTTTTCTATCTTTTCTCTCTCTATCTTAATTTTCTGGAAAATGCTAAATTCCAGAAATTTGTTGATGGGCTAACTTCCTCTCTTCTGGCCCATCCGGCCTTCCTCTGCTTTGGGCCCAATTCTCTCCCGAGGCCCAACAACCACCCCACACCACCACTGTTGTCGTCTTCCAGGGAGGAGGGGCACGCACATGGCGTGAGCTACCACCACCGCACCACCTGCTCCCTTTTCCCCTCCTTTTAATCCTCCACCCGGCTGCCTCCTGGAAACCCTAGCCTCCCTCCTCTTTCCCCTCCGCGCCGCCACCTTCCTCCCTTCCTTTCTCCTTCTCCACCATGAACCCGAGAGCACCTCCAGGGCCGACGCATGAAGCTTCGCCAAGCCGTCGACGTGGGCAGCGCCAAGCACGTCCGAGTCCGAGAATGGAACCACGGCTTCGTCCGTGCCGAGTTCACCGAAGATAACCGGAGCTGGAGCCGCCTGGAGTGCCACCGCCGAGCACGTCTTCCTCGCCGCCAAGGTCTTCTTCCCGGCGCCGTCCGCTTCACGTCGTCGCCGCCTTCCTCTTCTTCCCGCCGTCTCTTCTCCTCCGAGCCTGCAATCGACCCTCCCCGAGGTGAGCCGAAGCTCTGGGACGCCTCCCCTCCCTCTCCCCTTGCTCTGGGTGCCCGCCGTCGCGCGGCACCGCGTTGTTTACCGTCGGCCTTTGTCGCCATCGCTCTGCTTCAGTCTGAACCTTTTCTGTTGAAGTTCAGTTAACGTCGCCTCTCCTCTTCTTATTCAGTCGGACTCGTATCCAATCACCAACTGCACCGTAGCCCAGTGGCTGCGCTCCTTTTCTTCCGTCCCGGAGGTCCCGAGATCGAATCCCACCGGAGGCATAAATCCATCTCCTTTTCTCTCTGTTTTTGGTTCAGACATGGTGCCACTGATGGCCCTCGGCCCAAGAACCTTCCTTGTCCAGCGCCCATGAGCAGCATCTATCTATCCTCCGCCACTTCGGCCGAGAGCCCAGTTCTCCTCTGTCTATTCTTTCTTTTATCATATCTCCTGTTTTATAAATGCAAATAATACAAGTTATATATGTATTTTTACCAGAGAAGTGCAATGAATATTAATATGTCATCCATGATCATGTTTGCATCATCTAGCTTGTCACTTCGTAGTCTTTTGCATTATCACCTAAAATAATTAATATGGAATGTGTGGGATAATAATATAAAGATTGTCCCAATTCCATTTAATTTGTGTAGCTCACCCATGCCTTGTTTAACCATGTTAATCAACATTTAATTTGATGGTTAGCTAAATAACTTGAACCTTCTAATTAATTGTCGGAACCCGGTTCCGCTTAATTTGGCTTAAGTTGCATCTTGCCCTGTCATGCATCATATCATGAACATGCTGGATCTTTTGCCGTAGTTGTAAGATGCATCGTTTGCGCTTTCCAGTGTTTGTTGCTTCTTCGCGGATAGAACGTTGAGATGATGTGAGTAACGACAAGTTCAGGGGCCAGGGGGGACTGGGGAGCGCGGAAACGACGGGCACGGTCGCGGCGACACGGCGACGGTGACGGGGAGCTAGGGGTAGGAGACGACGACGTTTTCGCCGAACGCCCCTGGACTTTCTTTTCCAATTACAACTAGGTCCTTCTGCTTCTTTTTCTTCTTTTAAATTCCAGCAGCATTTCTAGAATTTAATTAGGGCACTTAAACATTTTAGAAAAATTTGCAAATAATTGTGGGGCCTCCCCATAACATGTAGAAGCTCCACAAAATTTGGTTTTGCAAAATAAAATGTTTTGAATCATTTTCTTTCATAGGGTTTTAATTATGGCATTTTGTTTTATTTCAATTGTTTTTACTTTTGAATTTTAAAATAGGAGTAAAATATTATTTAGAAGAGATAAGTGATAAGGATGTAAATGAGAGGTTTCAAATAACATTCCTCTGAATTTTGTTTGGAACATTATTGAGTTTCTTATTTGTCACTTTTATTTTTCTTGCTTTTACTTGTCATTTTAATTCTTTTCTTTTCTTCCTATTTTTATTTAGAGCAAGCAACCCAATTAGCAAGAAATAAATAACACAAGCAACAATAATTAATTCCACAAGCAATAATTTGCAGACAACACATAATAATTAACAAAAGTTTTTGTTGGCTCTCATTTTTGGAATATAATACTGATAATACTTTTGGGATGTTACACGCACTATCCACATGTGGGGTCCATGGGAACCCCTTAACTAATGTAGCGGACCTGCACTTAAAAATTGGCAAGTCCCTGTGTATAGTGCAAATCCCTGGATCGATTCGTTTGCACACACAGTCTAAGATGAAATATCACAACAAAGTATCAATTATTACACGTGGATCCAGTACTTAGGAAAATATCCATTACAAATTGCATAGCACGAAGCTAGCTTTGAAAGAGTAAGCAGCGGAAATACAAGTAGCAGTGAGTCTCCATCATCTTCATGTGCCACAGGCGAAAACATGTTGGTTGTAGACTCGAAACCTTGTACGAAACCTCACTCATCGTTTGAACATCCTGCAACAGTAAAAAATGTTGCAACAAAGTGGATCAGAACCATATAAAATGGATCTGGCAAGTGACACTCTTTGGACACTTAGTGGAATAACTCTAATAACCTATATGCATATTTAGGCTGGTGGAGTTCAAAGGCTAATTTGCAGAAAGCCAATTTTTCCTAACTCTTTTGAAAACACTTTTCCTCTAATCGCGACATCCATGGCATGAAAACCACTGTCTCAACTACCCTTGTTCACCCATCACAATTTTACTTAAAGAAATTGGAATGTTGGGATCCTCCGTTGACGTCCTTGATCAGCTGCTCAGAATTGTCCGTAACCGGGGACACGGCTAAGTATACTTAGTTTTACACTCTCGAGAGGTTGTGCACGTTCACCATTAGACCCAATCAGCCCAAACTATCCTCCACACTCCATTAGTGATAGGGAAAAGGAGAAGATTGAGACGAGATTTTTCAGAAACATTTTCCCACCCCATACTGGCTTGACCCGTTCCACCTACATCCCTCTACATCTGCTTGTCAAGCCGGGATGAGTCCACGCAACTTAATCCATCAAGACAGAGCCCATATGACCAATGGCTGCACTGGAAGCAATCTTCACTTGGAGTAACTTCAAATCCCTTTGTTCCTGGGTGGCCATCCACAAGTGCACTCTCAGGTGAAAACCACCATGCTCATGGCCCCAAGTATAGTAGAAACTACCTTAGGCGAAGACAACCACGAGCACAGCCCTGAGTAGCCACTCAACATAAACCAAGCAATACCAATTCCACCCAGGTGATTCATTAACTTAGTAGATGTGTACTACCTCAGGTGATAACCACCACATACCATGGTCCTAAGTATAGTGAAAACTATCTTAGGTAAAAACGCCCATGAACATGGCCCTGAGAAGTCACTTAACATTTTGTAAAAACTTTCATCAATTGCATAGCTAAGCAAGTATACCATGTTATATTAGGATTCTAGACCAACTAGTATAGGGGTGCTACTCTAAACAGTTTTAGCATAGCAATACTAATAACTCCTACACATGCTTAAGGAAAAATACACTAGACATGCATAGACAAAATAGTAGGAAGTTTATGAATGTGCCACTTGCCTTTGAAGTTGGTGAAGAATCACACTCTTCACAAGATGGAACGTTGCTCTCTGTACAATCTATACATTGAAAACACAACAACAATAATATAAACAAGCATGCTAACAATCATACAAACAAAAGGAAGAAAACATTCAAAGAACAAACATAGCAAACGAGTTTTAAACAAGTCAGTTAGAAAATGGTCAATGTTCAACTCTCAAAAGAGTTATGGAAAAAGGTTTTATGGTTAGCTACTAGGGCACGGGTTGGTCAAGGTTTAAGTTTGAAAAGAAATCAAACTCTAGTGCATCCCTATTTGTTGTGCTTCACCTTGGTCTTCTTCTCTTGTTTCTGAAACTTCTTATTTTGTGCCTTGAACTTCTCCTCTTGAGTGTTGGTCACATCTTCTTGAGTCTTGATCTTCTTTTCAGTTTCCTTGACTAAGTAGTAGGGATCTCTATTTTTGGTTAAGGCCAGTCTAGGTTCCAAAAGTGCAAAATAAAACTAAGTGCCAGTAAAAGAGGATTGCCTTTTGTGGTTAAGGAATGGTCAAGGCTAAAAGTTGGACATCAAAAATTAGCAAGATTGGTTAGTCTCATCTATTTCTGTCTAGTGTTTTTCTTCAAGTTCTTCTTCCATCTTCTTGAGTTGCTTCTAGTTGTGGTGAAGTCTAAGTCCTTTTCTCCAAGTGCTTCAATGGCCTTCCATGTTGTGATCAACAGATTATTAACAAGTCGTTGTAGATTGGATATTCACTATAGTGAGAGAGACAGACACCCGACTAGGCCACTTTTGCATGTGGGACAAGTCTCATGTACGTGGACATGTAAGGTTAGTCTTCGGGCCGCTTCATCCCACTATGCCGCTAGGATCCAAAATACTTAAACTTGATACTAATCATCTTGAATAGGTGGTATGGTTGCTCCAAGTCTTCACATGTTTGGTCTTCAAAGAATCTTCAACTCCCTTGTATTAGCATCGTGTTGAAAATCCCAAGTTGACAAATGGGGCACCTTCATTGCACTTCATGGTTTTTCACAAGTCCTAACTTGGTGGTTTTTCAACTGGGACAGTCAGGCAAAACATACATGGACTTGGTTTCATGGTATCCAATGGCTTAGGCCTTGGTCTCTCTGGTCTAAAGTTAGTACTTAGAACAATTTTGCTAAATAAAACATATTGAAATCATTGTCAGAAAGAGTATCTAAAATTCTAAAACAATTTTTAAACTTAACCAAAAATTATTTTGGACATGGGGAACTGTTAGAACACGACCTAAGGTCTCCAATAATATTTTGTTTGCCAAAATTGGATTTACAGAATTTTAACTATGCCAAAAATACTCAAATTAATCCTCTGATTTTTAAATCAGTTTAAAAGTATCCAAAAATATTTTTAATAGTGACTAAGCTATTCTACAGAACCAAAGGTTTCCAAAGATATTTTATTTGCAAAATTTGGATTTATAGATTTTAAGTTATGCCCAATATACTCAAATCACACATTTGAAATTTGAATAATTTAAACTAATCCAAAACTGAAAACTAACAGTTGAAAAATATTCTACAAGTCTAGAGCTTTTCAAAAATATAAAGTTTGTTAAATTTGGACTTGTGGCTAAAAAGATATGAATTTTACAAGTTTAGGATATTTTCTGAAATTTTATTAAAATCGTGGAAAAACTAGTTGACTGGTCGACGACGTGGCGCTGACGCGGCGCTGACTGGGCGCTGACCAAGCAGCTGACTTGTCGTCGCCACATGGCTCCGTTCTATTCGTGGATACCCCTTCGTTTAAGTGATTTGATCTTGACCACACGATCTAGATCTAACAGACCAAAACTGCTGCTACGTGATCTAATCTCAGCCGTACAAAATCAATCTGACGATGCAGGGAGGGAGGCGTTACCATCAGCAATGGTGGTCGTCAGAACGCTCGCATCTTCAGAACGATGGAGGCGGCGGGTCGGGTCGTGGACGGGCGCGAGGTTCTGGTGATTCCCGTGGCTCGGGAAGATGAAGACGATGCCCTTCACGACATGGAGAACACCAAGACGAGGTCTGCGTCCTCTGTTTCGTCCTGGTTCGGCAGTGGGGCACGAACGGAAGAACGGCAACGTCGGTGACCTTCGGGTCGCGCTCGAAATCGATGCTACGGCTGCACGAAAAATTTGTGGAGGAGGTCAGGGAGATGCGCGAGGTCAAGGGGAGGAGAATGGGAGCGGTCTCGGGCCTGGAAAGTGGCTCACCTTGCCGGAATCGTGCACGAACGGCGGCGGACCGGCGGAGCTTCGGCGAAGAATTCTAGCAGCCTGGGGGCGTGATTCGGTTTGAAACGAGAGGGGAAATGAGGAGGAGGTTCTAGGCTTTTAGTAGAAAGAAACGGAACCTAATTAGGTGTAGTAAATCGTCCGTAATCAAAGCTAAAAGAAACGGCAACGTTTGACTATTTTTCGTGCGTAAATCACGTTCGTGTGCTGGAAGACGACGATGACGTCATCAATGACGTCATCAATTTTTCTTTTTCTATTTTCTGGTTTTTCTTAATTCTTTCATATCTTTTGTTTTAAGTGTCCAAATGACCTCAAACCAATTTCTAAAAATTTGTAAAAACAATATCTGTCTTTTAGAGTATTCAAACACACTTTTACAACACATTTCAAAAATCAAATTTAAAACATTGCATAATGGCTTAATTGACACTTTTATGTCATTTTATAAAATAGGATTCCATAAATTCTTTTTGAACTTAAATAAAATCCAGAAAAATAGTATGAGTAATATCATTAAATATGATAAACCCAATAAACTAATTTGGTACAAAACATTTTACTTAAATAGAGGTTGATAAATCATTTAAATACAAATACCCATATATAACATGGGCTTTATAAACATACCACAAATGTAGATATTGAAAATAGCTATTTTAAACTTATTTTTCAAATAACTATAATTGAATAAAAAACCAATTTTTAAAATAGAACAAGCTTTAACTAATTTAAAACACTTTATAGATATTGTTTTAGGGTTTAGCAAACTCCTGATTCTAAGTCATATAGTTTAACCAAAACCATTTTAGAAATAGGCATACTTTAAATAATTTAAGCACTTTGCAAATATGGTTTTAGGGTTTAAAGAATTAGCTAAAAGTTAAATATTTTCAAAATCAAATACTTGGAATAAGACATTTTATGAAATGAAGTTGTCCTTGAAAATTTTAAATCACCTTGTCAAATATATTGGGGTTTATGAAATACTTTGGATAAAAGAATTTAAACTAAACTCAAATTTTGAATTACTGATTACTTGGAATTAAACTATTAAACTTTTTGAAGATGCCCAAAAGTCTTCTATATTTGCTTTCTATTATAATTCTAAATGTTTTCTTTTAATAAAAACAAAAGTTTAAATTTTTAGTGATTTTTAAACATTCCAAAATATTGGGATGTTACAACTTAGTACCGGATCTACCAACTTGTCCAGGAGCTGCAACTAGTTCGGGCTTTCCATTTGCTCATATGCATGTGCATGAGACTTGACTGATGATGAGAGGTTCGATAATATGGGGTGGCATATAGGTGCGGTACGACACGAAGTGGACCTTTCCTGCTGTGGTCTGTTCCACCTAGTGCGTAGACGCAAACGATTGAGTCCGCTACGGAGGTATCGGCCGGACTCTGGACGCGGGTAACAACTCAGATGGGTGGCTCCCTGGACTTGTTGGTAGTGAAGAGAAAACGTCTTGTCGCGACATCCTGCCGACACACCGACGGAAGTGTGTTACTCATGGGCATTAAGGGTTGAACGTGCGTGTGGCTTAACAGTAGTGCATCCCTGCAGGGTTAAATCTTTTCGAGAAGCCGAGTCCGTGGTTATGGACAACTTGGATCGGATGCTGGCTAACAAGATCATAAACAACTTACACCTAATGATTCTAATTAACTTGACTAGTAAGTTAGACTTACTTTCATAATAAGATGTAACTAAAATTTGACAACTGTGTGAGTTTCCCTCGATTGCTTCCTCATTCTTGGTTGAGGGGGTGAATCTGGGAAGTGTTATGTTTGGAGTTAGTTGCTAGTTGGTTCGTTCGCGCTCTCTTATCCCTCTCCAATAGACGGAAGTTGTAGAGTGTCTCTATAGGTTGTTTAGTGCTGCTGCTGCCGCTCAGTCCACCTTCCCTTACTTTTGGTAGTCTTTGTGTTGGTTTCTTTTGAGCATTGCTTGCCAGGCGGTTGTGCCTGACCCATCTTTGGGCTGTACTTTTATGTGCAGTCAACAGGTTTGAAGTCTGACGACGTTAGTTTGGGTATCCCTCCGGCTCGGCCTGGGCAGGGATATGGACGCCATGGTTATCTGCAGGACTCTTAGTCCAATTTGTATTTTATCCGTAGTCGGATACCTTTTTGCTTTCGCTGTGCTTTCGATCTTTGTAATGTATCAGTTGTTTCCTGACTCGTTTGAGTCGTTCTTGTATATATATATCTCCTTCTGTTGTTGTTGTGGATCCTTTCGTGAACTGTTGTAATGTTATCACAATTCCACCCACATAACGCGCATGTTTCGGCGTGCACGTTATGTCTGGTGGGCGACCTAAGATCGTTATTATGCGGATTTTGGCGAGATCGCTTAAATCTGCATAGTACCGATTTTGGGGCGTCACATCCAGTACTATTTAGGGCGCTCAAGTTGACCGTGTGGGGTTCCCTAGATGTGGAATGCGACTTTAAGGTGTGCTTTTATAGCCCTACGCAGTGGATTGGTGTTCGTTATCCAACGAGAGAATAATTCATAGTAGCATAGTGAAGAGGAAATATCTATGTATTCAATTATATTATTATTGTTGAGAGTGTCCACTAGTGAAAGTATGATCCCTAGTGTCGCCACAGTGGAACATGGGGTTCCCCTAGTACTGCCAAAGTGGGTCCACCCCATGTGGGCCCAAGATGAAGATGGACAAGACCAAGACTCAAGTCAAGCTGGCGGGTTCACCGTCAAGACACGCATGGCCTACGTCGACTAAGGGCTCCGGTCCTGGGGGCCTTCCAGGTCCCCGAATCAAGCAAGAAGGCCAGGAAGGACCCGAGAGCCCGAGTTCCCGGCAGGAGGCCAGGCTCCCTCTCGCGTACTTCCCCATGTCCCAGTGGATAAGCACTCCACCTCATCGCGGAAGACTTGGGAAGCAAGGCGAAGTCAGCGCGGGCGGGGAGCACGTCCCGTGGTGGTGTCAGCTCCTGTCCACCCCCAAGGCGGACGCTCCCACCTAACCCAAAGGAGACGCTAGGCTGAGGAGAGGCCACGTCTCCCCCTAAACTAGATGAGGAGGATCCTTCACCCGAAGGTCCCTCACGCCCCTCACGTGACCCTGTGGCAACCCCTTAGCCTATAAAAGGAGGACCAAGGCAGGGAGGAGGGAGAGGTCGAACCAAGGACGAACACAAGCTAGAACCAGAGCAAGACTAGACTAGGGCTGCGAAGGTGGAGAGGAAGGTGATCTCCTCCGGGTCAGGATCTGTCCTTCTTCTACCTCCAGCCAAAACCCTTCCGGGTACCCTGTCCGGGAGGTTCCATTGTAAGCCACACTATGAAGAACTCATCAATCCAGACATGCAGGAGTAGGGCTTTTAGCCTCCGGGCGGCCTGAACCTGGGTAGCTCCTTGTGTCCCTTTGGTTGCATGCTTTGATCGTGGAGAGGAGAGTTTGATCTAGACTCCGCCCAAGAAGACGATTCTCAGCCTCCTTCGCGCCCCCTGCCGAACCTAAAAGGGGGTATCCTATACTCCCGGTGTCCGTGCAACGAGACACGACATCTGGCGCGCCAGGTAGGGGGCGCAAGTGCTGGATTCATCTTCATCAAGTTCATCGGCAAGTTCTTCATCAAGCATGCCTCCAAGGAAGAAGGGAGATCCTGCGGCGTCCAAGCGGTCTCTCCCTCACGCACTCAAGCTTCCGCTGAACGTCGTGCTGCTGGCGCACGGCGGAGCGTCTCTCCGTCCCCGCCTCCCACGGAGAGGGTGGCGCCGGACGGGGTGGACGGTTGCGACAAGGACAACGGCCCTGGCGGAGCGGCGGCTCCAAAGGGCGCCACCATGCCTCCTCCTCGCTCAGGGGAGAAGGGCGTCTGCAACGGCACCGGCAAGGAGCCCACCACTGGAGGAGGGAACCACGGCGTTCACCCCAGCGGGGATCCACGAGCATCCAAGAGAAAGACCTCCGCGCACTCTCCTTCGGACGTGCAAGCTCGCCACGATGCTCTAGTCGCTGCCAAGGCCCTGATGCAGTTCCCTCCAAGCAACGGCGACCCCAAGGTCTACCAAGAATGGAGGACTCGCGTCGAGAGGCTCCTCGACTTCGCCGATGGTGGTCCGTGGGTCGAACCCACTCAAGCCCCCACCGTCGACAATCCTGGAGCAGCACAAGACAAAACACGTGATCCGCGAGGCCAGCCTCGTGGTGAACGTCAAGCCAAGACGGCGCCTCCTCGCACCGCGCCACCGATGGCTGATCGGCTAAACTGCGATCGCGGCGAGGCCATCTCCATCGGGTCGTCTACCTCGCGTGACCCAGATCTTCGTGACGAGCTCAACAGCCGTCAGAACGAGGATATGCGCACCCGCATCGAGCGTCGCCGAGAACGTCACCGCCGGGAAGATCAGAGCATCGACCTCGCCGAAGGTTGCGTCGCCCTCGCCCCCGAGTTCCGCCACTTCAACTGGCCCAAGAAATTCAAGATCGACGTCCTCCGCTACGACGGCACCACGAACCCCCGGGACTTTCTGCAGATCTACTCTCTTGCGGCAATGGTTGCCGGGGCCGACGAGGTCATGATGGCCAACTGGTTCCCGTTGGCCCTGAAGGGAGATGCCCAGACTTGGCTTCTCAACCTTCCCAAGTGCTCCATCCGTTCCTGGCGGGCACTGAAGGAGCAGTTTCTGGGGGCTTTCCAAGGCGGGTACGAGCGCCCGGGGGCTCCCAGTGATCTCCACGACTTCAAGCAGTTGCCGGGTGAAACTCTCCGCAAGTTCATCCAGCGCTTCACCCAGAAGATGAACACCATCCCGTGCATCAAGGAGGAGTTGGTGATCCAGTCCTTCCACGCCAACGTCCGCAACCCCAAGATGCGCGAGAAGCTGAGCATCCATCGCGTCGAGTCTACTCGTAAGCTCTGTGAGCTCGCAGACCGGTGCGCTCGAGTTGAAGAAGGAGCCAAGTTCCCCGGGGAGGATGAACCCGAGGACAAGGTCGCTCCAGCTAAGAACAAGAAGCGGGATCCTGGACCCGACAAGCGGATCTTCATCACCGAGCCTCTTCCGAAGAAGACCAAGCCCGCGCCGACTTCCGAGGAAGAAGGTGAAGGTGATCCCTGGTGCCACATCCATCCGGAAGGGAACCACTTGCTCAAGGACTGCCGCATGCTCAAGAACCTCGCCGTCCGGGAGCAACGCCGAGCTGATGGGGTTAGTCAAGACGGTTGCTATAACTGCGGCACTGCCAGGCACATCGCTCGTGACTGTCCCACGGGTCGCCAAGGCGGAGGCGGCCGTGGATGGTACCGAGGCGGTGGCCGCGGGGGCCGTGGGGGAGGACGCGGCGGTCAAGGCGGTCGCGGGTACAACACTCCGGAGGCCGCCCACGTCGGCAACGGGGAAGCTCCAGCTCCCCATGGAGGCAACGGCGGCAAGTATGATGCAGAATTAGCTGCTACTGGCAATCCTCATTGCCTCCCGCAAGATGAGGCCATACTTCCAAAGCCATCCCATCACGGTGGTGTCCAAGTACAACCTAAGAAGCCCCCTGGAGAACCCACTTGCCACTGGTCGCATATCATGGTGGGCCATGGAGCTTCAAGGTTTCGGTCTCAAGTTCGAGCACACGGACAACATCAAGAGTCAGGCGCTGGCGGATTTCACGGCCGAGTGGACCGAGACGGCGTTCGACGACCCGGAAGAGGAAACCTGCCTCCCCGGGAAGGAAGATCCTAGCGCCTGGACCATGCACTTCGACGGCTCCTACACCAAGGGGAAAGGAGGTGCTGGGGTTGTCCTAACCTCACCAACCGGGGACCGGCTGAAGTACGTCGTCCAGATGCACTACCAAGGGAACATCTCCAACAACACGGCGGAGTACGAGGGCCTGCTCGCAGGACTTCGTGCTGCCGTCGGCCTCGGCATCAACAAGATCGTCGTCAAGGGTGACTCTCAGTTAGTCATCAAACAAGTGAACAAGGAGTACGCGTGCCCTCAGATGGCACCATACGTTGAAGAGGTCTGGAAGCTGCAGCGGCGCTTCGACAACTTCCGGGCTGTGTACGTCCCACGGGGAGAAAACACGGCCGCGGATGAGCTATCGCAGGTGGCGTCCAAGCAAGAACCAGTGCCTCCCGGGATCTACATCGAGGTCCTCAGGCGACCTTCGATCCCGCCCGAGAGGCTCGCGACAAGATCTGCGCCGGGGGCTGGCGACCCTTCTACCTCGACAACACGGGTAGCCAGCCCAGAAGCTCAAGACCCGGCAGCCCCTCCAGCGGAGGAAGCTATGCTTTCTTTCCGTCGGATGGTGCTACCGGTGGAAGGAACCCACCCACCCTGGGCCCGGGACATCGTCAAGTACATCATGGAGCACGCCCTCCCGGAGGACGATCACGACGCCGAGCGGGTGGCTCGTCAAGCCAAGCTCTACGTCATGATCGACGGCGAGCTCTACCGGCGACGGGACAACGGAGTCAAGCTCCGCTGCATCCCTCAAGAACAAGGCCAAGTACTGCTACGGGACATCCACGAGGCACATGTTCAAGTCATGTGGCATCAAGATCACTGGCGGGTAAAGTTTTTCGTCACGGGTTCTACTGGCCAACAGTCCTCAGTGATGCGGAGCAGCTAGTCAAGACCTGTGAAGCCTGCCAATACTATGCGAAGAACATACATCAGCCGGCGCAAGCTCTGCAGCCAATTCCAATCTCCTGGCCGTTCGCGGTCTGGGGGCTGGACATCGTGGGAAAGATACCGAAGTCTGTCGGGGGCCATGAATACCTTTTCGTGGCCATCGACAAGTTCACAAAGTGGGTGGAAGTGATGCCAGTACCAAGACAGACAGCTCAAGCAGCCATCAAGTTCATTGAAGGGATCGTGTACCGCTTCGGAGTACCCAACAGAATCATAACGGACAATGGCTCTCAGTTCACAAGCCGATCCTTCCTCAACTTCTGTGAAGAGCTGGGAATCAAGGTGTGTTTTGCCTCGGTGTCCTACCCAAGGTGCAATGGGCAAGTGGAGCGAGCCAATGCGGAGGTCCTAAAGGGTTTGAAGACCAAGGCCTTTGACAAGTTAGAAGACAAGGGCAAGAACTGGATTGAGCATCTACCAAGTGTCTTGTGGTCCCTCAGAACCACACCAAGCAGAGCCACTCAAGAAACACCATTCTTCCTTGTCTATGGAGCAGAAGCCGTCTTGCCAACAGAGCTCAGGCATGGATCCCCCGGGTACTTGCCTATGATGAAGACGCACAAGCTGAGAGGAGGATTGATGACATCAACTTCCTGGAAGAGGTGCGGTGCCGAGCTTCCTTACGATCTGCTCGATACCAGCAAGGGCTCCGCCGCTATCATGATCGCCATATCCGTTCACGGGTACTGGAACCCGGAGACCTGGTTCTCCGCAAGAAGCAGAAGCTTGATAACATGAACAAGCTGTCCTCCAAGTGGGAAGGACCTTATCGGGTGACGCATACCCTGAGACCCGGAGCTGTTTATCTGGAGGACGAGAAAGGCAGGCCGGAGGGCAACGCCTGGAACATCGAGAATCTCCGGAAATTCTACCCCTGAATACGAACATGAATCGCAGATAGTTCGAGTCAACTAAGCACGCCCAAGGGGCTAGTGTTCTGTATAAGGGTGTAAGAATCGTCGCCAAGGAATAAAAGATAAGTTTTTCAATTCCGTGAGCCTCTCTTGTTGTCGTGAAGTGTGTTATCCGTAACAACCCCCAAGCAGGGGGCTGACATGGTGCCGGTGGCTGACAGGTCGAGCGCGAGCAGCCTATCAGTAGGCGCTGCCACCTGATCGTGCCGTACTGCCGCGGTAAGAAGTGGAACGGGCAGTGCTGTGTTTTAAAGAACCTAAACACAGAAATGCACATTCAACTTTGCTTGCGGGTTGCTCCGGATGAAACACTTTCACGACATGTAAGGGAGGGTCCATTCTTTTCCTACTGAAAGTGTGTTGTGTGTAGCGCCTCTCCCGGGACAGGAATGGATGCTGAAGAGCGGCTCAGGAGCTGGATACCCGGGAAGGACAGAGTAGATCAAGGGCACGGCAAAAACCAGCTAAGTCTTTGCATGTGCATCTGCATTCTAGGCATAATATCTCGCTCGGAGTCAATATACCACCAACCTGCGCATGCTTGACAGTTGATGAGAACCTTTGCGGGGGTAATGCGTCCTCCCCGGCGAACGGTCAGATTTCCCTTCTGGCCTAGTACCCGTGGCTGTGGAGTGGACTCCCGGAAGGCATAGTGCTCTTAGGGGTGCTGCTACCGGTGCGGGCGGTCAGAGCACTTGTCACCTAAGAGATCTCCTCAGAAAACTTGACGGCGCGTTAGT